>OZ038516.1:53659397-53679397 GCA_964036315.1 Acanthosepion esculentum | reverse complement strand
GGCAGAGTGTAGAGGGTCGAGAAATTAACGCTCCTATTTTAAGTAAAATATACATGATTTTTTTTTTTTGGCCTTTTCGTAATGTGTCCTTTTGACGACTTTTTTCTTCCCGTAGCCGTGAGATATTTGTGCGCCCACTTGCTTGAGCCAATCAAAAACAGGTTATAAATAATATCAGCAAAAAAAAAAAAAACAACTTATAAGAATATAAGCGCGTGGGTTGGTGTGCGCATGCGCGCAAAGTATTGGAGTGGTGTATGCGTTTGTCTAAGTTTACAGACGAAATACGATGTACTATCAATTAGTAAGGTCAAATGACATGTGACAGAACGTATAATATTAATATGACATTATATATTCGTATGATTAAATACATTCTCCCCATATACATATATATATATATATATATATATATATATATATATATATATATATATATTAGTAAATACCAAAACGGAAAAAGTTAAAATTTTGTGAGGTGTTTCTGTCAATTACAAACTTCTTCGGGCAATTGATTTTTTCCCACTAAAAATTTCAACAGGCCAAGAAACCTCTTAATTGACTGAAGCACGTCACCAAATTTTAGACTCTTCGTTTTTGTTATTTACCAATAACGAATATACATATATATATATATATATATATATATATATATATATATATATATATATATATATATATATATATATATATACAAATTTCCACTCGTATATATATATATATATATATAGGATTAATGTAAGTAAAATTTTGTCACTTATCTGTTTCATGTTAGCTTCAGCATTCCGACTCCAGAGTTTCGTAGATAAACACATCCGTCCACTCTTCAGAGAGTATCATCAATTCAGTGCAATTCAATTTTTTTCGTATTGTTTGTTTACGTGTGTGTATTTCCGCGCGTGTGGTCCTGTGCCTGTCTATACGTATCTGCCTTCGCGCGTGTGCACCCATCTGCGTATATAGGTGTCATGATCATTTGTAAATTTCTTCCTATTCTTTACTTTAAAATTGCCCCTTAGTTTTTTCTCTTTTTTTCTTTCTCTCTCTCTCTCTCTCTGTCATATATATATATATATATATATATATATATATATATATATATATATATATATATATTATGAAATGGACAATATCCGACAATTATTCAATTATTTTAAAACATTTTATATATTTATACATTCTTTGTTATAGATACAAGTATTTAAGTAAATGCTCTGTTTATAATAAACAGTATTAATATTTACCGGCCTTTGTCCGTTTCATAATGTGTGACGTCATTTGTTTACATTTGGATACGCATTGAGCAGATATGAATGTACGTGAGAAAATCATGAAAAATTGTAGTTTTAATACAGGAAAATCAACTTGTAACCGAAATCTCCTCTGTAGCGAAATCGCTAAAAGCACGTCAGGCTATATGTCGGTTCCGTATAGGATACAGGTTCGATTCCTGTCGGAGAACGCATATTTTCTATGACAATTTCTCGGACATTCAAGCCGGTAAATATTGTTAATACTGTTTATTATAAACAGAGCATTTACTTAAATATTTGTATCTATAAAAATAAACGTATAAAAATGTTTTTATATATATATGGGATTAAAACAAAAATAAAATGTATCACTTATCGGATTGATATTTTATTCAGAACCTCGACTCCAGTGTTTCGTAGACGAACATTTTTGAAATCGTGCAACCACCTTACCAGAATGTTTCACCAATATTCACTTGATTTTCTCATCTTTGTCATTTTTATCGTAAGGTTTAATATAATGTGTCCGTTATTTACTAGTTATATATATATATATATATATATATATATATATATATATATATATATATATATATATATATATATATATATATATATATATGGGTAAAATGCGACATATTATTATTCTAAAAGTTATCTTTATAGATACGCATATTTGAGCTTTGTTTTTTAATTAAACAGTATTTATTACCCAACTACATCTACTGGCCTGAATATTCGAGAAATCTTGTCAGAAAAATATACATCCTCCGGCAAAATTTATATATATATATATATATATATATATATAAACTATTGTTGATATACTCCCTTGCATATATATATATATATATATATATATATATATATATATATATATATATATATATATATATATATACAGGGTGTCCATACGTTTGTGTGCACTTTAAAAACATTTGCGATAGAAATAATTTGTAAAAAGTATTAGAAAGAAGTAAATCTATATTTTTTAAGGTTTTATTGAAATTTTATTTAAGTTTCCACATGTCCTCCATCATTAGCAATACAAAGGGTAATACGATTTTGCAGTTAACGGAAAACATTTGCCAACTGATTTACAGTAATGCCTGAAATCACATTAGTTATTTTAGCTATACTTAAAAGCCGTTTCGTCCTATATTTGGGACGCAGCAGCAGTGCGCATCCACTCCCGAGAATTGAAACTCTGACAGTTAAGTTATCATGCAAACATCATACCAACTATTCCAACGGCGCTCGGTGACGAAGAGGTAGCAAATCAGACTCAATATAGCGCCGCTCGCTCACATATTCCGTGGTGGAACTCAAGTGAAGTTCTCTGTAACCATAGGACTGTGTCCCCAGGAGACACGACTACTATCACCAAGCCGCTCAAACTGAAGCATTAGAAGCCGGACCAAGCAATGATATAGACATGATAGAAATTGTTAGGAGGATTTGATAATTATAATTAAGTAATTCATTGAGTCTGAAACATATATATATATATATATATATATATATATATATATATATATATATATATATATATATGTCGCTGTCGACCCTTGAGTATGAACATACCGATGGCTCTTCTCTATACCACGGCTATTCTCTACTCTGTTTACTATACTATTCTTCTATTCGGATCACTATACGGGTTACTATTCGAGCGAGTATTATCTAGCAAGTACTATTAGTGCGAGTGTTATTCGAAGGCGTCTGACACCCGCATTGTCCAACGGCGTACTGTACTTTTATCTGCGATTACAAAGTCTCTTCTAAAACGAACATCACGAAAGTGACAACGAGTATTCCTTGACATTACAAAAGTGGTAACGAGTGTTCGTTGACATCACAAAATCTTAATCCAAAGCCAATCGACATGCTCTCTTTCCTTGAACCCTGGTTATTTATTGTCCTTTTTGTGATTAATATTTGCTCATTTTATTTCACTCTGCGTAACTCATTTGCGTTTTAACGGATTTGGCCCCATGCTCAGTGTTGAAATCCGGTACCAATAATAACAAACTCCAAAAATGAATATAGAAAAATAATTTGTATTAACGTAATAATACAAACTGGTAATACAGGTTAGTAGTTCCAGGAATGCGGGTTAGTAGAAAAATATATATATATAGTCTTTTGTATCGACGTATCGCTGTATGACTTCTTACTGAGTCTACGTGCTCGCTCACTGTGACTCTTGCTCGCTACGTTCGTACGCTCTCGTTCGTCGATCGTTCTCTCGTTAGCTCTCGTCGGGTATTCACTAGCAGTAGTATACGTATACCTTGGGTGAGTCCATTTGTGAAAAAAGGGGAGGACCTCTCAACACTCAACAAGGATTCGCAAAATACACACAGCAATAATTCAGTAAAATTATTTTTTTAAAATGCAATCAACAATTTTTGTTAGTTTAATTTTCACTGTATTTTTTTTTTCTAATTTTGGAATAAGTTCTTTTACATCTTGATCAAAATATGCGAAAGTATAAGTGTGTATTTGAAATTGTAATGTAGCATTAGAAATATGCCCAGGGTGTAGCAAGCAAATTTATATCTTTCATGCTGATAAGATTCGGTTATTGATAATGACCGTGACGGGCCGTAGTATTTGCTTTCAATATGTTTGTTTACGTAATAAAAGGCTCAAGAGACGCTCAAGGTAGATTATTACTAAGTAAGTTTGTTGTGATCTGCGTAAACAGAGGAAATAAGAGAAAATCCATATGGGTATTGAGGATATATAAGTTAAATCCAAACTTGAATAGGTTAAGACTGTAGTCATCGGGTGTCTAGGACACAAACTAGCAGAACTTATGAAGAAGCTATCCGAATAGACCTTCCTATTTTATGTATAAATACATGTTAAAAAATATCATTGCATATAAATACATGTTAAAAAATAAAATCCTCGCATTTGCGTTGATAAAAACAAAACGCGTCGGCTTAGAAACGTTTTCTTTTTATTTTCACACACACACACACACACACACACAAACACACACACACACACACACATCGTCCTACGAGGATGGCATCCCGTTCCCACCCCTTCACCGTTGAAACTGTTAGATGTAGACGTCTCTTCTACTCCAATAGCTTCATGTCTCGCACATCTCGCCTATGGAACTCCCTTCCCTATTACTGTTTCCCTGACAAATACAATCTCCAACGGTTTCAGTGTAGCGTCAATCGTCATCTCCAGTTGCCTTGATCTATCCACTTCCCTTCTCCACTTCCTTTCATCTTTCATTCCTATCTGCTCTCGCTCTAAATCTTCTGTAACCCCCTTGCCTTGATCGATCCACTATCTTTCTCCACATCCTCTCCTTTACCACTCCTATCTGCTCTTCCTCCAACCCTTCTGTAACCCCATGCGTGATAGTGGCCACCAGCCTTGCTTGGGGTGATACGCTTAAAAAAAACAATATATATATATATATATATACATATATATATATTTGTGTATTTAGGCAGACATACTTCTTTCATGCACATTACAATGAATACGACAGACAATGTTTAGTTTTTTATACAATTTCTCATGCGACCTAATAATTTTTTTCTTTTTTTCTTTCCAAGTTCAGATTCCAAAGAAAAAAAATCCTCCAAAACGAGTAAAGCAAAAGTAACTAAGTAAAGTGCCCAATACACTAATTAGAGTAAATCTAACTATGAACCTAAAGAGCCAGGTAAACCTACCTAGATTTCACCTACGTGGATTGTCAGGGTACACTGACGATCCGCGTAGGTGAAACCTAGGTAGGTTTACCTGGCTCTTTAGGTTCATAGTTACATATATATATATATATATATATATATATATATATATATATATATATATATATATATATCATGTAACAGTAAAATTTTACAATTGTTATATTAACCGTTGTATCGTAGAAATGATTAAAGTTATCTTACTGGAATTCTCCGAGTTTTGTTTTATAACACTATTGGACCGTACTTAATACATTTAGCCATTATCAAGGATTATATTTCAACCGTTAGAATTAGAAATAGTTTATGTGTGTTTTATAAAGTGATTCATTTTTTTTTTGTTTCAAAACACGGTCAAGATATTATGTCCATGTTCAAAGTTAATATTATTAAGTGTTGGTTTGTTTATTTTTATAAGTAAGGCTTCCATTATTTTTAGGCTTTTTTTGCAAGTGGATGATGCTATTATATTAGTGTTGTCGACAAGTATATTCCGAATAGTGTCCGGTAGGTCTCCATGAATATTTAAATGGGATCTAATTGAGCTATTATCAGAAAGGTGTAGGGTTAATCTGCGTGTTAAACGATTTGTAGTGTGGCCTATATAATTATTTACGAAAAAAAAAAAAAAAAATGAATCACTTTATAAAACACACACAAACTATTTCTAATTCTAACGGTTGAAATATAATCCTTGATAATGGCTAAATGTATAGCCGAAAGCGCTCGGATAAAAAGAACATTCGGACAATTTTTATATAATTTATCCTCTGAAAAGAAAAACTCTATTAGATCGCACGAGAAATTATATAAAAAACTAAATAAAAGCACCTTGCCAGTCGTTTTTAATGAAATATATATATATATATATATATATATATATATATATATATATATATATATATATATATATATATATATATATAATTATTTATTTGAATATTACAACATAAATATGTTATAAAATCACGACAAAAGTAGCCATTTTGTTTCAACACTTCTTGTGTCTTATCTTATATCTGCTCTACTCTGTATTGAGCACTCTTTAAAGAATATTAATTGTTGGTTATTGGATCTTACTCCGTATATACCAATCTTAAACTTGGGTATATATATATATATATATATATATATATATATATATATATATATGCCACTTAACTGATTGCTATTATCTTCAACATCACGACTCTACAGTTTCATAGACAGACCCTCCGGGAAGCAACCCTTACACTCGTTATGAGGTATCAGCAATTTACATATATATATATATATATATATATATATATATATATATATATATATATATATATATATATATATGAAATGTTCATACATTGCGTGTATGTGTTTTTGTAAAAGATTTGATATCTGGAAAATAGGTGATCTTTACTACTTATCGTATGTTGATTGTCATGGGCCTGCATAAGTACGTCTTTCTAGTTTGACTGCCAGGAACCAAAGAGGATGTGTGACTTTCGCGCCTAACAACCCCTCAGGCAGTTCACGTGACGATCTATATGTCTATTTTTAGCTTTTTAAAGAGTTAGTCAAATGGAGATAACTTTTCTCTCTCTCAACAGTACTTTCTTATCGCTCAAAGTAGAGTTTAATAGTTTAATAACAACATCGGAATATTCCACTAAGATATCTTTAATCATTTCTAAGATACAACCTTTCAGAGTGCGCTCTAACACTTGGAGAATTTTGCGGTTACGTTATTTGGACAATTTGGCTGTAATTGCTATAAGGCTATTTTAAAATACCTATTTAGAAAAC
Organism: Acanthosepion esculentum; assembly: GCA_964036315.1. Lineage (NCBI taxonomy): Eukaryota > Metazoa > Mollusca > Cephalopoda > Sepiida > Sepiidae > Acanthosepion > Acanthosepion esculentum. Next base: position 53,672,640 of record OZ038516.1, on the reverse strand, counting down.
GATAAATTGTCCTCATCTAGAAATGAAGATTGGGGATTTATTGACAAAATAGCAACTCTGATGTGAAATTGGAATGAAAGCAGGGATGGTATTTACTTTCATAATACAAATTTCCGAACGAAACCCCCATTAATACTAGAATGAGCGATAAATGCTAATCCACTTGAGAAATGTATTTTCGTTGTTTTAATAGACGGATTTCATAAAATACTAACTGCAGTAGTATAAGTTGCTCTATAAATGCATGACGAATGTTTCCTTATAAAGAAATGGTTCATATTACCATTAATTTTTGTAAAAATAAAATATGGCGGAAAAAGTCGGATAATTTCTGAAGCGATACTGTAAGCCAGGGGTTCCCAACCTTTTTTACATGGCGGCACACTATTGAGTTCTTTAAATTTTCGCGGCACACCTATCACAAAAAATAAATGTTTTCCACTCATAAAGCCTTTTTGCAATAAAATAATAAAAAACAAAGAATATTATATAAGAAGAATTTTTATTCACATAAATCAACATATCGTGTATTCAATATCGGGTATAAAAGAATAATGGTGAATGTAAGTGGGACAGTTGTGTATAAAGTTAGATTAGCCTGAAATTGAAAAGATTAAAAATGGTTAGGAAAAGGTAAAAAAATGTTTGGGGGTTAGGAGCATTACGTAAAACCTCACATAGTACAGTTCTGTGTTACAAGTTTTTGTCTTACAACCTGTGTATTTAGGAATCGTTTTGGTATCGAAATCGGGTCTGAATTATTCAGCTCCGATGCCGATTCCTGATACTTTGAAAAACTCCTGATATTCCGATTAATCGTCCCATGACTAATATAAACCATAATAACGCTTACCAATTCGTATGCGCGAAACGTTTAGATTCCAGAAATTCGGCGATTTTGAATTGAGCGGTGTCATCATGATTAAGAAATTGAATGTCGTTATTAAACAAAATGAAATTAAATGTATTATCTCATCGCGGCACACCAGTAATCATTCCGCGGCACACTAATGTACCGCGGCACAGTGGTTGAGAACCTCTGCTGTAAGCAAACAATTTGTGCATCTTCTTTAGCAATCAGTTGTATATACCAGTCCGCCTCGGACCTGAGTTCGCTAAGAAGCGATAATGATGATACCATTAAGGCTTATGACATCAATATTTCCAAATTAGCTGACGAAACTGCCTCGTTTGTAAAGATCAAAAAACGCTGGTTAAACAGGTTAAAAGCGAAAAATTGCGCGGGAAAAGGGCGCGAGGAGGACGTTATGGGGAAAGGAGACGAAGTAAAAGAGGTGGGAGAAAAAATAGGGAGTGGGGGATAAATCTCATAAGGACATGAGACGGAAGAGAGTGAGAGGGGGAGGGAGAGATGTGAAAGAGAGAGAGAGAGAGAGACGGGAAAACCGTAAAGGAATAAGAATTAACAAAGAGCGTAGAAGAAAGGTCTGAAAAGGCGAAAATGAAAAAGAAGGGAAAATGAAGAAGAAAAAAGAAGAAAATAAAGATAAGGAAATGAAGAAGGAGACTAAAGAAATACAGAAAATCAAGAAAGAAAAGAAGAAAACGAGAAATAAGATTAAAAAAGAAGAAGAAAAATGAAGAAGAAAAAATGAGATAAGATAGATTAAGACAAGGACAGAAAGAAAAATATGAAGAAATATCGAAAAGAAAACGGAAGGTAATGCAATTAACAACGAAAAAGTAAAGATTATAAGGGAGTCAAAAGGAATGAATGAAAATGAGGAAAAGTTTAACAATAGAAAGAAGAAGAAGAAGAAGAAGAAGAAGAAGAAGAAGAAGAAGAAGAAGAAGAAGAAGAAGAAGAAGAAGGAGAAGAAGAAGAAGAGGAAGAAAAAGAAGAAGAAGAGGAAGAAGAAGAAGAAGAAGAAGAAGAAGAAGAAGAAGAAGAAGAAGAAGAAGAAGAAGAAGAAGAAGAAGAAGAAATGTGTAGAAGGGAAGAAAACGAAAACGGTTGGAAAGAAAAGGAAAATGGAAGAAAGACGAAGGTAAAAGAAGAAAATGGAGAAAAGGTGTGAAAGGGAGCAAAAGAGGAATGAGGTGAAAAAAAATAAAGAAAAGAAGAAGAAGAAATTATCATAAAAACGATTTAAGCAAAATATATAAACAAGAAAAAGAGGAAAAATCAAAAATGCGAATGAAGATAAAAAGAAAAAAAAAGAGAAAATTGAGAATGAGAAGACGGGACGAAGGAAAGAAGAAGAAGAAGAAGAAGAAGAAGAAGAAGAAGAAAGATAAAAAAACGGATGAAGATAAAATAGAGATAGAGAAAACTGAGAATAAGGAAACAGAACGAAGGAAAGAGAAAAAGAAAGAAAGAGGAAGAAGAAGAAGGAGGAGGAGGAGGCGAAGAAGAAAGCACACGAACGTCAAGACGAAAGAGAAAAAACGGATGAAATACAAAAAGGAGAAAAAGTTAGAAAAGAAGAGGAGGAGGAGGAGAAGAAGAAGAAGAAGAAGAAGAAGAAGAAGAAGAAGAAGAAGAAGAAGAAGAAGAAGAAGAAGAAGAATCAAGAACAGAAGAAGTATAAAATTTAGAACATTCATTAAGAAAGAAAGAAGTTTTTTTTCCTTTTTCTTCTTTAAAACTGACAGACGGTAAAATGGAATAAAAGGGAAAAGGAAGAGAAAGATTAAAATGCAAGATGAGAGGAAAAAATGAAAGAAGAAGAAGAAAAAGATTTACGTTTTACATTTACGATTAGCCGAATATAAATTGAACGGAATAGTAGTTAATTCGTGTCATCCTGACAGCATATTTCCCATCTTCCTATGAGAATAACAATGGATTGTGCCACCCGGTGCGTATGTCGGCCAGAAAGAAGCGTGGAAACAGACTTAATTATAACGGAAAGGAGACACTGTGATCACAGAGGCTTTTTTTCTTCTTTTCTTTAAGGTGTAAAAGAGAAGGGAGTGGCGAAGAAATTATAGCGGCAAAATGATGAGAAATGTTCGTCATTTAGCAGCCCAGTCTATTAAATAATTACTACCGTAGTGAGTTATCATCAAATATGTAAAAATAGAACGGGTTGTAAGACAAGGGTGTGTCTTCTCACCAGACCTACACTCTGGTGCAAGTTAATTGAAACAAAACGAATAATTCCGTTATTATATACTTTTTTTCATATTTTTCCAATGAAAAATGACCCATTTCACATGTTAGTACTTCGTATGTCAATTCTACGAAATCATTCCTTATCGATTGGATTTAAATCAGGAGAGTTTCCGTGCCAATCTATAGTACGTTGATTTGCTCACTGGTAACGCTTGCCAGTGTATTCGTGCAGCGTTACGATTTTCATACGCTTCCTCGGAGTAATGTACATCGCAGACAATGGCTGTAAGACAACTAATAGACAGTCAAGACAATAGTGTCTGGGCGTCGTAAAAATCTGATACAATCACGGAAGATGCATTATTTTTCGAAGCCAAACAAATTTTATCATCCACCCGAAAATAGATTTGAGGAAAAAATAGAAATCAATTATGTCCTGTCACAACCAGTGGGTTTAAAACTGACTGTATGATGAAAGAAAGAAAACTAAAGCGGTTGTTTCAATTAATTTGCACATGGTTGTATTCAACCTGTACAGTTAGGCATCTCTAGAAGAATTAGAACTCCGACAGGGACTCATTATTGGTGGCCACAATTTTAACAACATAAGATATTCAGATGACACAGTGATGGTAGCAGACACAGAAATGGAACTACAAGAACATCTACAGAACATAGTGAGGAAATGAAATATGGCGACAAAGATGAGGACAATAGTCCGAATAATGTAAATAGTGAACAAAAATAATTGCCAGAAGACATGGTTGTTTGCAAAAGGAACAACCTAACCAGAAAATTACAGATAGGAGCTACCGAAACATGTGCAACACTTTAAATATCGGGGAACTGTTTGAATAGAGGTAGGAAATGGTGACGCTGAGGTCCGAATGGGTCTAGGGATAATAAAGCTTCCATAAGATGAGCACTGTATTAAGAAACAGAAACATTTCGGAAGAAACAAAGAGTACTCAACTATGTAATATCAGTTTACCTATATAGTAGACAATCTGGTGACAGGTGAAAAAGAAACTTGAAGCAGCAAAAATGTGTCTGTCTATATTTCTGAGATGAGGTATTATGTACACTATTTACATTATTCGGGCTATTGTCCTCATATTTATCGCCATATTTATTACAACGTTTCGGCCCTTGAGTATCTGTCTATATTTCTGAGATGAGGTATTATGTACGCTATTAACCTTATTCGAACTATTGTCCTCATCTTTGTCGCCATATTTATTACAACGTTTCGGCCCTTCAGTATCTGTCTATATTTCTGAGATGAGGTATTATGTACACTATTTTCATTATTCGGACTATTGTCCTCATCTTTGTCGCCATATTTATCCCAACGTTTCGGCCCTTCAGTATCTGTCTATATTTCTGAGATGAGGTATTATGTACACTATTTACATTATTCCGACTATTGTCCTCATCTTTATCGCCATATTTATTACAACGTTTCGGCCCTTGAGTATCTGTCTATATTTCTGAGATGAGGTATTATGTACGCTATTAACCTTATTCGAACTATTGTCCTCATCTTTGTCGCCATATTTATTACAACGTTTCGGCCCTTCAGTATCTGTCTATATTTCTGAGATGAGGTATTATGTACACTATTTACATTATTCGGACTATTGTCCTCATCTTTGTCGCCATATTTATTACAACGTTTCGGCCCTTCAGTATCTGTCTATATTTCTGAGATGAGGTATTATGTACACTATTTACATTATTCGGACTATTGTCCTCATCTTTATCGCCATATTTATTACAACGTTTCGTCCCTTGAGTATCTGTCTATATTTCTGAGATGAGGTATGATGTACGCTATTAACCTTATTCGAAATATTGTCCTCATCTTTGTCGCCATATTTATTACAACGTTTCGACCCTTCAGTATCTGTCTATATTTCTGAGATGAGGTATTATGTACACTATTTACATTATTCGGACTATTGTCCTCATCTTTATCGTCATATTTATTACAACGTTTCGGCCCTTGAGTATCTGTCTATATTTCTGAGATGAGGTATTATGTACGCTATTTACCTTATTCGGACTATTGTCCTCATCTTTGTCGCCATATTTATTACAACGTTTCGGCCCTTCAGTATCTGTCTATATTTCTGAGATGAGGTATTATGTACACTATTTACATTATTCGGACTATCATCTTTGTCGCCACAAGGACATATGGCACAATGGATAAAGGCGTTAGTTAGATCCAGTGACAGGACCCAAAGTGTGTGAGTTCAATACCCGGTTAGGGCAGTGGAGAACTTGGAGAGGGGAATTAACAGGAGATAACTAATAACTGACATCCATTAAACATGGCACGTGGAACTAGAACAGTCTACTCCAATGAGCCAAATAAAGGGTTCAGTTCGACATACCAACCACCTGAAGAAGGCCGGAGCGTACAACGGCCGAAACGTTGTAATAAATATAGCGACAAAGATGAGGCAATAGTCAGAATAATGTAAATAGTGAACAAAAATGTGGTTCTACAGAAGGATGCTGAGAATACCACTGACCGAAATTATGAGGTCGGAAGAGATTTTAGAGAAAAAAAGAAATAAAAAAGTACAATTATGCTTAACATCAGGAAGAAACCAGGACCACTAATGAGCAAAAACGGATTGGAAAGGCTTGAAGTTATAGCAAAAAGAAAAAAAATTATGAAGAACTATAAAGAACAGGAAAATGTGGAGAGCCATGATCGCCAACGAAGTACATGGACACGGCACATAGAGGCACATAGAGGAAGAATGAGTTGGAGGGAATGGATAGCGGAATAGATAAAAAAACCCTAAAATTATTAAGATCTACAAAGAGGAAGAAAACGTGGAGAGCCATGATCGCCAACGTTCTGAATGGACACCGTACATAGAAGAATGAGTTTGAAATAATGGATAGTGGGATAGATAGAGGGAAGAGAAAAAATTATAAAGAACTACAAAGGCCAGGAAACTGTGGAGAGCCATGATCGCTGATATAACGGATTGGAACGGCTCTTCTCACATTCTGACAAGCAAATTCTTTCCAAGAAGCAGTGACCAAAATAAATTATATCTCGGCTGGCAGATTCCATTTTAACTCGTTACAGATCATTACGTCATTATCTCACTCTTCTACAAGAGAGAAAGAGAAAGAGAGGGTTAAAGTGAGAGTGATAGCTAGAGAGAGAAATGGAGAGGGCGTGGGTGAGAGATGAAGAGAGAGAGGGGGCTAGATAAAGAGAGAGAAATTGCGATAGGGCTTGAGAGAGAGAAGATAGGGCTAGAAAGACAGAGAAAGAGAGAGAGTGAGAGAGAGTACTAGAGAGAGAGAAAGAAAAAGAGATAAATATAGAAAGGTTTAGAGAGAGAAAGGAAAAGATAGAAATAGAGAGAGTGGGGGAGAGGATTAGAGAGAGAAGGAGAGTGGGCTAAAGAGAGAGAGAGCTAAAGTGAGAGAGAGGGCTACAGAGAGAAAGAAAGTGAGAGGAAAGGTTAGAAAGAAAGAAAGAAAGAAAGAAAGAAAGAAAGAAAGAAAGAAAGAAAAAGAAAGAAACAAACAAAGAAAAAAGAAAGAAAAAGAGAGAGAGAAAGAAAAAGAAAGAGATAGAAAGAGTGTGAGAAAGGGTTAGAAAGAAAGGGAAAGAGGGTTAGAGAGAGAGAGAGAAAGAGAGAGATGTTTAGAGAGAGAGAAAGAGCGAGTGGGAGAGAGCTAGAGAGAGAGAAAAAAGAGGGAAGGCTAGAGAAAAGTGAGATAGACAGTGAGAAAAAGAGAGAGGGAAGGGATGAGAGAAAGTGAGATAGAAATAGAGACCGATCGAGAGAGGGCGAGAATTGTTGTGCTTGTCAGAAAGATGGACCGCCAGGAATATTTTTGCTTGCGTTTATGGTGACAAGTCTTTATTTTATGCTTCAAGTTTTCCTTTCGTATTCGAGGCGATAATATCAGAAAAAGCTTGATACGCCATTTGTACCCCTGACATGTTTTAAAGGTCGAACTCGTCTGATGGCGCCAACCTTTTACATCCAGTCGCTATTGTCTGGCTGTTTGTCTTTGCTAAATCAACCGTGGTCTTATTTAACGACAACGCCATCAAAGAGTATCAGCTTAAACATTCAATGGACTTTACTCACACCACTCACACCATACACACACACACACACACACACACACACACACACACACACACACACACACACACGAATATATATATATATATATATATATATATATATATATATAGCTTGCCAGTGGTATTCGAGGATGCCCGTCTAGTAGGGTGGATAGCCAATCCCTATCGCAGACGCTTACTCAGGCGTATTTGTGTTCGTTCAACACTCACAGAGCTCACCTGTATCTATGCTGAGAAGACCTTAGTTGCAGTTTCCGGGAGAGAGCGTGCTATCTAGCGTGATCAACAATTTGAACAAGGCTAGCGCGCTCAAAAACCCTCGGCCACGATGACTTGTGACTTCGTGCTAGCACAGTTATCCATGGCACCCAAGGGTTCTGTCTACCCAATTTCACTCACAAGTCTTGGGTCAACCCGTGGTATGGTTTTCAGGCACTTTCCAAAGGTGCCGCGCCCTGGGATCGATCCCCGCCAATCCGATATCATCAGGAAGTCTCCTTCCTTAAATTCGAACACCGGTATCATGGAACCTTCTAACCACTCGTGCACGTGCCCATATATATATATATATATATATATATATATATATATATATATATATATATATATATATATATATATATATATATATATAAAACTAGTAAATAACGGACACATTATATTAAACCTTACTATGAAAATGACAAAGATGAGAAAATTGGTGAAACATTCTGGTGGGCTGACTGCGCGATTGCAAAAAGGTTCGTCTACGAAACACTGGAGTCGAGGTTCTGAATAAAATATCAATCCGATAAGTGATACATTTTATTTTTGTTTTAATCCCATATATATATATAAAGGCATTTTTTTTATGTTCATACATTCTTTTTTATAGATACAAATATTTGAGTAAATGATTTTCTATTCTTACTCTGTTCTGGACATTGAGTTCTACCTGGAAATTGCTACGACTCTTGTTTTTATTTCCGGTTCAATTCCGGTTTATATTATTTCCGGTTCTTATTGATTGAAATGTACTATTCCGATATTTTATTGATTACAAGCTTTAGTCCAAAATCCGAGTTATTTAATCAAGCTGGAAAGAATAGTTTTTAGCCAGGAGAAATAAACTATATCCAATTTCAAATTTTAATTACGTTTTTCCCTATTCAACATAAATAAACAGTATTTGGAACTAGTATGGTGTAGGTCCTCCATTTGCTAGCTTCAGTGCTTGTATTCGATTTCTCATGGATTTGATCAAGTTATCAGCAATCGTCTGATCCATATTTTGCCACTCCTTTAGCAATGTTTCTTTAAGGGTTGCCACTGATGTGATTTTGGTTGCACGCTCTCGAAGTCTTCGGTGAAGCTGCTCTACTGGATTCAGATCAGGACTTGGGGCGACTCATGGCAGTGACTTGATTCCTTGCGACTCCGTCCGGGCCTTTGCTACTTTACTCGTATGGCATGGCGCTACATCATCTTGAAAAAGATAGATATTTTTGTCAATCTGATGGTTTCAAATAGTGGGAGTAGTCCTTCCTCTAATATTTGACAGTATTTTGGACCATTCAACATTCTTAGAGAAGACCGAAATATCAATTTAGCACACATATATATATATATATATATATATATATATATATATATATATATATATATATATATATATATATATATATATATACATAATTAAGTAATTCATTGAGTCTGAAAGAAAACTCAACAGAATGCAGAAAGCACTGGACGGCCGTTTCGTCCTATATTTGGGATATATATATATATATATATATATATATATATATATATATATATATATATATATATATATATATATATATATATATATATATAATGACTTTAATTCCTTGAGAAACATAGGGCCGCACGATATCGTTGCGGTTTCTGTAACAAGCCAGATTTTAAATGAGTAGGTCTTTAGCCTACTGTACAACTTCAAGCAGGTTTTTAATTCAGATGTTGTCCTTCTCCTAGACCAGTTGCCAACCAAGGTTTTAGAACCCAGTCTGTCCTGCTATTTACCCATAGATGGGCGGGAGAAGAAGAGGATTCATACTATTCCCAGGGGTATTAGCACGTAAGTGAATGTAATGGATTTGACTGGAAATCGAACTTGGCTCTCCGATTCCTCAATCCAAGCCGCTATCCATTACTCCTGCCAATCTAGTAGCACGCTTAAATTCATGAAGTCAGGGCACCAGAGAATAAAGTTCATCAGAACAGTTGCCATGAAAATATTTGTAGAAAAGGCAAAAGGAAGTCATGCCACGTTTGTGAGAAAGTGACTGCCAAGTCAGGATCGATTACATTACAGATACTTCTTTGTATTTTGCCAAGAACCTCAAGATGAATAGCAGAGGCTTCAGACCAGATATGGCAGCAGTATTCAACGCACGGACAAATATATGTGTAAACGAACAAGATAGACTCTGACGTGAAAACATTTCTGGCACGACACAGTGACCCAACTTTCCTTGCAGTAGATGCAGCTATTGATACGATGTAGTCGCTCCACTTTAAGTCCATTGAAAACGAGACGACAAGAAGGCGCAGTCTGTCGTTCTCCTGTAGTCTAGCATCAGCCATGTTGATGGCAGGTAGAAAAAGGTTTTCTATTGTGGTTAAATGAGAACAGTTTTGTTTTCAAAGAAATCAAAATCCCTGTTTTGTTTATTTTAATTTCTTGCCTTCAGGCTTCCCGTAATATTTTGACATTTTAAAAAGCACAATCTTACGTAACCTATTTTATCTGCGGTCTACTATCGATGGTCATGAAGTCCAATCTTGATCGTGTCCAGCGCGCAAATGGAACGCTTGAACTGTCTCGTCTCCGCTTTGCGACATTCTCCAAACCTTAATCTCCACACGCCGATTTTCCTAATCCTCCTCAGTTCTTTTGTGAGAGGATTTCCAGCGTATGGGATCGCGAGAAAGTAGATCTTTGTCTTCTTACCATGAGCGAAGTTTTAGGCTCGCTTGGCTCTGGCAGACATCATTATTATTATTATTATTATTATTATTATTATTATTATTATTATTATTATTATTATTATTATTATTTTTATTTTCTTTGATATCTGGCGTTTACACATTTCTTTCCGGGTCCCGCCCAGGGACCTAAGGTTAGAAATGGCATCATGACACTTTCCACTGCAAAAAAAAAAAAAAAGTAAATAAATAAAAAAATTAAAAAAATAATAATTACATAGATAAAGCCCTTCGCAAAGTGTGGGCTGTACTTGTCAGAACAATTTTTTATATCTCTTTGAAGCATGGACTTCCATGGATCCCTTCAATCAGCCTACTGGAATCTTTTCCAACCAGTCCAAGGGCTCCAACTACAACAGGAATTGTTGATGTTCCCATGTGCCACAGTTTTGAGATTTCTATTTCAAGGTCCTTGTATTTTGACAGTTTTTCGAATATCTTCAAAGATACATTGCAGTACGCAGGGACTGCCATATCAATAAGCAGGCACTTATTTTGTTTGTGGTCTTTAATAACAATGTCTGTTTTTTTTGTTTTTTTTGTTTTTTTTGCTGGATGTCGGAGTAAACAGTTCGAAATTACATGTGTCGATATAATGCTATATATACTTTTAAATACTATTAATAGAATAAAATAAAGAAATAAAAGATTATTAGAATAATTATTGTTATAAATGTTGTTCTTATATATGTGCCTCTGTGTGTATATATATATATAAATTATCATAAGTATAAAATATTTTTTTATTATTATTATTATTACTATTGTTGCTGTTATTATTCTTGTTGTCGCTTAAAAAATTTAACGATAAAAATAGACAAATTGACTAGAAGTAAAAACGAAACAAAATAACTTTATAACAGGAATGCATTTACAATAAAATTGAAATTACGTTACTTAGCAAAATAAAAAATAAGAAAATGAAAGGTATTAAAATTCATACTAAAGGATATATAAGAAACATTCAATATAGCTAATTTATTATTATTATTATTATTATTATTATTATTATTATTATTATCATTATTATTATTATTATTATTATTGTTATTATTATTATTATTATTATTATTATTATCATTATTATTATTATTATTATCATTATTATTATTATTATTATTATTATTATTGCTCTCGCAGAGTTTTAGTACTTATTATTATCATTACAATTGGAATTCAACCAGACATTCTATCATTCTGATTAATTGTATTAGCAATATTAGTATTAGTAGTACAATGTGAGTATGATTACTAGAGTCTGCTGAAAAGTTCTCAGCCCGACCAACTTTCCAAAATCTAACTAATCAGATATATATTATAAAATATATTTTCTAAAATTTTCTTTGTCAGGCTGAGGACTTTTCTTCAACCTATCGTAGCAGTATGACTATTCCTATTTATTTAAATTTTCATTCGAATAATTCTACCTTTCCATAAATATCAAAGCTTAAATATTTCACAATGCAACAGAGGAAATTCCACGAGTATTTTATAGATGTGGAAAAAGAGATTATGCAATCATTAACTTAAGAATTAAGAGTCATCTGAAAATTCAAATAGCAAAACTCTGAGATTTTCACGGGTTAAAACAAATTAAACATTCTTCTTCTTCTTCTTCTTCTTCTTCTTCTTCTTCTTATTATTATTATTATTATTATTATTATTATTATGATTATTATTGTCTTTTATCTTTCGAAATTCCACAATATCATTCTACTATATCAACAAGGAAACATTTGGCATTTATTGTCTGAGCAGCCTGTACTTCTTCCAGTTAAAATTTATGACATCTTTCACTTTTTTTTAAAACAATTTTTGAAAAATATAAGTTTCTCAAGTCCAGTTGCTGTTATGAGCGCCATCCAGTATTGATGTAAGCTAACTTTCTCACCTTTTCACGAAAATAGGTTTCTCAAGTCCAGTAGCTGTTATCGCTATTTCCAGTATTACTAGAGGCTACCTTCCTAAACTTTTCAGGAAAACAGTTTTCTCAAGTCCAGTTGCTGTTATCGCTCTTTCCTGTACGAGTAGAGGCTACCTTTCCTATTCTTTCAGTATAGATGGAGGCTACCTTCATTTATCGCTCTTTCCAGTATAGATGGAGGCTACCTTCGTAACCTTTTCAGGAAAATAGGTTCCTCAAGTATAGTAGCTGTTATCGCTCTTTCTATTATAGATGGAGACTACGTTCCTAACCTTTTCAGTATAATAGGTTTCCCAAGTCCAGTAGCTGTTATCGCTCTTTCCAGTATTGATGGAGGCTACCTTTCTAACCTTTTCAAGAAAATAGCTTTCTCAAGTCCAGTAGATGTTATAGCTCTTTCCAGTATAGATGTAGGCTACCTGCCTAAACTTTTCAGGAAAATAGGTTTGTCAAGTACAGTAGCTATTATCACTCTTTCCAATATAAATGGCTACATTCCGACCCTTTTCAGGAGAATAGGTTTCTCATGTCCACTTGCTGTTATCGCTCTTTCCAGTATAGATGCCGCGTACCTTCCTAAACTTTTCGGGAAAATAGGTTTCTCAAGTCCAGTATCCGTTATCGCTCTTTCTAGTAGTGATGGGAGACTACTTTTCTAAACTTTTCATAAAAATAGGTTTCTCGAGTGCAGTTGCATTTATCGCTCTTACCAGTATAGATGGAGGCTACCTTCGTAACCTTTTCAGGAAAATAGGATTCTCAAGTCCAGTAGCTGTTATAGCTCTTTCCAGTATAGATGGAGTCTACCTTCCTAACCTTTTCAGGAAAATAGGTTTCTCAAATCTAGTAGCTGTTTTCACTCTTTCCAGTATAGATGGAGTCTACCTTCCTAACCTTTTCTGGAAAATAATTTTCTCAAGTCCAGTAGCTGCTAGCTGGTATCGCTCTTTCCAGTATAGATGGAGGCAACATTCTTAACCTTTTCATAAAAATAGCTTTATCAAGTCCTGTAGCTGTTATCTCTCTTGCAGTATAGATGGACGCTACCTTCCTAAACTTTTCAGGAAAATAGGTTTCTCAAGTCCACTAATTGTTATCGCTCTTTCCAGTATAG
>OZ038516.1:53621897-53649397 GCA_964036315.1 Acanthosepion esculentum | reverse complement strand
AAGAAATAAAGAAAAAAGAAAGAAATAGTGAAGAAAAAAAGGAAGATATTCCGTAATTAAGAAAAATAAACTATACGGAAAAGAAAGAAAGAAAGAAAAAACGAAAGAAAGAAAGAAAGAAGGAAAGATTAAAGAAGAAAAAAGAAAGAAAAAAAGAAAAAAGAAAAAGGAAAGAAATAGTGAAGAAAAAAGAAAGAAAGAGGTTGCATAATCGAAAGAATGTATTTTACGTAAAAGACAGAAAAAAAGGAAGAAAGAAAGAAAAATTAAATAAAAAGAATAAAAAACCATCCATAACTGAAAGAATAATCTTTACGCTAGAGAAAGAAAAAGATCTTCCATTACAGAAAGAACAAACGCTACGTAAAACAAAGAAAGAAAGAATGAATGAAAGAAAGAAAGAAAGGAAGAAAGGAAGAAAGAAAGAAAGAGAAAGAAAGAAAAAAGAAATAAAGGTGTTCCGTATCGTAAAGAATAAAAGGTAAGTAAAAGAAAGAAAGAACGAAGAATTAATGAAAAAAATAAGTTCTTCCATAACAGAAAGAACTAACGCTACGTAAAAGAAAGAAAGAAAGAAAGAAAGAATGAAAGAAGAAATAAAGGTGTTCCGTATCGGAAAGAATAAAAGTTATGTAAAAGAAAGAAAGAACGAAGAATTAATGAAAAAAGTAAGTTCTTCCATAACAGAAAGAACAAACGCTACGTAAAAGAAAGAAAGAAAGAAAGAGAGAAAGAAAGAAAGAAAGAAAGAAAGAAAGAAAGAAAGAAAGAAAAAAGGAAGAAAGAAAGAAAAAAAAAAGAAAGAAAAAAAGGAAAGAAAGAAATGCTGGAGATATTGTGGTGAGTAAATTAACACAATTATGTCTAAATCCGATGTTAGTCCGAGCAAATAATATCCGTCACTAAAAAAAATAAAAATAAAAATGAAAAAAAATAAAAAACCCGAATATTTCGAAGAATTGAAATCAGTGTCTGATTTGCTATTATCTTTTCGATTGAGGGAAAAAAATTGTAAAATGCCCGGCTTAGAAGCAATGATGGTAAAAAGAGTGGGAGAGGAATGAAAAGGACGAATGCTCTCATCGTCGTAGAATAAAGCGAGCAGGTGAGCTGAGTACATCGTAAAGCCTTTGAACCCTACACTCGCACCCACGTTCAATCCCCCCGACACTATCACCAATCCCCCCGACACTATCACCAATCCCGGAGCGAGCCATTTTTCCATCTCGACAAGGCTCTAATTTATTCCGAATGAAAATCTTTTCGATGCAAAAGGGCATTTTTTTGTTTAATGGAAAATATAAATAACTGCTGCACTTGCAGTTGATGTCATTTATTTTAGGCCGACACATCTTGTTTAAAACGAGACGCCTCCATAAGCATGCTCTTATCTCTCTCTCTCTCTCTATATATATATATATATAAATATATATATATATATATATATATATATATATATATATATATATATATAATATAAAGAAATATAGTCTTAAACTGTGCTATATTTATAGGATAAAGTGCTCAATATCAGAGATAGAGCGTGTGTAAATATAAAAGTGGACATCGAAGTCAGCACTTAGAGGCGACAGTCTGTTTCATGCTAGATGCAACTGTCAAATATATATATTTATATATATATATATATATATATATATATATATATATATGCATGCAATCGTCAAATATATATATATATATATATATAAATATATATTTGAAGATTGCATCTAGCATGAAACAGACTGTCGCCACTAAGTGTTGACTTCTATGTTCACTTTTATATTTACACACGCTCTATCTCTGATATTGAGCACTTTATCCCATAAATATAGCACACTTTAAGACTATATTTCTTTATATTATATATATATATATATATATATATATATATATATATATATATATAAAGAGAGATAGAGAGAGGGAGAGGGGGAAGAAAAGAAGGAAGGAACGGTTGGATAGCGGCTTGGATTGAGGAATCGGAGTGCCGAATTCGAATTCCAGTCGAACCCACTACATTGACTTACGTGCTAATACCCTTGAGAAAGGTATTAATCCTCCTCTTGTACCTCAACCTATGGGAAAAATAGCAGGGCAGGCTGGGTTCTATAGCCTTGGATTTCAACTGTTCAAGGAGAAGGACAACTGCATTCAAAATCTGCGGACGGTCGTTTGGGGATATTGCGGCACATAGTGCACCAGGTCTCTGTATTCGGCCCTTCAAAAAGTGTGGTTGGTTCTGCACAAAGCATTCACTACTATAATCAAATCATATGTGCTGGTCTCGGGCTGTTGGTTCCTGCGGACTGAGCTGCTTGACTCTCATACGTCAAATACGGGGGCAGTGTCCACCATATATATATATATATATATATATATATATATATATATATATATATATATATGTAAAAGTGTACATAGAAGTCAACATTTAGAGGCGACAGTCTGTTTCATGCTGGTGCAATCGTCAGGCAGTCTGTTTCAAGCTAGTGCAATCGTCAGACAGTCTGTTTCATGCTAGTGCAATCGTCGAAATGGAAGCTCTAACGAGAGGTGTAACATAAGTAAGAAGAACAGGAAGGCCTAAAGGAAGTTTTAAAGAGAGGAGTTAACTAACGGTTTAAATGAGTGAGATACAGATAAATATGAATTATTTTCAGATGCATAAATAACTACCGATTCGCTGACCTAAAATTAAAATTAAAAAAACAGACACCGGAAACGTATATATATATATATATATATATATATATATATATATATATATATATATATATATATATATATATATATATATATATATATATATTAATGCATGTTTCATCAAATAATATAGACAAGTTTTGTCTATTTATTTTAAGTAAGTTCCTTTCGTATTGTCTGATAAGCTTAATCACATTATCGTTGAAAGACGAAAGGAAAGCACCATATTGACACATTTTTGAATCCAATCTCTTTGAAAATGGCTTACGTAAGCCGAAAGCCTAGATTGGATTCAAACATGTGTCAATATGGTATTTTCCTTTCGTCTTTCAACGATAATGTGATTAAGCTTATCAGACAATACGAAAGGAACTTACTTAAAATGAATAGACAAAACTTGTCTATATTATTTAATGAAACATGCATTAATGAAAAATTGCTGCTGAAATATACACAATATATATATATATATATATATATATATATATATATATATATATATATATATAATAAAAATGAAACATGTTACATTTACAAGCGTTCCCTATTTTAATGTATAGTGTTAAAATTTAATCTGTAGTGCTGAATCTTTTCTAATTTTTTAGTAACTAATTTAGTATCAATTTATAAGTGCATTGTTCAGAGAAAGGTTATAGGTCACATGTCAAATTTGCAAGAAAAGGGAAATGCCCCCAAAATGGTGCGGAAATAGCCATTAAAACATTTAAGGGAACCAATTCTTTCGAAAATCGTAGTGGTCAAGGACGGTAAAGGGTACAAGCTCAAGGAAATCCAAGACTGCTAAAGAGGGTATCTGTAGGTGATAGGGAAAAAAACTCTTATAACGTGACTGCTGACTTTTGAGCGTCAACAAAGTGATATCGCACAGTGAGAAGCTTAGTAGAAGCTGGCTTAAAAAGATGTACACCTAGAAAGAATTGCTGCGACGGGTTAATAAGAAAAAGAGACTTTCTTTTACAAAAGAGCTTGAAAATTAGACGGCTGAGGATTGCTGCCATATATGGTCTGGAGCCCCTGCTGTTTGCCTCAGGGTTCTTGATAAGATCCACAGACAGATATGCAACGTAATTGGCCCTGATCTGTCATCTCGTCTGCAGTCGCTCTGTCACAGACGTTGCCTCGCTCTGTCTTTTTTACAAATACTTTCACGGTAATTGCTCCGATGAGCTGCTTTCGCTGGTTCCCAGGCCTCATGAATTAAAACGTCCTACGAGGCTGGCATCCCGTTCCCACCCCTTCACTGTTGAAACTGTTAGATGTAGACGTCTCTTCTACTCCAATAGCTTCATGTCTCGCACATCTCGCCCGTGGAACTCCCTTCCTTATTCCTGTTTCCCTGACAAATATAATCTCCAACTATTTAAGTGTAACGTCAATCGACATCTCCAGTTGCCTTAATCTATCAACTTCCCTTCTCTATATCATTTCCCCTTTCATTCCTATCTGCTCTCGCTCCAAATCTTCTGTAACCCCCTTGCCTTGATCGATCCACTATCTTTCTCCACATCCTTTCTTCTACCACTCCTATCTGCTCTTCCTCCAAATCTTCTGGAACTCCTTGCGTGCTAGTGGCTTCCAGCCTTGTTTGGGGTGAAAAGCTTAAAAAAAAAAATTGGGCCTAAGTTGTCTGCCCCGGTGGAAGCAACTTTGAAGTAAGTTCCATTATTAGTTGAAACTACGAGGGTCATTCAATAAAAAAGTTGAATTTTTCGGTATAAGGACTTCTAATACAGATAGAAGCTTACTACTTTTTTATTTTATTTTTTTGTTTTGCTCCTTTTTCACATGGATTTAATTTCTTTTGCAGATTAAAAAAAACTTTGAGAGTTTTGACGATTAACAAAGATGACCGACCAAGAAGCATGCTCCAGGATTGAACAGCGGTCATTTATCAAGTTTTTGGTTGCTGAAGGGTGCAAACCAGTTGAAACTCATAGGAGAATGTCATGCGCTTTCTTCGTGCCATATGTGATATAAAATGGGATGACAGGGTCAAGGATAGTGTAATACTAAAGAAATGTAACACAGGCATTGAAACCATTCTAACTAAGATACAACTTAGGTGGGCTGGTCATGTTGTGAGAATGGATGAGCATAGGCTTCCCAAAAAGGTCCTGTATTGATATGACTACCAAACTCCAAGCGTTCAGTTGGACGTCCCCTCTTACACTACAAAGACAAATTGAAAGACAACTTGAAACGTCTCAACTTTGATCTGAAAACCTGGGAAACCCAAGCATCAAACCGAAAGGAATGGCGTAAAACATGTTTCATTAAGTTAAAGGGTATTGAAGACAGTAGACTGAAGCACCGTGATTCGTCAAGCTCTGAAGCAGAGACTCCATCAAAATCCTGCTTTAACAAATTTCATCTGTCAGAAAACACAAATGAAATTTGTCTTTCCCTTACCCTATTTTCTCCACAATAGCCCCCCTGCTAGCAAACATAAGTGTAAAACTAAAGGCACCATCCAATGCTGACCGTCATTTATCGTTCAAGATACGAGAGTCCATCATCTTATACAGTATTTTTATTGAACAGAACATTATTTCTTAAAATTTTTATTTTTATCAGATCTTTCAAACTCCTAGAGTTGTTTATGTTCGTCGAAGTATTGGGGAAGCATATGATGCTCCAGGTATTGCCCCAACTGTAAAATTTAGAGGTGGGTGCGTAATGGCTTGGGGCTGCATGTCGTCGTCCGGGATAGGAATGTTATTCATATATGAGGGTAGTATGAATTCCTACAGTTGCACAAGCATGTTAGAAAAATGTTACCGACCTTCACGAGAGAAAAGTTTCAACAATAACATACCAGATGGAGTAATCTTCCAATAAGAGAACGCAAACATGGCACAGATCCAGAGTTTCGAAGGGTTGGTTTGAAAAGAAAGAGGTGAGGGTAATGAAATGGCCTCCTTAATCTCCTGACCTGAATCCCATTGAAGATCTGTGGCCATGCTTAGGTTCAAGAGTGATGGTGCACAAATATTCTTCAAAACCCGAATTAGAAGCCAAACCTCATGAAGAGTGGCAGAAAATCGAGCCAAGTACTTGGGCTAAGCTGGTCTCTAATATGCAAATGCGCATAAAGGAATCTGTCTATATTTCTGAGATGAGGTATTATGTACACTATTTACATTATTCGGACTATTGTCTCCATCCTTGTCGCCATATTTATTATAACGTTTCGGCCATTGTACGCTCCAGCCTTCTTCAGTATCTGTCTATATTTCCGAGATGAGGTATTATGTACACTATTTAGAATATTCGGAATATTGTCCTAATCTTTGTCGCAATATTTATTACAATGTTTCGGTCATTGTACGCTCCAGCCTTCTTCAGTATCTGTCTGTATTTCTTAAAAGAGGTATTATGTACACTATTTACATTATTCGGAATATTGTCCTCATCTTTGGCGCAATATTTATTACAAGGCTTCGGCCATTGTACGCTCCAGCCTTCTTCAGTATCTGTCTATATTTCTTAAAAGAGGTATTATGTACGCCATTTACATTATTCGGACTATTGTCCTCATCTTTGTCGCCATATTTATTACAACGTTTCGGACCTTCAGTATCTGTCTATATTTCTGAGATGAGGTATTATGTACGCTATTTACATTATTCGGACTATTGTCTTCATCTTTGTCGACATATTTATTACAACGTTTCGGACCTTCAGTATCTGTCTATATTTCTGAGATGAGGTATTATGTACACTATTTACATTATTCGGACTATTGTCCTCATCTTTGTCGCCATATTTGTTACAACGTTTCGGCCGTTGTACGCTCCGGCCGTCTTCAGGTGGTTCCCATATTGTATGCTAGGCCACAAAAATCTCCTGAGCCGACCAGGCATAGAAATGAATATAATACGGGAACCAGTAATAAGGAGTGACAGAGAAAAGCAATAATAACAACAATAATTGCAATATGAGATCTGGTAAAAACATGTAGTTATAACAGCAAAAATTGCAATATAAGCACTGTTAAAAATATATTTGCTGAGACATTAGGTTTATAATACCGAGAAATTCATACACAGATGTCCTCAAGGACACATGGCACAGTGGATAAAGGCGTTGGTTAGATCCAGTGACAGGACCCAAAGAGTGTGAGTTCAATATCCGGTTAAGGACTTGCGGAGAGGAATTAACAGGAGATAACTGTTAACTGACATCCATTAAACATGGCACGTGGAAATAGAACAGTCTACCCCAGTGAGCGAAATAAAGGGTTCAGTTCGACATACCAGCCACCTGAAGAAGGCCGGATGTAATAAATATGGCGACAAAGATAAGGACAATTGTCCGAATAATATAAATAGTGCGCATAAAGGAAGTTATAAAAGCAAAAGGTGCCAAGTTTTAAATACAGGTTAAATTTACTTTAAAAGCTTTGTTCTCATAAAGTATTTAAATATATTTCTGTTATAGTGGAACAACCTGGCACACCCCGACATGGATTGGTCAGTCTATAAAAAAGACTGACGGGCTATTGAAGAAGAGGAAAGTGAGACAGAGAGAGAGAGAGCGCGAAGGCGACCCTTACGAACCTCCCTGACTTATCTCCTGTTTTCCTTAGTATTACGAACTCTTGCTCATTTGTACTTTACGTACAATAAACCATTGTTATTTGTTACCTGATTTCTTGTGTTATTGTAATCTTTCCACTCGGGATTACTTTGTGGTTTATATCGTCTAATCCACGATATACCAATTTCTATATTACTATATTTTATATTATTATCGATATTATTATATTGGTGATTACTAACCAAGGTACCTATACAGAAATGTTAAAATACACAAACCCGGATACATATTACGACCTATCATTTCACAGTTACCAACACCTATATACGAATTGTCAATTGAATTCCTCCAAATTCTTCAAACCACAAAACCAAACCAAGGCATTCTAGCATCACTTGACGTAGAAAATTTATCTACAAATGTCCCCCCGTTGACAAAACCACAGAAATAATCCTTAACTTCGTATATTACAATAATTCAATTCTACCCCCCCCCCCATCCAACAAAACCAATATTCTCAAAATGGTATAATGACGCCATACCAGACGCGAGGCCGAAATATTAACAACAGAAACATATGTCTAGATGCAGTGTAATGTATTGTGACTAGTTTGAAATGTAATTTTGTTGAGTGTGGGTTGATTCATTTTAATGTAGATGGCCTCCAATATATGAAGGTTCTTTTTACTCTGTGAGTATTACTGTGTTATCAACTAATGTCTGTCTAATATTATCTACATGCCTATGTCTTTCTAAGAAATGTTGCTTAATAGAACTAAAACCTGAAAAGTGACAGGTAAGTCTACGGGAGAGCGTGGTTGTAGCAAAACCAATATATGTAGTGGGTTGATTATTACTATCGGAGATACAATCTCTGAACGGACATGTACATTGATACGCTACATTGTTTTTTTGTAGAGGATTTAGTTGTGTGTTATCGTCGCATAGCAATCTTCTATATCAACATAACAAATTAACATGACAATATTATCTTCGATGGGGAATATCTTTATTAAAATGTGTGTATAACCATTCGGAAGATGGCTCATGTGAGCCGAAACCTTAGATCAAGGACCAACTTAATAAAAAATATCCAAATGTTGGACAAGTTTTGTCTTTATTTTCACCCGAAATTAAAGCATACGAAGCTGAATGGTACAGCACTTCAGGCCAAAGGACGGTTTTCGTGTAGGTATACAGGTTCGATTCCTGTCGGAGAATAGATATTTTCTACAAAATTTCTAGAATATTCAGGCTGTTAAATGCAATTAATACTGTGTAATTAAAAAGAGTGCATTTACTTAAATAAATTGTATCTATAAAAATGACGTATAAACAGAGTATATATATATATATAAATATATATATATATATATATGTTTGTGTGTGAGTGTGTGTGTGCATATGTATAAAGAAAAATAGTACAAATTATAATAATATATATATATATATATATATATATATATATATATATATATATATATATATATATATATATGTATATATATATATATGCGTGTGTTTGTGTACCTGTGTTATTCTTTTATATTATTTCTTTTCTTCTTTTAGTGGCGACTAGTACAAAATGCATTAGTGTATTCGCACCTTGCTTTAAAAATTTACTCTGCAGTGAATATTTAAACGGCAAACATTGATATTAATTATTTCTTATTCTTTTTCGGATTATTATTATTATTATTATTGTTATTATTATTATTATTATTATTATTATCATTATTGTTATTATTATTATTATTATTATTATCATTATTGTTATTATTATTATTATTATCATTATTATTATCATTATTATTATTATTATTATTATTGTTATTATTTTCATTATTATTATTATCATTATTATTATCATTATTATTATTATTATTATTGTTATTATTTTCATTATTATTATTATCATTATTATTATTATTATTATTGTTATTATTTTCATTATTATTATTATCATTATTATTATCATTATTATTATTATTATTATTGTTATTATTATTATCATTATTATTATCATTATTATTATTATTATTGTTATTATTTTCATTATTATTATTATTATTATTATTATTATTATTATTATTATTATTATTATTATTACGGGTAGAGATACATATATGTCGTGCATGCATCGCCCTAATTATTTTTAATTTTTCCTCTGATTTAAAAAAAAAAAATCGTTTCCCGCACATTCGTTAACCCTAACCCTAACCTCATCCCTGAGATGAAAACGACAACAGCTCTACACAGTCCGACTAAAAAACAAATGATCAAACAATTAGCGCTCTCCCACCCACCTCAGGCCACACCCAACTACTTCTCATACCGAACTATACTTTATAAAAAATAAATAAAGGGGGAAGAAAAAAATCTACACAGATGGTCGTAGAAGGCACTTTCCATCTGTCCTTGCCGACATTTTTTCTCGTTGCTGCAAGAGTCGTCTGCAAACGACATCTGCAACGTTTAAAGTTACAAAGTTTCATTTGGTTATTTCTTTTATTCTTTATTATGAATTTATTTCTTAATTTTGTTGGCTTGTTTGTGTTCTAATGTGGGAATGAAGACGTCGGATGTCGGTAATTGGACTGTACAAATGCACTGCAAAACAGGAATATGGGCTTGTTAGTTTTTGTTTATGTTTTTAGAGGAGAAAGCCCAAATTTTATTTGTCTTTACATTGGTTAAATGTGTACGTGTGTGTGAGTGTGTGTGTTTGTGTATGTGTGTGTGTGTTTGCGCGCGTATGTGCGTGCGAACATATATGTTTGTAGGTGTTTGTATTCGTTGGACATTAGTTTCCTGAACCTTATTTTTGATCGATTATTATTATTATTGTTGTTATTATTATTTATTGTAGTAGTAGTAGTAATAGTAGTAGTAGTAGTAGTAGTAGTAGTAGTAGTAGTAGTAGTAGTAGTAATAGTATTTCTGTAAAGGAACGATTTTTTACAGTGTTTGACAAAATTTCTCTTACTATTCAATATAGGTTTATTTCATGTCTTTTTTTCGACAAACTTTCTTTAATAACTACATTTTTTGTTTCTTTCTTTCATCAGTCCGTTCTTCTCCATTCTTACTTTAATAATTACATTTCTTTCTTTTTTTCATTCTTTCATTCTTTCTTTCATTTCTTCTTTCTTTTTTTCATCAGTCCGTTCTTCTCCATTCTTACTTTAATAATTACATTTCTTTCTTTCTTTCTTTCATTCTTTCTTTCTTTCATTTTTTTCTTTCTTTTTTTCATCAGTCCGTTCTTCTCCATTCTTACTTTAATAATTACATTTTTTCTTTCTTTCTTTCTTTCCTTCTTTCTTTCTTTCTTTCAATTTTTCTTTCTTTCATTCTTTCTTTCTTTCATTTTTTTCTTTTATTCTTTCTTTCATCAGTCAGTTCGTCTCCATTCTTACTTTAATAATTACATTTCCTTACATTCTTTCCTTCTTAAATTCTTTCTTTCATCTGTTTTTCTCCATTCTTACTTTAAAAATTACATTTCTTTCTTTCATTCATTCTTTCTTTCTCGTTTTTATCTTCTTTACTACATTAACCTTGCATTCCTTTCTTTCTTTTCTTTTTCTCTGTTCATTTTCTCTTTTCCCTTTTCTCAGCTTTTTCCGGCTTTCTTTCTTTCTTTCTTTCTTTCTTCAGTCAGATTTTCTCCATTCTTACTTTAAGAATTACATTTCTTTCTTTCATTATTATTTTCTTCCTTTCTTTTCATTACTGCTCATTCTTTCTTTCTTATATTCCTTCAGTTTTTTGTTACCAGATATATTCTTTTTGGAAGAATAAGGAAGAAAGAACGAAAGAAAGAATGAATGAATGAAATCAGAAAGAAAACAAGCAAGCTAGCAAGAAAGAAAAAAGAAAGAAAGAAAGAAAGCAAGAAAGAAAGAAAGAGAGAAAGAAAGCCAGCAAGCAAGCAAGCAAGAAAGAAAGAAAGAAAGAAGGAAGGAAGAAAGAAAGAAAGAAAGAAAGAAAGAATGAAAGAAAGAAAGAAAAAAAGGAAGAAAGAAAGAAAGAGAGAAAGAGTGGATAAAATAAATTATGGAAACAAGAGTGTAGAAAAAAGTGGCAGCGGAAGAAAGAAAGAAAGAAAGAAATCAGAAAGAAAGCAAGAAAGAAAGAAAGAAAGAAATCAGAAAGAAAGCAAGAAAGCTAACAAGAAAGAAAGAAAGAAAGAATGAAAGAAAGAAAGAAAAAAGAAAGAAAGAAAGAAAGAAGGAAGAAAGAAAGAATGAAAGAAAGAAAGAAAAAAGAACGAAAGGAAGAATGAAATTAGAAAGAAATCAAGAAAGAAAGAAAGAAAGAAATCAGAAAGAAAGCAAGAAAGCTAGCAAGAAAGAAAGAAAGAAAGAAAGAAAGAAATCAGAAAGAAAGCTAGCAAGAAAGAAAGAAAGAAAGAAAGAAAGAAATCAGAAAGAAAGCAAGAAAGCTAGCAAGAAAGAAAGAAAGAATGAAAGAAAGAAAGAAAAAATAAAGGAAGAAAGAAAGAAGGAAGAAAAAAAGAATGAAAGAAAGAAAGAAAAAAGAACGAAAGGAAGAATGAAATTAGAAAGAAAGCAAGAAAGAAAAAATAAAGGAAGAAAGAAAGAAGGAAGAAAAAAGAATGAAAGAAAGAAAGAAAAAAGAACGAAAGGAAGAATGAAATTAGAAAGAAAGAAAGAAAGAAAGAAAGAAAGAAAGAAAGAAAGAAAGAAATGCACACAGACCGACTGTATATACACACGCAAAAAGAAGATATCTTGTCAAAAAAAAAGTGAAGGAATGTAAGAAGGAAATAATGTTCAGTAAGGAAAAGAAAGAAAGCGTGTATGTAAGAAAAAGAAAGAAAAGAAAACGGAGGTAAAAATGATGGAAAGACGGTGTGGTAAGGGAAAACAAAACAAACAAAAAACTCAAAGAAAAGAAAGGACGACGGAAATAAAGAAAGAATAAACTCAGGAAAAAGAAAGCAAGCAACCAAGCAAGAAAAAAATAATTCATAATATTTTCCCGAACGCAAATCAAAATGTAATGAATAAAGTAAAACAACGAGAAAGAACATGGAAATGAGGTTTACGAAATTAACAAGACAATAGCCTGAATGTTTCCAATATGGACACATATTGTTCTCTTGCTTCTAGCGTGTCCATATCAGTGCTACATTATCCAAGCCCTTTTTACCTCATTATGTGACACGAAAATGTCATCTGTCTCTTTCTAATTGTAACTATACTTTTCCTGGTTATTCCTATTTTCCTTCAGGCTTCTTCGTTGCTTATATATTCCGCCCATGATATTCTCAGTATCCTTCTGTAGAACCACATGTGTGTTACTTCAATCTCTCTTCATCTCTGAGAAAAATTTTCAATTTTGCTATGTAGCAGATTAGGTATTGCTTGGGAGTGCAACAACTTTATTTTTAGGGGACGATATTTCCCTGTATTTTAATATTTTGCTTACTTTCTGGAAGGCCTTTTTAGCTACTAGGTTTACAAATTCTTCTCTTCATTCGATTTCGCAGACCAGTCGACGAAATTTGAATAAGCTGATTTGTTTGGAAAAATACTTTGATAAAAACCCGACTCCGCGGTTTAATAATTTCTTTGGTTTAATTTAATTTTATAGGACTTCATTCGTCCCCCTTTTTCTTTTTCAACAGCGAAGAATAATTTCTTGTGATTTCTTACTCTTGAGCATGCAACATACAACTGCCTACGCGTAAATATTTCTTTCTGGAGCCAAGTTGGCCTTGTGATATGTTTATAGTTCTCGCAAACGCAATGGGGGTGCTGCGAACTGGGAACTGGATTCTTGTATATGAAAAGTTAAAGATAAGATATGCATAAAACAATATTGCATTTTTATTAAATATTTGTTATTGTAATCACTAAATTGTTTTTTAAAAGTGGAAAGGGGAAATAATTCTTTGTGATCATGTAGCGCCTTTTCAGAAGGTTCAAATAAGTGTGGTCTTTGTCAAAGCCCTCGGACTTCATCCGCTCAAAGCTATTTTAACTATTGACCAAAGGAAGCGGTTGTATACAACTGACAGTTTACATATTTCTGAACCGGTCTGGTGCCATGTATTACATTCATATGAAAGTCTCGATCTATGAGAGTTACGTATTGGAGGCATCATGTTCAATTACGTATAGAAAAGTATAATACCCTTGGGAAAGGTATGAATCATTTTCTCCCCACTCCCAGCTATTTGTAAATAGCAGGATAGACCGGGTTCTATAGCCTTGAATGGCAACTGGTCTACCACAGAAAGAAATGGCAACCTACTGCAGGAAAAAATCTGCATCATCAGTCATGTATTGAAAGATACATGATCGCCTAAGTGTGTACCACGCATGGCACATAACTGAATCGGAGAGCCAAGTTCGAATTCCACTCGAATCACTTACATTCACTTACATGCTAATAACCTTGGGAAAGGTTTGAATCCTATTCTTCTCTCCCCAGCTATTGGTAAATAGCAGGACAGACCAGGTTCTATAGCCTTGAATGGCAACTGGTCTACCACAGAAAGAAATGGCAACCTACTGAGGAAAAAATTTGCCTCGTCAGTCATATATCACACATGGCACATAACTTACTGATAAAAAAGTAACTGATTGTGCAGTAACCAAGGACGGAACGTGTGACACATTAATTCGAAATCGCATCTTCATCTTCATTGCCATATTCATAACATTTCGGCCGTTGTATACTCCGTCCTTCTTCAGGTGATTGGATTTCTGACATTAGGTATTATGATGACTTGTATTATTTACATTATTCGAAACTGTTATCCTCATCTTCATTGTCATAATCAGAACGTTTTGGCCGTTTTACGCTCCGACCTTCTTCAACTGATTGGATCTTTGAGATGAGGTATTATGATGACTTATTTTATTTCCATTATTCGGACTGTTATTAACTACACCCGGCAAAAAGGACTCTGATCGGGAGATTGGATGCTCAAAGGCGTGCGAAACCACCTCTTAATTGCCGTTGTTCCCACGTCAACCCTGACCCGGGGTAGTAGCAACTGTTAGGGTCCCAGCTATAGGCAAATAGTCAACCCCCAAACAAAAGCAAAACACTATGAAAGTATAATAATACATTTTTATTGCAAAAAATGCGAACACCATTTTTGTATAAAAAAATTACCAGCCATACCTATTTATAGTAAAATGACCAGTAATACATTTTAGCTATAGTTGAAAGTATATGATTGAGTTCAAAATATTTAAATTTCGGTATTAAATAACCCATAGTTGTTGATATGCCGCTAAACAAAACCAACCACCCAACCAAGTACCTTCACACGATAAATCACTATGTAGACTCGTCTGTAAACCTATAGAGTAATAAAAGGAACACTTGTACTTAGAATAACCGACGTTTTTTCGGACACATAACGACGAAAGACGGTTTGGAGAATTTGACACACAAGAAATATTCTCAACTAACGTTGTTTCTGTAAGGTTACATCTTCCCTGTGTGTCGTGTCACTTCAGGGCGTAGGTGATCATGGCTCTCCACAATTTCCTGTCCTTGGTAGATCTTAATAAATTTTGTATTTCTGTTATTTCTCTTAAACCTTGTTCCACCATCCATTTACTCAAGCTTACTCATTAGATTCCGCACTGTTTCCCTCTCCCCCGCTTACCTTTAATCTGTCTTGTGAGTATCTGATTTTCCACGCTTTCCTTCCTCATAATGTGCTCTAGAAATTTCAACTGTCTCTTCTTGATGTTAAGTTTAAATTTCCTTTTCGTTTGCATTTTTCTAAAACTTCGTTGTTGCTCACACGTTCGGTCCATGGTATTCTCAACATCCTTCTGTAAAACCACATTTCTGTTGCTTCAATTCTCTTTTGCATCTATGAGGAGATTGTCCAGCATCCACCGATATATAGGAGGAGAGATACTATGTAACAGTTTTGTATTTTTTCTTTTTTTGTAACGATGTTTTCTTTATCTTAATACTCTACATAGCTTTTAGTAGTCATCTTTGGTTATGCCAGTGCGACTTCGGGTTTCAGTGTGGCACATTACGTCCTTTTTTTTTTGTAAAACTTCCCAGATATTTAAATTTTTGTACTTGTTTTGATTCTGGTACCTCCAATTTGAAATTTCTATTTTGGGCTCATCCTTTTGTTAACAAACTTAAATTATGTCTTTTTTAGTTGATGTTTAATCGTTTCTCATCGCTTTCCGTCATTAAGTTCTGTAGGAGTTTTTTTTTTCTAGTTTTACTTACGTATCTGCTATCCATACTGTGCCATCTGCATATATTATCCTGTTAAGATTGCAGCCGCCAATGATGAATCCTGGTTGGACTTTTAATTCTCTCAGAAAGTTCTAACTATAAAGGTCAAATAAGTCCAGTGAGACGACAAATCATTGTTTTACACACCTTTCTAGTTTTATAGACTCCAATGGTTACAACAATACAAAGTAACGTTTCTGCAATGTTATATTAACAAAAGATGGATAATAAATTTCTGGAAAATATTAATAAGTCAAATATCAGAAAAAATTCAATTAAAATAATATTAATACGTTTATACCTTCAGTATATATATTATTAAGTGAAGGAACATGATAGTAAGTCTTATCGTTTGGACATGGTCAAATCGACAGCTGATCCATACAAATTACATAAAATCTGTTGTTAATAGGAGCAAGGAATGGCATGCGAATTTTAACGCCTAACGGTCGAATAAGTCAAGTGAGAAGATAAATCATTGTTTTACACACCTTTCTGTTTTTATCGACCCCATTGTGTACAATATGGCAAAGTAACGTTACAAATACATTGTCTGTAATGTTATATTAACAAAAGATGGATAAGGCATTTCTGGAAAATAGAACGTCAAATATCAGATAAATTTCAATTAAAGCATACGAAAATACTTTTAATACGTTTATACCTTCAGTATATATTTTTTTTTAGCTTTTCACACCAAGCAAGGGTGGAAGCCACTAGCACGCAAGCTGTTACAGAAGGTTTGGAGGAAGAGCAGATAGGAGTGGTAAAGGAGAGGATGTGGAGAAAGATAGTGGATCGATCAAGGCAAGGGGGTTACAGAAGATTTGGAGCGAGAGCAGATAGGAATGAAAGGGAAAGGATGTGGAGAAGGGAAGTGGATAGATCAAGGCAACTGGAGATGTCGATTGACGTTACACTTAAATAGTTGGAGAGTATAGTTGTCAGGGAAACAGGAATAAGGAAGGGAGTTCCACAGGTGAGAGGTGCGAGACATGAAGCTATTGGAGTAGAAGAGACGTCTATAACTAACAGTTTCAACGGTGAAGGGGTGGGAACGGGATGCCAGCCTCGTAAGACGCTTAAATTCATGAGGCCTAGGAACCAGCGAAAGCAGCTCATCGGAGCAATTACCGTGAAAGTATTTGTAAAAAAAAGACAGAGCGAGGCAACGGCGCGCCCGTGAGAGAGCGACTGCAGACGAGATGACAGGTCAGGGCCAGTTGCATTGCATATCCGTCTCTGGATCTTATCAAGAACCCTGACGCAAACAGCAGGGGCTCCAGACCATATATGGCAGTAATACTCCATGCAAGGGCGAATGGTTGATTTATAGATTTGAAGGATCGATTCTGGGAAGAAAAATTTCCTGGCCCGCCACAGGGAGCCAACTTTCCTTGCGGTGGATGAAGCAATTGACTCGATGTATTTGTTCCATTAAGTGAAGAAATATGATAGTAAGTCTGATCTGTTGGACATGGTCAAATCGGCAGCTGATCTAAAAAAAATGACATAAAATCTGTTGTTAACAGGAACAAGGAATGGCATGTTAATTTTAACACCTCAAAAACAAAACTGCTTTCTATTAATCATCTGAGAGTTCCCTTTCTGTCTTCCATCAACATGGCTGATGCTAACATCCAATATAATGATTCGTTACAACTTCTGACATGAAGTGGAAAAATTAAACCGTATCAACTGCTAAGATTCCTGCTAGGAAAGATGATTTGTACTAGACATATTTTCTCTTCTGAATCTATTTGACATATTTCGTCAATGTTTTGGATATTGCTGCTACTGATGGTCTGGATCTCCTCCTATATATTTAGAGATTCTTAGTAAAATCCAAAGAATAATCTGCATCGTTATTGGTCCTGACCTGGCATGCCGGCTTCAGCCAAATTCCCACCGTCAGACTTTCATGGTAATTGTTTTAATGAGCTTTGACATATGGTACCTAGACCTCATGAATTTAAGTGCAGTACTAGATTGGCATCTAGGTCTCATCATTTTATGGTTGAATTGGTTAGATGCAACCGCAAGTTCTTTTGCTAACATTTTATTTTCTCGCACTTCTTGCCTGTGGAACTATCGATCGGCCTCTGGCTTTCCAGCCTTTTTCGTTGAGTTTCAAAAATGTAAATGTAATGGCAATCGTTGTCTACTGTCTTCTTGATTCCTCTTCTTTTATTCTTTTATCTTCGTAACAATGTTTTCTTTTTCTTGTTATTTCACATTCAGTAATTACCTTGTGTCTTAGTGGCTTTATTGCCTTGCGTGGAGGGGGAATTTTTTATTTTAAAAAGTATTCTAATTTTATAATTTATCTGTGCTGAATTTTGCAACTGAAACTCTTCGAAAATTTAGCATAACTTTGCGACAATGTTAGGCATGAGCTGTCAGTGTCAAGTTAAGAAAAGAGTTGCTTGCAACATTGGAATACCGTCACAACAATAACCTCAAGCATACTATCAACCAAAATACAACATATCTGCAACGTTGCAAGAATCTTTCCGTGATAGATGGAGTCAAGACAGGCAGAAACAGAAAGGAATGACAGGGATAAAACAGAGAGAAAAAAGGATGGTAAATTATTAAAAATTACCTAAACCAACAAAGGATGGAAGTCGTGGAGAGCCATGATCTCCTATGCCCCGAAAGAACATGGCCCGTAAAAAATTAAGTTAGTTTTTAAAGAATATCTCCACAAAGAAAATAATAGGCAGTGTAAGCCTCAAAGACACTTCTAAGATTTCTCTAATCTTATGCGAAACAGTCGTTGGGAAATGTTGCTTCACCCTGATATAAACTATTGATTTGAAAAGGAGTTTTTGTAAAATGGAAGGAAGGAGAGAGCAGCGAATGATATTAGATAGGTAGTTGTGGAGAGCTGTGATCGCTTAAGCCCTGAAAGAACATGGCCTGTAAAGAAAATAAGTTAGTTTTTAAAGAATATCTCCACAAAGAAAATAATAGGCAGTGTAAGCCTCAAAGACACTTCTAAGATTTCTCTAATCTTATGCGAAACAGTCGTTGGGAAATGTTGCTTCACCCTGATATAAACTATTGATTTGAAAAGGAGTTTTTGTAAAATGGAAGGAAGGAGAGAGCAGCGAATGATATTAGATAGGTAGTTGTGGAGAGCTGTGATCGCTTAAGCCCTGAAAGAACATGGCCTGTAAAGAAAATAAGTTAGTTTTTAAAGAATCTCTCCACAAAGAAAATAATAGGCAGTGTAAGCCTCAAAGACACTTCTAAGATTTCTCTAATCTTATGCGAAACAGTCGTTGGGAAATGTTGCTTCACCCTAATATAAACTATCGATTTGAAAAGGATCTTTTGTAAAATGGAGGCAGGAGAGAACTGCGAGGACAGGAAGTTGTGGAGAGCTGTGATCGGTTAAGCCCTGAAAGGAGTTGGCAAATAAAGAAGGGAAGTTAGTTTATAATGAATATCTCCGCAAAGATAATAATAGGCAGTGTAAGCTTGAAATACACTTCTAAGATTTCTCTAATTTTAGACGAAATAATCGTTCAAAAATATTGCATCAACTTTATAAACTATTGGTTTGAAAAGGAGCTGGTGTGAAATCGAATGCAGATGGAAACTGGGAAGGATATTAACATTGATTTGCCTTAAAATGTCAGGAAAGTGTGGAGAGCTGTGGTCGTCGAGGTTCTAAAGGTAGATTGGTATTAAAATTACTGTGTATTTTACCGAGTCGGAATTGCGAATAACCACCAAGCGCCTAATAGAGGCAGATGTGTATCAATGTGTCCCCGTTGAGGTTCGATGTCACTGCACAAGCGTTTTCTCCCCTCTGCTCAACAGCAGGCGTCTTTTACGCAGATGTTAAAGAAAATGCCAATTTGGACAGACGTCAATTGACAACAAGGTTCGACCCAGAACGACACTTGACAACAAAGGCAAAACAAACCAGCGACAGAATACTCAGACGGACGAGGAACCCGTGCAAAAACCAGAATCGGGTGGCAGGGTGGTGGATGAAAACGTCTAAAGAATGTCCGCCATTGAATACACGTAACGTAAAAGTGGCCCATGGGGAATTCCTTTAATGAGAAGAGATATTGACTCTAAAGAATCAATTCCGCGAGGATATCCCAGAATGCATTGGGAGTGATTAACGTGATTTAATTCGGTTTAATTGTTACTTATTTACGACAAAAGCATGGCGAGTTTATTCACTCCAAATCTCGCTGTTCTCCATTGAGCGCTGTCAACAATGCCATATAAAACTATTTCCAAATAACCTCCCTTTTTTTTCTTGAAGTGACTCTCTCGCCAAAATTCTCTAGTTTTATGTCTCCCACTTCCACTATCTCTCTCACATTCTCTCTCTCACATTCTCTCTCTCTCTAAATCTGTGTGTGTGTGTGTGTGTGTGTAAGGGAGGTTTTTTCATCCAATCAATAATTAAGTTCATGCAAAAGTTTTCCATGACATTATTTGGACAATATTAGGGAATTCTTAGAAATGTTGCTGAAGTTAATTCACACTTTTTTACTTGTACGTCCATTCTCTTAAATATATATATATATATATATATATATATATATATATATATATTTATACATACATATATATATATATATATATATATATATATATATATATATATATATAAATTGAAAATTGTACTTTTATTTTTGTGTAAGTCACAACTAGATATACAGTAGAATCCCTGACAACAGAAGTAAAAAGGCCTTCCGGATATGAGGAATTGGTTAAAATGTCCGGATATAAGGGATTCCGGATATGAGGGATTCCGGATATGAGTGATTCCGAATCTGAAGAATTGGTTACATAGTCCGGATATGATGGATTCCGGATATGAGAGATTCCGGATGTGAGGAATTGGTTACAAAATCTGGATATGAGAGATTCCGGATATGAGGTCTTCCGTAATGAGGAATTGGTTAAAAACTCCGGATATGAGGGGTCATATTTAGATTAAAATAAAAGAACTGAAATCACGTTTAACATTTATTTTCAATGTTTTATAGCAAACAAAATAAGATAATGGTGAGTGAAATATAACGGAATTGACTTTAAGGAAAAATAACTAAATTATGTAATGTTAATGAAAATTAATTAAATTAAGTATGCCACATATGCAAAACAAATAATGTAACGAGGATTTTTTAATCGCTGTTGCATGATGATTCTTTCTCTTCTAATGTCATTCTCAACTTTTTCCGCATTTCGTTTTGCTTATGTTCTTGAAAGTTTTTAGACGAAAAACACTTTTTAACTCTGCGTGCGTTATTGCAATCGTCATAGCTGAATGCTGGATTTCTTTCCATAAAACTGACAACCTTTTCAATAGCTTTTTCAATTTCACTCCAGGTTTCATCACCGTCATGCATCTCGTTGCTATCTCATTGCAGATGTGTCTCGTTGTCATCCTTTCCTCTTATTCCCATCATCTTTTGCACCAATACAAGGCCATTAGGGTGAAATAAGCATAAGCTTTTATCCAAAGTAAATTTCCTGAAAAACAGGAATTTCAAATCAGTTACATATCACCCAAATAGTTCAAATATGCACATCAAAATCATGTCCGGATATGCGGGATTCCGGATAAGAGTCACTCCGGATAAGAGGGATTCTGGATATGATGGATTCTACTGTATTTTTTAAAAAGTTTGTTTAACAGCTTATCCACGTGTTATGCATTAATGACAAAATTTAATTTTCTTGGGAGATTGAAGTAATAATATATGATATATGCTATTCTGCTAAATGACAAAATCTCCTATAGAAGGTAGCGATGGAGAGCGAGAAGAAAGGACTAAGCATAATCTACAAGAAGTCAGAATGAATGTTCATCAGTAAGAGGATGAGCTCGAAATGCGATTTTGCAGGTCAGGAACACTAGAATGAAGCACACGCGGAAGTTTAAATAGCTGGGAAACGTCTTGACGGTAAGTACAACTCTAAAATCTGTAGACGTATTTGGGATGGACAAGAACACATTCCAAAAGCCGGGCAGAGTATTGCGAGACAAGAAGATTTCTTTAGTAACAAAAAAAAGAATACTGAGCTGTTACGTGAAATCTGTCCCTCTTTAAGGCAGCGAATCTTGGACGATTTCCTCAAAGATGAAGAAGAGACTCGAGACAACGATGTGGTTCTACAGAAGGATGCTAAGGATATCATTGACCGAGCATGTGAGGAACGATGAGGTCTTAGAGAGGTTGCAAACAAGGAGGAGGCTTATACTTAATATCAGCAAGAGGCAGCTGAAGATTCTGGGGCACATAATGAGGAAGGAGGGTCTGGAGAATCTGATACTCAAGTGCCGAGTAGATGGAAAGAGAGACAAGGGAAGGCAGCGCGTGACATACCTGGCGAGCTTGAGCATGTGGCTGATAGAACGTGGTCTGGGGGAGGAAGCAGAGGGAAGGAACTTGTTGAGTGCTGCAAGGGATCTTAATGTTGTACTTACCGTCCTCTGTCAAGACGTTTCCCAGATATTTAAACTTCCGCGTGTGGAGAGAGGGTGGTGTAGAGCCATGATTGCCTACGTCCTGAAAGGACATGGCACATAAAAAGAAGAAAGAATTGAATACGTGGTAGATGATACCGATCTTCAGTGCATATTGCACCCTTGTGCAAATTAATTCCGTTATTATTCCGTTATTATTTCCTTTCTTCCATGTTTTTCCAATGAAACATTACCCACATGTTACTACTTCATATGCCCATTCCCCGAAGTCGTTTCTTTGCTGATTGACCACATATTGAATTTAAATCAGGAGAGTTTCCGGACCAGTCTGTAGTACTTTGATTTTCTCACTGGTAAAGCTTAACAGTGTGTCCGTGCAAAGTTACAATTTTTGTACACTTCCTTTGAGTAACGTCCATCGCTGACAATGGCCGTAGGACAACTAATCGACAGTAGAGACAGTAGTGTCTGGACGTGATAAAAATCTGTTGCAATGTTTTTCAAGGCCATCAAATTTCATCATACACCCTAAAATAGATTCATATTACTGCACACCACTGCAAATGATCTAATCTGAGGAAAAAATAAAAATCGATTACACACTGGCACTTCAGTGGGTCTAAAACTGACCATATGGTTAAAGAAAGGAAACTAAAGCGGTTATTTCAATTTATTTACACAAGGTTGTACATATTTGTGTGGACATGATTAATAGAGGCGGTGATATGTGTGTTTTAGGTTGTAGTTTGTTGAAGTCATATTTTGGAATAGAGTTTGATTTCTTTAAGAATTTTGGAATAGGGTTTTGATTTCTTTAAGAATTTTGGAATACACCTTGATTTCTTTAATAAATTTCAGGTTATGATAAGGATTAATATCATTAATGTTGTTTTAGCAGCATTTCAACCACTTTGGGTTATTTAATGCCAAAATTTAATTCTTTTGAACGTAATTGTATGCCTTCAACTACAGATAAAATATATTGTTAGTAAAATAGCTATTATTGTCATTCTGTAATAAATAGTATTTTTGTACTTTCATTTTGTTTTTGTTTGGGGTACACGATTTTCCCATAGCTGGGACCCTGGCGGGTGCTACAACTCCGGGTCATAGTGGATCTGAGAAACAACAGCAATTAAGTGGTGGTGCCACGTTCCCCAAAACCATAGCCAGGACTAAAAACTGGATATAAAATGTATATTCCAAAATATTAAGTTATGTCCTGACATTTTGGAAGAGGAATTAATATTATTATTATTATTATCATTATTATTGCTTGTAATTTTTAACGCCTCCTAAACAAAACGGATTTCATTTAACCGCCACACAGAGTATTTCTGCCCGTCATCAGCATGGCTGATGTTAAACTTTAAGAGAACAACATATTGCGTCGTCTTTGACTCACGTGTTCCATTGGCATGCACTGGAGCGATTATATTGAATCAATTTCTAGGTCTACTGCTAAGAAAGTTGGCTCACTGTGCCGTGCCAAAAAAACCTTTCGCGTCAGAATCCATTTTACATATTTACCATTCGTCCATGTAGTGTATGTTACTGTCATATCTAGTCTGGCACTCCGGCTGTATATCTCGAGATTCTTGACAACATTCTAAAAAGGATCTGTAATGTAATCGATCCTGACCGGGCATCTGGTCTTCAGTGACTTTCTCACCGACGTGACGTGGCTTCATTCTATCTTTTCTACAAATATTTTCTTGGCAACTGTTCTGATGAGCTTTGCCCCTTAGTGCCTCGAGTGCATGGATTTAAGAGTGCTACCATATTGGATTGATTATATTGGCGTGCCTTTTAACCGATTCGGCCACTGAGGATCATTCGGTTGGCAAGGTCGAATTTACTGCTTATAAACTTCAATCTTACATGAATCTTTCACGTACATTCATGTCTGCTCATGGTTTAAAGGCACGTCAGGCTGTATGACGGTTCCGTATAGGATACAGGTTCGATTCCTGTCGGAGGACGAATATTTTCCATGAAAATTTTTCGGACATTCAGGCCGGTAAATGTTGTTTAATACTGTTTATTATAAACAGAGCATTTACTTAAATATTTGTATCTATAGAAAGAATGTTAAACATAAGAAAATGTCTTAAAATAATTGTCGGACTTTGTCCAATTCATAATGCGGGACGTCATTTGTTTACAATTGATACGCCATGGTATATAAGCAGTAAATTCGACCTTCCCAATCGAACGATCCTCTGTGGCCGAATCGGTTAAAAGGTACGTCAGGCTATATGAACGTTCCGTATAGGATACAGGTTCGAATCCTCTCGGAGGACGAATATTTTCTATGAAAATTTCTCGGACATTCATACCGGTAAATGTTGTTTATTATAAACACAGTTTTTACTTAAATATTTGTATCTATAAAAAGTATGTTAAACATAAAACATAAAAAAATGTCTTAAAATATATATATATATATATATTTTTCCACCAGTCTAAGACATTCCAACCACCTGAAGAAGGCCGAAACGTTGTAATAAATATGGCGACAAAGATGAGGACAATAGTCCGAATAATGTAAATAGTCTGCATAATACTTCCTCTCAAAGATGTTCACAAATATATATATATATATATATATATATATATATATATATATATATATATATATATATAAGACTTGCTGTATTGTTTCCCGGATGCTGAAATTTGCAAATGACAGCGAACCAACAAGTCACAATAAAACAAATATAATGGGACAGAGAAAGTGGGAATGAATGAGGTCTTTGATCTTATCTCTTCTATGTCCTCTGTATCATGTTATATGCACCATAACCCAATTGACGCGAGAAGGAGCACAAATCCTATCTGTATTAGAAGTCCTAATACCGAAAAATTCAACTTATTTATTGGATGACCCTCGTAAAAGTTAGTTGATAAGTTGAATTTTAGCGGCATACCAACCACAATGGGTTATTTAATGAATAAATCTGAACATCATGTAAGTAATTTTATGCTTTCAAGTAACAGTATTTTATATATAATTTAATACTTTCTCAGTAAATGTGTTTTTGTATAGTTTGTAGATTATAAAATTTATTGTTATTTTCTACGAGAGGCGCGGCGGTGTAATGGATAGCCGAGTTCGAATTCCAGTCGAATCCATTCTCCCCCCAGTCTGTTATACGTAATACACGCCTAGGTGTTCCAGAATCTTTCGATACATGACTGACGAGGCAGGTTAATTTTCCCGTAGTGTAGATTGTCATTTTTTCCTGAGGTAGACCTGTTGCTATCCAAGGCTATAGAATCCGGTCTCTCCTGCTATTTATCCATAGCTGGAGGGAGAAGAAGAGGATTCAAACCTTCACCTATGGTATTAGCACGTAAATGGATGTAATGTTTCATTTATTATTTCTTTCTTTTCCGTATTATTATATTTTAATCCATTTATTTGTCATCCAGTTCATTTTTCTTTTTCCTTCTAAATCTTTTTTCGTTTCGTCGTTTTTTTTCTTTCTTTCTTTATTTCCATTATAATCCGTTTAATTTTCGTTCTTTGTTTTGTTCTTTTTTCATTCTTATTCAGTTCTTTCTTTCTTTTTTCTTTACTATTTTATTATATTTTAATCTGTTTTTCAACCTGTTCATTTATTTTCTTTTTTCTTCTAAATCTTCTTTTGTTTGTTTGTTTCTTTCTTTCTTTATCGTTTCATCATATTTTAATGTATTTATTTTCCATCGTGTTCATTTTCTTTTTCCTTCTAAATCTTTCTTTTGTTTGTTTGTTTGTTTGTTTGTTTGTTTGTTTGTTTGTTTCTTTCTTTCTTTCTTTCTTTCTTTCTTTATCGTTTCATCATATTTTAATCTGTTTATTTTCCATCGTGTTCATCTTATTTTCCTTCTAAATCCTTCTTTTGTGTTCTTTCTTTCTTCTTTTCTTTCTTTCTTTATCTTTTCTTTCTTTCTTTCTTTCTCGTTTTATTATTTTTTTAATCTCTTTATTTTTCCTTCTGTTCATTTATTATCTTTTTTCTCTTTTCCATTCTAAATTTTTTTCTTTTGCTTTCTTTCTGTTTTTCTTTATTTATTTCATTTTTCTTCCTTTATCTTTCGTTTTATTATATTTTAATTTCTTTAATTTACATCCGGTTCATCTATTTTTTCCTTCCGAATCTTTCTTTCTTTTGTGTTTGTTTGTTTCTTTCTTTCTTTCTTTCCTTCTTTTTTGTTTGTTTGTTTCTTTCTTTCTTTCCTTCTTTCTTGTTTGTTTCTTTGTTCTTTCTTTATTTCTTTTTTGTTTCTTTGTTTTTTCTTTGTTTCTTCTTTGTTTTTTCTTTCTTTATTTTTTGTTTGTTACTTTATTTATTTTTTGTTTGTTTTTTCTTTCTTTCTTTTTTGTTTGTTTCTTTCTTTCTTTCTTTTTTCTTTGTTTGTTTGTTTGTTTCTTTCTTTTTTGTTCCTTTGTTTTATTGTTTGTTTGCTTCTTTCTTTATCGTTTTATCATACTTTAACCTGTTTATTTTCTATCGTGTTCATTTATTTTCTCCTTTCTAAATCTTTCCTTTTTATTCTTTCTTTCGTTCTTTCTTTCTTTCTTCTTTCTTCTTACTATTCTTCTGACTTTATTATTAACGTTCCTTTTCCTTTTCACTTCTTTCTTTATATCATTCTTTCATTTTTTTTCTTCTTCTAATTTCTTCCTTTACACTTTAAACTCATTCAATTGAAAGAAATCTTTTCAATAACTTATTCATACATTTCTTCCGGAAACATTTTCTTTCTTTTGTGATTAATTTCATGCAATTTTTCAAAGAATTAAGTGCCAATCCTATTAAAAAAATAAAAAGCAAATCAATTCCTTTCCTTTTTGCCAATCTTCGTCTTTTTGCAATCAACTTTTACTCCAAGAGTTCATATTTTTTTTTCATTTAACTTATTTTACGTCTATCGAATTTCACGCCCGTTAGCGATGAAGTTTTTAAAACACGATTCCAATACCCATACATCAAGCTCCTCGAATTCTACAAGACTATTTTTCCATTTACGCAGACCCATATCCAAAACGCAAAAAGAAAAGGTCTTGTAGTTCCCAAAAAATAAATGAAATAACGCATAAAATTAAAAAAAAAAAAATGTCAAAGCTAATAAAGAGATGAGCATTTAAAAAAAAATGCACGGACAATGATCGAATTTCCTTATTTAATAAGAAATTCTCCCTTTTTTTCTAAAGCTATAAATATCACATTGTTTCGGCTTTTATAATTCTCGATGCTGGCGAACAAGCAATTCCAGAACTCTGAGACTATCTTTCGCTGGCGTTATTTATTTATATTTACGAGTTTAAACGAATCACACATGAATGAAGTGAGTTCGATAATAACGTTCTTGCCTCGTGCCCTGTGACGTGGCGAGGAGAGGGCTGGGGTTAAACGGTCATGGAATTTGATGGTCAGGGTGAGGGTAGAGGTGATAAGAAAGATTACGAACTTTCCCGGGGTAGAGGAAAGTAATTCAAGTTTTCTGTGAGAGGATC
>OZ038516.1:53586897-53616897 GCA_964036315.1 Acanthosepion esculentum | reverse complement strand
TCATCGATTGGTTAGTGGGTTAATGGATTTTAAAAATTTAGTTAACGAAGTGAATTCGCCATTTTATATCATTAACTTTAATAATTTACTTTTCGTATGAATGATTCATTGTAATACATACATACATACATACATACATATATACATACATACATACATATATATATATGAAATATAATCCTTGAAAATGGCTAAATGTATAGCCGAAAGCGTTCGGATAAAAAGAACATTCGGACAGTTTTTATAGAATTTATCCACTGAAAAGAAAAAACTTTATTAGATTGCACGAAAAATTATATAAAAGACTAAATAAAAGCACCTTGTCAGTCGTTTTTAATGAAATGTGCATGAAAGAAGGATTGCTGCCTAAATACACAAATATATATATATATATATGTGTGTGTGTGTGTGTGTGTGCGTAATGAATTGGACTTAATCCGATATTTTAATTTATTTTCTGTTTATACGTTATTTTTATAGATACAAATATTTAAGTAAATTCTCAGTTTATAATAAATAATATATCTTGTGAATGACAAATTTTACAATCTTTCTTTCCCCATTATGTGTTCTTGTTTGGGTTTTTTTCTGACTCCAAGCACGAGACCTTTCTGTTTCCGTTTTCCTTAAATCTTCCGCGTTGCTTATATGTTCATCCCTGGAATTATCGCAGCCGGTACGTGAGTCATCGTCTGCCGGTACGGAGAGTTTCCCGGAAAACAAAGAAACAATAGTCACATTCCACGCCTCGAAAGACTACCAGGATATTAGACTTTTTCATTTTTAGTTAAAAGTCATTGCTATACAACTAACGAAGGTAATATAAGAAATAGCAAAACAGTGAAGTAAAATACGTATGCCAACGCCATCATGATGATGCAGCGTGTTACTCTGTGGAAATCACACCTGGGAACATCAAAAGGTGAATTTTATTGATGTATATTTCTAATTTGACTGTTTTTTTAAATCGTTTGATTGTGGTTAAAATGAATAGCCACGTGAATTTTGTACCAAATTATTAAAATTAACATTTAATTCATTTGATTGATAATCTATCAGATTTTCAAAATTGGCACTCACGGGGCATACCGAGGGCAAGAGGGACAAGGGAGGGAAGCGGACCCACCTACTCGACAAGCTTATTTGATTGTGTGGCGGAATCGGAGGCGGAGGGTTTCGCAAAGGGAAAAACGTTGGTAAGGCCTGCAAGAGATAGGACGTTGTGGAGAGACTTGATCACTCACGCTCGGAAAGGACATGATACGTAGTTGAAAAGCAATATCTGAGAGAACTCTAGTTTC
This sequence comes from Acanthosepion esculentum, assembly GCA_964036315.1. Lineage (NCBI taxonomy): Eukaryota > Metazoa > Mollusca > Cephalopoda > Sepiida > Sepiidae > Acanthosepion > Acanthosepion esculentum. The sequence continues at coordinate 53,615,596 of OZ038516.1, read as the reverse complement.
GGTACGCATGTGAGGAATTCTAATAAAAGACCCCAGGTAATATGTACAGGTATATTTAGGCAATTATCTCGCTCAGATGAGCTCAGTTGTTTTGAAGGAAAATAAAGAAATAGTAATCGCATTTCACGTTACAGGGGAATGCCGGGATATCTGACTTGGTTTTGTTTTTAACATTTTCATTTTAGTTTTATATTTATTATGATAACATTTTTCAATTACTCACTCATGTTAAAAGCCATTTGGGATATAATTAATGAAGGCGATATAATGAAGAGCAAAACAGTGAAGTAAAATACGTATGACAAAACTATCATGGCGTCTGACTGTGGGAACGACTCCTAGGGAAACCAAACAGCCATTTTCATGGACATATATTTCTACAAAATCAATAAAAAGAAAAATGATACAACTTTTATCATATTCATTATATTTTTCTGGCATAAATGAATAATACTACGAATATTTTCTCGGTTTGTTATTATATAATGGCAAAAATAAGGTACCAGTGTGTGGCAGAAATATGGTACCAATGTCTGGTACACGGGAAGGCTTGTTACTCCAATGATGACCAGCCTTAGAATGATCAAGACATCCTGTCCTCGTATTTAGTACATTAAAACTATATTTTATCATATATATATATATATATATATATATATATATATATATATATATATATATATATATATATATATCAAATATGTGCTGCAATTCAATTTATATTACAATGAATACAAAAGTAAATTAGTAAAGTTAATGATATAAAATGGCGAAATCCCTTCGCTAACAAATTTTCATTTTAGTTTTATATTTATTATGGTTACATTTTTAATTATTCATTCATGTTAAATGTAATTGCTATACAACTAACGAATGCGATATAATGAACAGTGAAGTAAAATACGTATGACAACAGCATCATATTTTCTGACTGTGGGAACGACTCCTAGAAAAAACCATACAGCCATTTTCATGGACATATATTTCTACAAAATCAATATAAAGAAAAATGATACAACTTTTATTATATTCAGTATATTTTTCTGGCATAAATTAATAATACTACGAATGTTCAAATGATATTCACTCTGTTTCTTATTATATAATTGCACAAATATGCTACCAATGCCTGGTACCCTGAGAAGACTTGTGACGTCAATGATGATCAGCGTTAGAATTTGGCTCTTTTGTTCTTCCATACCGTTTATACCTCGGTAAAAGTAGGTTTTGTTCAGGGTCAACATTCAAGGTTACATGGTAATCACCTAAAGCAGTTATTTAAATATTAAACCTTAATTGCCGATATACAGTATTTGATGACCTAAAAAGTAACCCCTCGTATAAGATTATTATAGATTTATGTTAGGTACAAATATTGGTAATCTGTAGCCTCTGGGTAAACTTGAGATCAGTGCTCGTCAATTTGTGGTACACATAACGGTTCAGGAACGCGAGCCATCCTCTGCTGGTACGCGGAGATTTTCCAGGAAAAAAAAAAGAACAGTAGTCACATTTCACGTCACAGAAGACTGCCGGGATATCTGACTCGGTTTTCTTTTTAATATTTTCATTTTAGTTTTATATTCATTATGTTTAATTAGTCACTCATGTTAAAAGTCATTGCTATACAACTAACGAAGATAATATAAGAAACAGCAAAACAGTGAAGTAAAATACGTATGACAACGCCATCATGATGATGCAGCGTGTTATACCTGGGAATATCAAAAGGCGAATTTTATGGATATATATTTCTAATTTGACTTTAAAAAAATCCGCTTAATTGTGGTTAAAATGAATAGCCAGGTGAATATTGTGCCAAACTTTTAAAATTAACATTTAATTCGTTCAATTAATCTCGCAGATTTTTAAAATTGGCATTCACATTGAACTGAAATATGTATCGTAACAACATTTTCATGGATATATATTTCTAATTTGTCCTTTAAAAAATTCGCGTGAGGAATAGCGAAATGGAATTTGGCCCAAATTTTTAAGTTAGCATTTAAGTACTTAGATTCCTAATCTGCCTTCTATAAATGAATAATACTCTGAATGTGCAAATTTTTCCTCGGTTATCTATAATTATATGGCACAAATATGGTATCTGGTCCCTGGCACACTAGGAAGACATGTTACGTCAATGATGGGTAGTCTTAGAATGAATAAAATATCATATCCTTGTGTTTAGTAGAGATAGTTTCAAAATGACCTTGTAACAAGAGATAACTGTTAAATAAATTGAGAGTGGGGGGTTCCGCAGTGTAACCCATGGGACTGTCTTGGGAAGTCTTGCTAGCCGGTCCACCTTTTTAAAAAAAAATGTCGATAAGCCACATCAGTTAGATTGAGAAACACCGCATTATACCACACCAGACCGCGACTAAGTAATATTAAAGATGTTCCGGTTTACGGCCTCGCAATATTCAGAGAACAATTTCTCGTCGGATCTACGAAGTTTAACAACGTCTTTGTTGGTCGGTGGTTGAAGAAGTGAGAGGTTAAAAATATCAGACGCTAGGCATGTATGAGATTAGATAAATTTAAATACGTTTAGCCCCACAGATTCTAGTGTGATTAATGAAGTTAAGTCATGTCAAAAATGTCAGTGGTTGAATGGGTGACGTTTTAGGGACGCCAAGTGATCAGATTGAACACTTGCGTCAGACTTCGAGACGGCCTGTTTTACGCGTTGTGAGATGAACACGTGTGATCTCCTGAAATAGCCGACTACAAATTATGGCGGAATGTAAAGGAAAATGTGAAAAAAACAACAAAGACCGGTATATACATGCGTACAAAGCAATATATATATATATATATATATATATATATATATATATATATATATATACAATATATATACAATATATATATATATACAACATATATATATACAATATATATATATATATATATATATATATATATACAATATATATATACAATATTATATATACAATATATATATATATACAATATATACATATACAATATATATATAATATATATATATATACAATATATATATATATACAATATATATATATATATATACAATACATATATATATATATACAATATATATATATGTATATATATATATATAATAAATATATACAATACACATATAGTCGCACACACACATATATATGGTGTACTCTTGAGTATTTTCATCTCTCTACACAAACACGCATATATATATGCATACACATTCATACACATGCAAAAACAAAGGTACATACGCACACACACACACACACACACATATATATATATATATATATATATATATATATATATATGGTGTATCTCTGCTGTACTTTCTATACACGTGCACACGCACATATATAAATACACATGTAGTGTATCTACTTTATTTTCAGTACCTGTCTGTCTCTCCCTCTACGCGCGCTCAGACACACACACACACACACACACACACACATATATATATATATATATATATATATATATATATATATATATACAGTGCTGTTCGATAAAAGTGACTCACCTAATCCTTTGAACTTAGCTCAACTTTCGTTTCAACGGAGAAGGGAAGATACTTCCAGTCTTATGCGGTGAAATTTTTTTAATAGTGAGCCCTTTCAAGTCTCTTGGCTTTGTTGGCTTTGCTTGTTAGCGGCATAAACCTACGTGTACAAGATTTGTAGCCTTGTTCTAACAGCCACCGACGGACTGTTGAAGAGGCAAGACTAACACCTTGCTCTTCGCTTAGACTGGCTGCAATTTCTTGGTTAGTTATAGTCCTATTCTTCGCAACTTCTCTCTTTATTACCCTGCCAGTTCTATCGTCAATCTTTTTGTCCGCTTGTTTCCTTCCTTGGAGTAGGATTGGCATCATTATGTGCCCTAAGGACTCGAGGGACAGTTGATTGCGAGGTTATATCAATTTCTGCAATTTCTCTCGTAGACTTGCCTGCTTTTGAGAGGGCAATAATAGATGCCTTAAGTGCTTCTGATGCGCGTTTGTACCCATTCATCTGGTTAGTGACATGAGTGGCTTTTTCAAGCTGTTTTTATACTGTATACTGTATTTTTTACACTACACACAAAAAACAGTTTCTAGTAAAAACAATGATGTTAAACAAGTCCGAATTTTGGTCAGTATTTGAATAGGTAACGAATCACGAATATCAGATAGCCGGACATGAGCCTTGTGCCAGGGTACATAAAATTTAATACGTTTACGCATATGATCATACCACATTCAAAGAAACAATGTATAGCCAGATCAATGAAGATAAGCCACGTTGAAAATGATAGTAATTGAATGGGTGACATCTTGAGAATGTCACATAAGCAGAATGAACCTAGACGCAATCAAGTGTAATGTCAGGCTACATTCAAAGAACAGTTTCTAGTAAGACCAACGTTAAGTTAAGCAACGTCGAATGCGGTCACTACTTTTAAAGCAACTACTGGGACTTTGATAACTCACTGGTCGACTATGAGCATCAGATATTGATCTTCATATCACGGCCTTGTGCTTGGCTTATCAAATCTGAATAAATAAAAATAACATAGCTGACTGACTGTTTATGAACATCAGGCACAGAAAGCAGTTCTTGACCTTGTGCCAGGCTAAATAAATTAGTACGTCGCGAGTCATTCTTAGCTGATTTCGCCCTTTCCTGGATGCCCGACGAATTCGCTGTCGTAACCACTTTTGGCTATGGCTGCCAAATCATCACACGCCTATGCGCTCTCACGCATGCGCGCACGTGAATTCATTCTTAAAACGCCTTCCCTAAGACACCTTCCTACCCACCTACGCGTCCACCATTTCGTCCAGACACGCATACACAAGAATGACAAATACGAGTGGTTTGGGCGTGGTGGGGGATCTTGGTGGGGGGGGGGCGTCATCCCAGATTGTACTCACTGTCGACGGTGGGGGCCGTGGGACATTACGGGGTGTTGATTAGCGGTCGGACTGAGACCGTGGCACGAGCAAGCGTTCGTCAAAACCGATGGCGCCACCTGCGACGAAATGAAAGAAGGGAGGTTACACGTGCCTGGTGGTCGGTTAGTCTCTCACGGAACCGACGGATATTTGGTCTGTCAAGAATATCATAGCAAAGGAACAAATTTGTCATTTTAGAGCAGTTAAAAACGGTGCCAAGAGCAACTCGGTAAAAAAACAAGAAGTACACCCCCATCTTTGAAAAAAAAACATAACGTGCTTATCATACATACTAGACTTATATTATTCATTTCAATAATCCGTCATTCAGTGTACGCTATATACTATATGTGAAGACGTAAATTCAACAAACATAGACCTTGGTGTCCGTAAGTAAAACGTATTGTCAAAAGAACGGTTTTTCCCACGACATCGCTATTATTTTAACTACCTTCACTCCTCGGCAATGTTTAGTGTTTTAAAAAGTGATGATTAGAATCGTAATTAATCTTAAACATATGCAAGTAAATTTATACATTTTCTTTGTTCTTGAGAATTGACAAAAAAATACTATTTAATTATTATATTGTTGATGGGAAGGTTTGGCAAAGCATCGGCTAATTACCAATCGATTCGAACTTATCTAAAATGATAAATGATAAGGATTTCTTCATAGTTGGTTTACCTATATTAATAATTTAGAAAATGTATATATTACATACATACGCATCATAGTGGCCTCCAGCCTTGCTTGGGGTGATACGCTTAAAATATATATATATATATATATATATATATATATATATATATATATATATATATATATATATATATATCAAAGTGTAGGAGAACAAACAGTAGGATTACAGCGTTCAGGACATTAATTTAAAAATAGAGCTCAATACACAAAGTAGAACCGTAACTATTTATTTATCTTATGCAGTGTTACATTAGAACACGCACATATCCACTACAAAATTGTACATTTTTGTTTCAACGTCAAAAAGGGGAAATACTCATCAGGTGGGGAATCACGGCGTTATTAAACGGTGTTTCAGTAATATATTAAGCATTACACGGACAAGACAATGATGATGGTCTGTTTCTGTTTACATGGAAGATTTCCAAGCAACGATAAACTCGTGCATATAAAGAAGCTGGAAGCGAAAATGGCACCGTAGTTCATGAAGTTACACATGACCACGCGAGACTGAATTCGAGAAATATTAAATATGGGAAGCCGTTGGTATAAACCAATGGCTTCTGTTGTCAATTATAGGCATTTAATAATATTTGTGGAGATTTCATAGTTTATTTTGATATATATATATACAAATATTTATATATATATATATATATATATAAAAAGAGATAAGAACAAATATTTATATATATATATATATATATATATATATATATATATATATATATATATATATATATATATATATATATATGAGTGTGTGTGCATGTGTGTATCCAAATAAAGAGAAAGAACAGTCAATTTAATAATCTACAGTTCTTTAGCATTTATTTATTTTAAACAGTGGTCGATAAAATGTAGAGTATAATATTTATATTGAAACATTTTTTTCATCGCGAAACGGAAATTTCTGTTTCGTAACCTGAAATGTGTTCAATTATCAAGCGCTATTCAGTAACTTTTGAAGAAAATCTTTCTGAAACATAGAAATTTCAGTGTCGCGATGAAAAAAATATTGTAATATATATATATATATATATATATATATATATATATATATATATATGTAATTTTGTTATGTCTTTATATATATATATATATATGTGTCTTATATATATATATATATATATATATATATATATATATATATATATATATATATATATATATATATATGTGTGTGTGTGTGTGTGTGGACAGTAATTTTTCTTTAAAACATCATTCGTTAAATATTGCGGAGAAGGAACATTTTATTGATTTTTATTTAGTTTTTCCAACGTTCTTTTCTGTTTGGTGGAAGTATGGGTCTACAAAAACTCTCCATACCGGCCATTGTTTTAAGCGATTTTGGCCACTTCTTTGGCCATTTTCAAATTTTCAATTTTTTTTTAATAAGAAACGAGGAAGTGGCAAATCATGCCAATTCTAAAATGCTTCGTGTAAGACTGACGGATACAATTCGCCAGTCATATCATTCAACAACGTGATAGTCGGCCAGCTAAAGTTGCTCTCTACTGGATAACCTAAGGCAGAAAAAAAAACAAAAAAAAAACGGTGTGGTACTAAAATGACATCACGCAATGCAGTTAAAGAACTAAGAAAAAGAAACACTAATTACACTATTTATATTATTCAGACTATTGTCCTCATCTTTGTCGCCATATTTATTACAACATTTCTCCCGTTCAGTATCTGTCTATATTTCTGAGATGAGGTATTATGTACACTATTTACATTATGCGGACTATTGCCCACATCTTTGTCGCCATATTTATCACTACGTTTCGGCCTTTCAGTATCTGTCTATATTTCTGAGACGAAATATTATGTACACTATTGACATTATTCGGACTATTGTCCTCATTTTGTCGCCATATTTATCACAACGTTTCAGCCTTTCAGTATCTGTCTATATTTCTGAGATGAGGTATTATGTACACCATTTACATTATTATTCGGACTATTGTCCTCATCTTTGTCACCATGTTTATCACAACGTTTTGGTCGTTGTACGCTCGGGCATTCTGCAGGCGGTTGGAATATCGAACTGAACCCTTTATTTCGCTCACTGGGGTAGACTTTTCTAATTCCACGTGCAATGTTTAATGGATGTCAGTTATCTCCAGTTAATTCCCCTCTGAAAGTTCTTCACTGCCGTAACCAATTATTGAACTCACACTCTTTAGGTCCTGTCACTGGATATAACTATCGCCTTTATCTACTATGCAAAGTCTCCTTGAGGATATCTGTGTATGAATTTCTGGGTATTATAAACCTAATGTCTTCAGCAAACATTTTTTACCAGTGCTCATATTGCAAGTCTGCAGCAAAACAAGTTGGTTCAATATGTCGTGTTAGACATTTTTTCTCGTCAGAACCTATCTTGCATATTTATAAGTCTACCATTCATCCTTGCTTTGAATATTGCTTCCACATCTAGTGCTTTTGCAAAGAACAATCTGCACTGTTATTGGTCATGACGATAAACTACATCCACGTCCTCGGTGTGACGATAAACTACTTCCAGCAGCAATGCCTCTTAATTGCTGGTGTTCCCGGGTCCATCCTGACTCGGGGTGGTAGCACCTGTTTGGTTCACAGCTATGGGAAAATAGTTAACCCCCAAACTGGTTTTAACAATATGAAAGTGTAAAAATAGGTTTTAATTGTATTTTTTGTAAAAAAAATGATTACCAGCTTGTGATGAAACAAAAATATTGCCAGCAATAAAAACTTTTGGAAAAAAATATTGTCATCCATACATTTTTAAAAAAATATTACCAGCAATAAAAAAAAATGTTAAATAACCCATTGAGGTTTTGATATGCCGTAAACCAAACCAAACCTAATCTAATATTCTCTAACACTCGGTAACCCCTTGCTTCCTAGTGGTTTATTGACTTGCTTAGCGTTAAATGCTTAAAACATATATCTGTGTCTATCTATTTCATTATTAACTTAAATATTTACGTGTTCACTTACGCTAAGTTTTAATATTATAACTCTGTTTAATATGTTAGGATTTCTAAACCCTAAATCACAAAACAAGAAAAGTCCCCCGCCAAAAAAAAAAAATGATACAATTACAACCGCCATCCATTTTCTGTTTTCCTTTTCATTCCTCTAACTCGAGAAGATTTAATCTTATAGCATTTTCCAATTTCGAAATTAGTCACGATGGTCAAAATGTAATTTTTACGACCGTGTTGGTTAGTCAGTGTCACGTGGCTACTAATTTGGTAACTGGGAAGGGCTCTTTCTTTCCTTTATATTTTTTTCTTCTTTTTTTTTTTTACTATGCAATTCTTTTATTTAAGAATAAATAAAACTTGAAATATGACGAAACGTTCTTAAAGACAACTCTGCATAGTCGTCCGTTGACCAGTCCATCCAAATTTCCTTTTGCTGGCGACAAGTTACTAACAGATGACCATGAAAACCCATTACAAATGCCAGTCTCTGACCTCGACAGAGAAGGGAGAAAAAAAAATGAATCCTGAAATATTCTGGACATCGGTTTTTCTATAGATTTGACCACACGTACGCCGTTACAATACACATTGTCTTTGACTGATTTACAAACTTGTAAAGAAAGAAACCCTGTCGGTCGAGGTGAAAATATGCTGGTCAAACGTGCGAGAGATAATTAAACAAAGGACAGAATATCCAGTGTCCGGAGAGATATATTACTATCCAAACTGACCTGTACTTTTATTGGTTGTTAATCAGAAAAACAAGCCATGAATGTGCGCCTTGAAAATCTACGTGCCCTAGTGTAGGGTAACCTTTTTTTTGTCATCAAATAATTCTTCGTCATTAGTCGATTTTTATTCATTTGGCAGTTGGAACATACAAGAACCAAGCATCGGTTTTCCATTGTCTGAAAGGCTTACGGCCATATCATGTTGAAACACCGGTCCTCGTACTACCAAATTTAAGCAACGTTGATCTTGGTCAGTACCTAGATGAGCGAACGTGTGGGAATAGCAGGTTCTGTAAGCCTGGATGCGCGGGTCGCGTAAAGATTAACGGCTTGGAACTGGAATCCGGAGAGCCTAGTTCCAATTCCACTCGGGTTGTTTATATCCCCTTACACGCAAAAATACTCTTGAGTAACGTATGAATCCAACTTTTCTTCCCCACTAGCTATGGGTTAATTAGTAGTATATTAGAAAATCATTATTATCTCCAAATAATTCTTATAACCTAAAAATATTTTCTCAGGTGTCTGCTAAGTGTTAATTTATCGTCATATAGCTGAAAAGACATTCAAGAAAATTTTAAAAAAACATAAACAAAAGTTGTAGGGAAAGAACAGAACAGTAAAAAAAAACAAAAAAATATGGGAAACTACGGTAAAAAGATTTTCTGTGTTAATTCAAACAACATTGTAAAAACAAATGAATGGTACCTAAATTTATAAATTTAAGCGCAGTACTAGATTGGCGGCTAGGTCTCATCATTTTGCAGCTGAGATGGCTAGATGTAACCTTAAATTCTATGCAAACAGTTTCTTCTCAGTTATTCTGATGAACTATCCTCTATGGTACCTAGATTTATGAACTTAAGAGCAGTACTAGATTGGCGGTAAGGTCTCATCATTTTACACTTGAAATGGCTAGATGTAACCGTTTATCTTCTAGAACTTCCCGTTTGTGAAACTCAATGGCAGCTTCTTGCTTTCCAGTAAACTTTGATCTTCAAAAATTTACATCCGATGTCATTTATTAAATCTTCTGTCTTCATAATTCTTGTTCTTTTATTGTTCTCTCTCCTTAACAATCTTTTTTTCTCATATTCTCTAACACCGAGGAAACCCCTTGCGTCTCAGTGGCTTTATTTCCTTGTTTGGGGGGGTGCTAATTTTTTTCTGACAACGGAATACTTATGTGATTTAGTCTCGTTATTTTCATATTCTTTTTCTCTTGTGGGTTGCCACTTTCTGTTGTTAGTGCCGTTTTAACTCAAACCTCACAACTTACCACTTTGTGGATTGTGGCGGGAAGAAACGGATAATTAATGTACTACAGACCAATTAGGCAATTTACGTTACTTAAAGTTGTCGCTTTATCTGAAATAGGCTTTAGCAGCGAAACCTATGTAAACTTTGTGAGCATTAGCTCAAATAGTTTCTTAAAAAAAAAAGGATAATTAAAAAAGAAAGAAGATTTCGAAAATTTAATAAAAACAAATTCTAAGAGACCGAAACACATTCAATAAATTATTAAATTGGAAAATATTTAAAGTTATTAAAATAAATGAATTTTTTTTTCAGTTTTATTTAAATGTTTCTTTTTGTTGTTAATGTCTTCAGTGCTGAAACGCAAAGTCGCTATTCTCAAAGGTTGGGGGGATAGTTGCTATGACATCCCAGAAGCCTCCCCCTCCCACCACAGTGAGTTCGTCTTGCTGTATCTCCCCCCCTCTCAGCCTAACCAGTCTCAGTGCATTTGGCTTTTAGAAATGGAGACGTATTTTTGAAGTCAGTCACAGACTTTTCACTAAATGACCGTTGCTTCGAGGTTAGCAAGATTGACATGAAATTCGGATTGTAAGCCGTCAGAATCGCTTTTTATATGATGCAGTTTCTATTTTAATAAGCCTATGTAATAATTCATCAAGATAAATAAATGCGAATGTCAGTGTCACACTTTTTCAACTTTACTCCTAGAGGCCGTAGCCCAACATATACCATTTTGGTATCAGGCCAACTCTGTGGGTAAATTAAAAACATTCCGGGCAGGATCCGGACCAACAATCCAGAAATTTAGGATTCCCAACTTTTCATTACACTCCTCCCCTTTCTGTTGGACATGAGTAGAGGCTCACACCTTGTTTCTTGTTTAGGAAGGGGTTCCCCTAATCTCTCTCTCTCTCTCTCTGGCCTCTGTACTGGTGCTGCTGTGTTTCTCCCATGACGTGCGCAGTCTGTGGCATTACCTCTTCATTCTGAGGGTACACAGTTGACAGTTCCCTGGTTGCTGTTTCCGACTGGTAGTTAGGAGCCCTAACTCTTGCGTAGCGTCTTGAGCGGCCGCTCTGATCAACAGTTGAATAATAACGGGGTGTCTGTAGTGCTATGTCGCGCATGGAAAGGTGTCCCTGCAGTCACCTCCGGTGGGAAACCCTGAGGCCACATTATGATGCAGGCTGTGCCCAATTCCCTGTGCCCACGTCACGGCCGATAACCGTCGGCTTCTTTTACCTCAGGCCTTCTCATCTTCCAACCGTAATTCTACATGATGACTTACAAAGATCGAAAAAGTAAACCTAAACCAGCCCTTCAAAAATCACCTAAACCCCTCAATATCTCGTTCTCCAACATCCGTGGCATTAGAACCAATTTCTACAGTGTGGAATCTTTCCTCACTGCAAACTGCCCGGACATACTGGCTGGTGTGAGACCAATCCTGACTCATCTATCCCCTCCTCTGAACTCTCGATCCCTGGCTACCTTCCTCTCCTCAGAAAAGACTCTCTAACCCACATGCATGGCCTTGGTGTCTACGTCAAGGACCATATCCCTCTGGCTAGAGAGTTCGCTCTCGAATCGCCGGACCATTCGTTACATGTGTCTCCGCCTATCTCTTCTCAATGCTGTAACTTATCTCTTTATCGCTGTCCATCCTCTCAGGACTGTGGAATACTTGATGTCGTTTCTGACAGCATAGACAAGTCTCCCTCTCTCTCTCTCTGTGTTTGGCGATTTTAACGCCCACCATAACAAGTGGCTTCAGCATGCTACTACTGACCTCGCAGGCATACACACAATTAACTTTTCAGTTTCTCAATCCCTCACGCAGATAGTTGACTTCCCCACGCGTTTTGACTACAACCAGGACGGCAAGGCCTCTCTTCTCGATCTGTGTTTTGCCTCCATCCCCGAGTCTTGTAGTGCCAAGCAGCTCTGCCCTCTTGGCAACTCTGATCATGTGGTAGTGTCTATTAACATCTCCTTCAACCCCACCCCCTGCAAAGAGCCTGCTATCACCCGAACCTCATTCTGCTACCACCGAGCTGACTGGGACTCGTTCCGCGATTTCCTCCGCGATATCCCTTGGGATCTTCTATTTAAGCTCCCCGTTCAAGAATGTGCTTCAGAAGTCTCATCCTGGGTTAAAGCTGGAATTGACATTTTCATGCCCTCAAGGAAATTCAAGGTCAAATCGCGCTCCTCCCCGTGGTTCTCTGCTGCTTGCTCAGCCGCCATTGCCCATAGGAAGCACTTCTTCCACCTATTTCGTAGCGATATGTCCGACTGAAATAGACGCCTCTTTGCTTCCGCCCGTAACGAGTGTAAGCGTGTCCTCAACGAAGCTAAGTCTCTATTTGCTGCTCGGATGAAGGAACGTATTGCATTTCGCAAATTCGGCTCCAAGGATTATTGGCGTCTTTCCAAGAGCGTTCTGAACAATTGCAAACCTTCTATACCTCCTCTGTTCAACCAGTTTGAGGTCCTGACCTCTTCTGCCGACAAGGCTGAATGCTTTGCTCGGAAATTTTCTTTCAATTCAACGCTTGACTCTTCCGGTGTACACATACCCGATTTCCCTCTCAGAACTGAGGCCCTTTTGAGCGGGTTACACATATCTCCGTCATTGGTATTGGGCATTATCTCTAAGGCTAGTGGTGGAGATGGGATACCAGTCATTGTCTTGAAGAAATGTGCGCCTGAATTGGCGCCCGCCCTGTCTAAATTATACAACTACTGCCTCAAGGAATCTTGCTTTCCTGACTGCTGGAAGTCCTCATCCATTGTTCCTGTCTTTAAGAACTCTGGCGACCCCTCCAACCCTTCTAATTACCGTCATATCAGTGTTCTACCGCTCTTTGGCAATCTTCGAAGTCCTTATTAACACCGAAGTGGTTAACCACCTTACATCACATGATCTGCTCTCAGACAAGCAATATGGATTCCGCTTAGCCCGATCTACAGCTGATGTGCTTACAGCCATCACTTAATTTGTCTACCAAGCTCTTCATAATAACGGAGAAGCTCGCGCCGTGGCCCTTGACATCTTCAAGGCGTTTGATAGGGTTTGGCATGCCGGCCTTCTTCGCAAGCTTCAGGGCTATGGTATTACAGGTCCATGAATTCAAGCGTCCTACGAGGCTGGCATCCCGTTCCCACCCTTTCACTGTTGAAACTTAAATGTAGACGTCTCTTCTACTCCAATAGCTTCATATCTCGCACCTCACGCCTGTGGAACTCCCTTCCTTATTCCCGTTTCCCTGACAACGTTAATCTCCAACTATTCAAATGTAACGTCAATCGACATCACCAGTTGCCTTGATCTATCCACTATTCTTTTCCACATCCTTTCCTCTATCACTCCTATCTGCTCTCGCTCCAAATCTTCTGTAACCCCTTGCCTTGATCTATCCACTATCATTTTCCACATCCTTTCCTCTATCACACTTATCTGCTCTCGCTCCAAATCTTCTGTAACCCCTTGCCTTGATCTATCCACTATCCTGTTCCACATCCTTTCCTCTATCACTCCTATCTGCTCTCGCTCCAAATCTTCTGTAACCCCTTGCCTTGATCTATCCACTATCCTTTTCCACATCCTTTCCTCTATCACTCCTATCTGCTCTCGCTCCAAATCCTCTGTAACCCCTTGCGTGCTAGTGGCTTCCAGCCTTGCCTGGGGTGAAAAGCTTTAAAAAAAAAAGAAGTTATTCTGTAGTATATTGTTGCCTATGGCATACAGCGGCAGTATGCCTCGCAAAAAGAAATCTCCACCAACAGAGGACCAGATTGCAGTCAAAAGAGCCAAGGCTGCAGTAAGGAAAAGAAAGTCTCGTGCAAGTGAAAACCCAGATCAAACAGATCAGGAGAGCTTCCAATGCTGAAAATATGCAAAGACTTAAGGACTCTTCGGAAATCCTGAACAAGCCGAAGGCCCAATCAAGAGCCCTACGCAGGTCGGCTTTTAAGCTAGTCTTTAAGAACTGGAACGATGCTCGCACTAAAAGTGGCTGCAAATAGCTTAATTTGTTATATAGGGAAAAATCAATTTTTGACTGTATTTTTCACTAGAATGTTTATAGTAGTCATCGTCATTTATACAGTTGGCGCATTTTGTGCCGTTGTGGTCCTCACTTCCCTGAATCACTTTCTGTCTGATGCTGCTCTTACAGCCTCAGCCACCGTCATTCGAGCCCACCTCTTGATATCCTCAAAACAATTGTTGGACGTCCCTGACGCCGCTTACCCCCACTCCAATGTGCCAGGCAGAATGCCCTTATCGAAACTGCCTCGTTGCACAAAGAGATTTGTGAATTGAAGCGCAGTACTAGATTGGCGGTAAGGTCTCATCATTTTACAGTTGAAATGGCTACATGTACCCATGAGTTCTATGCTAACAGTTTATTTTATCGTACTTCTAGTTGGTGGAACTTACTTTCGGTTTCTTGCTTCCCGGGCAACTTTGATCTTCAAAAATTTAAACGCAACATTAATCGCTATTTTGTTTCCCTCCTGATTGCTCTCTTTTTGTTCTGTCTCCTTAGGAATATATCCGTTTTCTAATTTTTCAACAACCAGTAACGCCTTGTGACTTAGTGGTCTTACTCTCGTGCTTGGGGTGGGATCGATTAAAAAAAAAAGAAGAAATGAAAGATGCTTAGACGAATTACATTGCTTACTGTCACCAGTTCAGACATTCACATCTCGAACACGCATCTTTCTTTCCTTTTCTCTTTCTTTCCATTCATCTTTATTTCTTTTTTCTCCTTCCTTCTTCCGTTCTTTCTTTCTTTCATGCTTTCTATCTTTATTCTTTCTTTCCATTCGTTATTTCTTTTTTCTATTTCCTTCCATTCTTTCTTTTTCTCTTTCTTTCTATTCTTTCTTTATTTCTTTTTCTCCTTCCTTCCGTTCTTTCTTTTTTTTTCTTTCTTTCTTTATTCTTTCTTTCCATTCTTTATTTCTTTTTTCTATTTCCTTCCATTCTTTCCTTTTCTCTTTCTTTCCATTCTTTCTTTATTTCTTTTTCTCCTTCCTTCCGTTCTTTCTTTTTTCTTTCTTTATTCTTTCTTTCCATTCTTTATTTCTTTTTTCTATTTCCTTCCATTCTTTCTTTTTCTCTTTCTTTCCATTCTTCCTTTATTTCTTTTTCTCCTTCCTTCCGTTCTTTCTTTCTTTTTTTATTCTTTCTTTCCATTCTTTATTTATTTTTCTATTTCCTTCCATTCTTTCTTTTTCTCTTTCTTTCCATTCTTTCTTTATTTCTTTTTTCCCCTTCCTTCCTTCCGCTCTTTCTTTCTTTCTTTCTTTCTTTCATGCTTTCTTTCTTTAATCTTCCTTTCCATTCTTTATTTCTTTTTTCTATTTCCTTCCATTCTTTCCTTTTCTCTTTCTTTCCATTCTTTCTTTATTTCTTTTTTCTCCTTCCTTCCTTCCGTTCTTTCTTTCTTTCATGCTTTCTTTCTTTATTCTTTCCTTTCATTCTTTATTTCTTTTTTCTATTTTCTTCCTTTCTTTCTTTTCTCTTTCTTTCTATTCTTTCTTTATTTCTTTTTCTTCTTCCTTCCGTTCTTTCTTTCTTTTTTCTTTCTTTTTTATTCTTTCTTTCCATTCTTTATTCCTTTTTTCTATTTCCTTCCATTCTTTCTTTTTCTCTTTCTTTCCATTCTTTCTTTATTTCTTTTTTCCCCTTCCTTCCTTCCGCTCTTTCTTTCTTTCTTTCTTTCATGCTTTCTTTCTTTATTCTTTCTTTCCATTCTTTATTTCTTTTTTCTATTTCCTTCCATTCTTTCCTTTTCTCTTTCTTTCCATTCTTTCTTTATTTCTTTTTCTCCTTCCTTCCTTTCTTTCTTTTTTTCTTTCTTTTTTTATTCTTTCTTTCCATTCTTTATTTCTTTTTTCTATTTCCTTCCATTCTTTCCTTTTCTCTTTCTTTCCATTCTTTCTTTATTTCTTTTTCTCCTTCCTTCCGTTCTTTCTTTTTTTTCTTTCTTTTTTTATTCTTTCTTTCCATTCTTTATTTCTTTTTTCTATTTCCTTCCATTCTTTCCTTTTCTCTTTCTTTCCATTCTTTCTTTCTTTCTTTTTTCCCCTTCCTTCCTTCCGCTCTTTCTTTCTTTCTTTCTTTCTTTCTTTCTTTCATGCTTTCTTTCTTTATTCTTTCTTTCCATTCTTTATTTCTTCTTTCTGTTTCCTTCTATTCTTTCCTTTTCTCTTTCTTTCCATTCTTTCTTTATTTCTTTTTCTCCTTCCTTCCTTTCTTTCTTTCTTTCTTTTTTCATTCTTTCTTTATTCTTTCTTTCCATTCTTTATTTCTTTTATCTATTTACTTCCATTCTTTCTTTTACTTTTTCCTTTTATTCTTTATTTATTTTTCTCATTCCTTCCGTTCTTTCTTTCTTTTTTTCTCTTTCCTTCCATTCTTTCTTTTTTTTCTCCTTACTTCCGTCTAATCTTTCTTTCTTTTATCGATTTCCTTCTATTCGTTCATTCTTCATTCAATTTACTCCTTCTGTCTTTCTTTCTTTCTTTCTTTCTTTTCCTTTCTTTCTTCCTCTTTACGTTTTTTGTTTGTTTCTTTTTTATATCTTTTTCTTTCCACTCTTTCTTTCTTTCTTCATCTCATAGTTCATTATTCCATTAAATATTTACTGATTCTTTCTTTTTCTTACCTTACTTAATTCCTTCATCTTTCATTATTTAATTATTTGTTTACGTTCTTTCTTTCTTTCTTTCTTTCTTGTATCTTTCTTTCTTTTTTCACTTTTTAATGATTTATTTACTCTTCTTTCATTCTTTCTTTCTTCTTCCATCCTTAGTTTCTTTCTTTCTCTTTCATTATTTAATTATTTTTACAGCTTCTTTCTTTCTACTTTCTCTTTCCTTCCATTCTTTCATTCTTTCTTTCCACATCCATTATTTAATTATTTATTTACTGCTTTTATTTTCTTTCTTTCTTTTTTTCTTTTTCTTACTGTTTCATAATCAATTATTTATATACTGCTTCTTTCTTTCTTTTTTCCCCGTTCGTTATTCAATTATTTAATTACTTCTTCTTCCTCTCCTTCTTCCTCTCTTTCTTCCTTTATTTATTCAACTTTCTCTTCCTTGATTATTTTTCTCTTTTCATCCTCATCTTGACTACTTTTTGGTGGCATTTTTTATTACTTTTTGTCTTCATTCGATTTTCTTTCATTGCGTCATTCTCTTTTCGTTTACCCTTCTGTTTTTTCATTCTTCTTCATTTGTTTCTGTTACTTTATCTCTCTTTTTCTTCCTATTTCTCTTTCATTATTTCTTTTGCTCTGTCATCCTTTCTCTTTCTCTTTCATCATTTTTTTTATCTTTTCTTTTTTTTCCTTCACTTTTCTCACAGTATTTATTCTTTTACTTTCTGCTTCTTCTTTCTATTTTGTACTATCGTTATTTCTTTACTTCTTTCTCTATCTTTTTCGCATTCCTTTTTTTTTCTAATTATTCTCTTTCGTACTTTCTGCCTTTTCCTTTCTTCGTGCTTTTCTCTCGCTTTCATTCGAATCTTCTTTCTTCCCTTCTTTCGATATTTTTCACCTTCATAATCATTTCTCCAGTTATTTCTCCTTTTCATTTTTTCTGCTTTCTTTTCTTTCTTTTGTTCTTCTTCCTTCCTTCCTTCCTTCCTTCCTTTGTTTCTTTCCTTCTTTTTTTATCTATTTAATTTCATTTCTTTGATCGTTCCTTCTTTCTTTATCTTTTTCTGTCATTCACTTTTCTGTTATTACTTAATATTTTTTTCATTATTTACGATTTTGTTTATCAAAGATTTTTCTTTCTTTCTTTTATTCTTTCTCTTTCCTTCCAGTCTTTCTTTATTTATTTTTCCCTCTTTCCTTCCTTCCTTCCTTCCATTCATTCATTCTTTCTTTCTTTCTTTCTCCTCTAGTTCATTATTCAATTAAATATTTACTGCCTTTTCTTTCTTTCTCTTTCTTTACTTCCTGCTTTCCTCTTTCATTATTTTATTGTTTATTTACTGCTTATTTTTTTCTTTCTTTCTTTCTCGTTAGTTATTCAATTATTTCTTTACTGTTTCTTTCTTTCTCTTTTCATTATTCATTTATTTATTTCCTCTTCTTTCTTTCTTTCTTTCTTTCTTTCATTCTCTTTACTTTTATTCTTTCTTTCTTTCTCTTTCAGCATTTAATTATATATTTACTGCTTCTTTCTTTCTTTTCTTTTCTGTCTCTTTCCTTCCATTTTTCTTTCTTTCTCTTCCGGTTCATTATTCAGTTATTTATTTGCTGTTTTTTTCTTTCTGTTTCTTTACTTACTTCCTTCCCCTTTTATTATTTAATTATTTATTTACTGCTTCTTTCTTTCTTTCTTTATTTATTTATTTATTCAATTTCTTCTTTACTTCTTCTTTCTTTCTCTTTTCATTATTTAATTATATATTTCCTCTTATTTCTTTCTTTCTTTCTCTTTCATCATTTAATTATATATTTACTGCTTCTTTCTTTCTTTCTTTTTCTATCTTTTTCCTTCCATTTTTCTTTCTTTCTCTTCCAGTTCATTATTTAATTATTTAATTACTGATTCTTTATTTCTCTTTCCTTACATCTTCCTCCCCCTTTCCTTGTTTAATTATTTATTTCCTCTTCTTTCTTTCTTTCTTTCTTTCTTTTTCTGTCTTTTTCCTTCCATTTTTCTTTCTTTCTCTTCCAGTTCATTATTTAATTATTTAATTAC
Organism: Acanthosepion esculentum; assembly: GCA_964036315.1. Taxonomy (NCBI): domain Eukaryota; kingdom Metazoa; phylum Mollusca; class Cephalopoda; order Sepiida; family Sepiidae; genus Acanthosepion; species Acanthosepion esculentum. The sequence goes on along the minus strand of OZ038516.1, from coordinate 53,596,264 downwards.
TGATTCTTTATTTCTCTTTCCTTACATCTTCCTCCCCCTTTCCTTATTTATTTATTTCCTCTTCTTTCTTTCTTTCTTTCTTTCTTTCTTTTTCTGTCTTTTTCCTTCCATTTTTCTTACTTTCTCTTCCAGTTCATTATTTAATTATTTAATTACTGATTCTTTATTTCTCTTTCCTTACATCTTCCTCCCCCTTTCCTTATTTAATTATTTATTTCCTCTTCTTTCTTTCTTTCTTTCTTTCTTTCTCGTTAGTTATTCAGTTACTTATTTACTGCTTCTTTTTTCTTTCTTTCTCTCTGTCTATATTTCGTTTTTTATCGTTCTCTCGGTCTTTATCTACATCTGTCATTCACATTTCGTTTATTAATAATCTTTTTTCATTCTTTATCGTTTTGTTTATTAAACATTTTTTTTTACTTTTCTTTCTGTCCTTTTAATACATTTCTATCTTTACCACCAGCCACGTTTTTGTCAATGTTGCCACGTTTTTTTTTTCGACCCTGCTGCTTTTCTTTCTTTCCAACGTTTTCTTCGATTTTCTTGGATTTAATTAGGTATGATTTCCCGTAAATATTTCCGTAGGAAAGACGGAAGAAACAAAAACCAAGAATATCTCACAACCACAAACAAGCCCTTATCACACGCACCCTCGCCCCGACAATTTAATGTGTAACTAATTTTCGTATTATGCGAGAAATTAATTAATACGAAGTAGCTTTCGCCAAGATAACAAAAAGTTGAAACGGTAAGGATGATTCTTGTAATAAATGATAATGAGGATGGTTCTTATGATAATGAGGATGAGTCTTATCATAAATGATAATGATGATTCTTATGATAAATGAAAATGAGGATGATTCTTATGATAATGAAGATGAGTCTTATCATAAATGATAATCATGATTCTTATGATAAATGAAAATGAGGATGATTCTTATGATAATGAGGATGAGTCTTATCATAAATGATAATGATGATTCTTATGATAAATGAAAATGAGGATGATTCTTATGATAATGAGGATGAGTCTTATGATAAATGATAATGATGATTTTTATGATAAATGAAGAAGAGATTGATTCTTATGATAGATGAGGATGATATATATCATAAATGATAATTAAGATGATTCTTATGATAAACGATAATGAGGATGATTCTTATCATAAATGATAATGAGTTTGATACTTATGATAAATGATAATGAGGATGATTCTTATGATACATGATAATGAAGTCGATTCTTATTGTTAATGACAATGAGGATGATTCGTATCATAAATGATAATGAATATAATTCTCATCATAAATCATAATGAGGTTGATACTTATGATAAATGATAATGAAGATGATCATCATAATAAATGATAATGACTATAATTCTCATGATAAATGATAATGAGGATGATATTAATGGTAATAAGGATGATTCTTATAATGATGAGAATGATTCTTATGATAATGCGGATGATTCTAATGATAAATAATAATGATTATTCTGATGTAGAATGATAATGAAGATGATTCGCATAATAAATGATGGGGATGATTCTAATGGTAAATTGACAATGAGGATGATTATTATCCTAAATGATAATGAGGATGATTATTATGTTAAATGATAATAAGAATAATTCTCATCAAAAATGATAATGAGGATGATTCTTTTGATAATGAGGATGATTCTTATCATAAATGATAATGAAGATGATTCTAATGATAATAATGAGGATGTTTCTAATGATAAAAAATTATGATGATGATTCTTATAATAAATAATGATGATGATTCACATCATTAATGATAATGAGGGTGATTTTTATGATAATGAGGATGATTTTTGTATAAATAATAATGCGGATGTTTCAAATGATAATGATGGTGATTTTTATGATAAATGATAATGAAAATAATTCTAATTATTATGAGGATGATCCTTATGATAATGAGAATTATTCTTATGATAATAAGGATGATTCATATGATAATTAGTATGATTCTTATGATAAATGATAATGAGGATGATTCTTATGATAAATGATAATGAGGGTGATTCTTTTATAAATAATAATGAGGATGTTTCTAATGATAATGATGATGATTTTTATGATACATGATAATGAAAATAATTATAATTATAATGAGGATGATTCTTATGATAATGAGAATGATTCTTATGATAATAAGGATGATTCATATGATAATTAAGATGATTCTTAAGATGAATGATAATTAGAATGATTCTTATGATAAATGATAAAGAGGATGATTTTTATGATAAATGATAATGAAGATAATTCTAATTATTATGAGGGTGATTCTTATGATAATGAAAATTATTCTTATAATAATAAGGACGATTCATATGATAATTAGGATGATTCTTATGATAAATGATAATTAGGATAATTCTTATGATAAATGATAATGAGGATGATTCTTAACATAAATGATAATGATGATGATTTTTATGATAAATAGCTATACTGCTGATAAAAGTAATCATCTCAAGATTAACGACAACAGCAACAAAGGTTATCGAGGTTATTTTTTGAAAGAGTGACTTTTCTACTTCGGGTCATAGTGTAGTATCTGTTTGGTCACTCACTTTCGTTGCAAAAGTAACTGCCCGATTAGAAAATAATTCAATGAATATCTGATACGGACTTTTTCAAGGATCTGGTATTAGTCTGCTTGATTTCCTTTTTATATACAAACATGATAGCAGACGCTTTATCTGTAGTTAAATGGTATACCACGTCAGGCTATATGACGGTTCAGTGTAGGATACAGGTTCGATTCCTGTCAGAGGAGACATATTTCCTATGAAATTTCTCGATTTTTCTATTCCAATAAATCCGAGGGCTCCAACTACAACCGGAATTGTTGATGTTTTTGTGTGCCAGATTTTTGAGATTTCGATTTCAAGGTCCTTGTATTTTGATAGCTTTTTGAAAATCTTTAAAGATACCTTGCAACCTGCAAGGACTGTGTTGAGATCAATAAAACATCCTTCGTCGCCACTGTTGAGATGTGGAGTGTTTCCACGTGAGTATATTGTAATAACGAACAAACACAGTCGTAGGGAAAAATACTGGTATATTCATAGAGGTATTTACATCAGAGAGATTAGTAGTAGAACGAACGTAGGTTAGTAGTAACAATAAGTAATAGTAATAAAGTCCAACGGTATCTTCCCGTCGAGAAACGGAAGTGTAACTGATCACTACAGAAGTCTCACTCTGCACTGCACTACACTGCTACACTACGATATTTAACAACCCCCCCCACACGGGTCGAATGTGGTACAAGGCCGGTTTAACGTGGGCTTACCGAGCCCGTAGGCTCGGACAAAAATATGCCCATTAACAACCCGTATACACGAGTTTAGGGACTGTCTACCTCCCCGGACGAAACCCTGCCCTGCGGCAAAGCCTCGTCCGAGTTCCTCTCTGCCAAACAGAGAGTTCGACAGCAGAGCACCATTACTGGTACACTGCTACACTACGGTATTTAACAACCCTCCCACGTGGGTCGAATGTGGCACAAGGCCGGTTTAAAGTGGGCTTACCGAGCCCGTAGGCTCGGCCAAAAATATGCCCATTTACAACCCGTATAAACGGGTTCAGGGACTGTCTACCTCCCCGGACGACACTTTGCCCTGCGGCAAAGCCTCGTCCGGGTTCCTCTCTGCCAAAGCAGAGAGTTCGACAGGAGCAGCGCACAGTCAGAGACTGCGTACACTGCTACACTATGGTATTTAACAACCCTCCCACGTGGGTCGAATGTGGCACAAGGCCGGTTTAAATTGGGCTTACCGAGCCCGTAGGCTCGGCCAAAAATATGCCCATTTAGAACCCGTATAAACGGGTTCAGGGACTGTCTACCTCCCCGGACGACACTTTGCCCTGCGGCAAAGCCTCGTCCGGGTTCCTCTCTGCCAAAGCAGAGAGTTCGACAGGAGCAGCGCACAGTCAAAGACTGCGTACACTGCTACACTATGGTATTTAACAACCCTCCCACGTGGGTCGAATGTGGCACAAGGCCGGTTTAAATTGGGTTTACCGAGCCCGTAGGCTCGGCCAAAAATATGCCCATTTAGAACCCGTATAAACGGGTTCAGGGACTGTCTACCTCCCCGGACGACACTTTGCCCTGCGGCAAAGCCTCGTCCGGGTTCCTCTCTGCCAAAGCAGAGAGTTCGACAGGAGCAGCGCAGAGTCAGAGACTGCGTACACTGCTACACTACGGTATTTAACAACCCTCCCACGTGGGTCGAATGTGGCACAAGGCCGGTTTAATGTGGGCTTACCGAGCCCGTAGGCTCGGCCAAAAATATGCCCATTTACAACCCGTATACACGAGTTTAGGGACTGTCTACCTCCCCGGACGAAACCCTGCCCTGCGGCAAAGCCTCGTCCGAGTTCCTCTCTGCCAAACAGAGAGTTCGACAGCAGAGCACCATTACTGGTACACTGCTACACTACGGTATTTAACAACCCTCCCACGTGGGTCGAATGTGGCACAAGGCCGGTTTAAAGTGGGCTTACCGAGCCCGTAGGCTCGGCCAAAAATATGCCCATTTACAACCCGTATAAACGGGTTCAGGGACTGTCTACCTCCCCGGACGACACTTTGCCCTGCGGCAAAGCCTCGTCCGGGTTCCTCTCTGCCAAAGCAGAGAGTTCGACAGGAGCAGCGCACAGTCAGAGACTGCGTACACTGCTACACTATGGTATTTAACAACCCTCCCACGTGGGTCGAATGTGGCACAAGGCCGGTTTAAATTGGGCTTACCGAGCCCGTAGGCTCGGCCAAAAATATGCCCATTTAGAACCCGTATAAACGGGTTCAGGGACTGTCTACCTCCCCGGACGACACTTTGCCCTGCGGCAAAGCCTCGTCCGGGTTCCTCTCTGCCAAAGCAGAGAGTTCGACAGGAGCAGCGCACAGTCAAAGACTGCGTACACTGCTACACTATGGTATTTAACAACCCTCCCACGTGGGTCGAATGTGGCACAAGGCCGGTTTAAATTGGGTTTACCGAGCCCGTAGGCTCGGCCAAAAATATGCCCATTTAGAACCCGTATAAACGGGTTCAGGGACTGTCTACCTCCCCGGACGACACTTTGCCCTGCGGCAAAGCCTCGTCCGGGTTCCTCTCTGCCAAAGCAGAGAGTTCGACAGGAGCAGCGCAGAGTCAGAGACTGCGTACACTGCTACACTACGGTATTTAACAACCCTCCCACGTGGGTCGAATGTGGCACAAGGCCGGTTTAATGTGGGCTTACCGAGCCCGTAGGCTCGGCCAAAAATATGCCCATTTACAACCCGTATACACGAGTTTAGGGACTGTCTACCTCCCCGGACGAAACCCTGCCCTGCGGCAAAGCCTCGTCCGAGTTCCTCTCTGCCAAACAGAGAGTTCGACAGCAGAGCACCATTACTGGTACACTGCTACACTACGGTATTTAACAACCCTCCCACGTGGGTCGAATGTGGCACAAGGCCGGTTTAAAGTGGGCTTACCGAGCCCGTAGGCTCGGCCAAAAATATGCCCATTTAGAACCCGTATAAACGGGTTCAGGGACTGTCTACCTCCCCGGACGACACTTTGCCCTGCGGCAAAGCCTCGTCCGGGTTCCTCTCTGCCAAAGCAGAGAGTTCGACAGGAGCAGCGCAGAGTCAGAGACTGCGTACACTGCTACACTATGGTATTTAACAACCCTCCCACGTGGGTCGAATGTGGCACAAGGCCGGTTTAAATTGGGTTTACCGAGCCCGTAGGCTCGGCCAAAAATATGCCCATTTAGAACCCGTATAAACGGGTTCAGGGACTGTCTACCTCCCCGGACGACACTTTGCCCTGCGGCAAAGCCTCGTCCGGGTTCCTCTCTGCCAAAGCAGAGAGTTCGACAGGAGCAGCGCAGAGTCAGAGACTGCGTACACTGCTACACTACGGTATTTAACAACCCTCCCACGTGGGTCGAATGTGGCACAAGGCCGGTTTAATGTGGGCTTACCGAGCCCGTAGGCTCGGCCAAAAATATGCCCATTTACAACCCGTATACACGAGTTTAGGGACTGTCTACCTCCCCGGACGACACTTTGCCCTGCGGCAAAGCCTCGTCCGGGTTCCTCTCTGCCAAAGCAGAGAGTTCGACAGGAGCAGCGCAGAGTCAGAGACTGCGTACACTGCTACACTACGGTATTTAACAACCCTCCCACGTGGGTCGAATGTGGCACAAGGCCGGTTTAATGTGGGCTTACCGAGCCCGTAGGCTCGGCCAAAAATATGCCCATTTACAACCCGTATAAACGGGTTCAGGGACTGTCTACCTCCCCGGACGACACTTTGCCCTGCGGCAAAGCCTCGTCCGGGTTCCTCTCTGCCAAAGCAGAGAGTTCGACAGGAGCAGCGCAGAGTCAGAGACTGCGTACACTGCTACACTACGGTATTTAACAACCCTCCCACGTGGGTCGAATGTGGCACAAGGCCGGTTTAATGTGGGCTTACCGAGCCCGTAGGCTCGGCCAAAAATATGCCCATTTACAACCCGTATACACGAGTTTAGGGACTGTCTACCTCCCCGGACGACACTTTGCCCTGCGGCAAAGCCTCGTCCGGGTTCCTCTCTGCCAAAGCAGAGAGTTCGACAGGAGCAGCGCACAGTCAGAGACTGCGTACACTGCTACACTACTCACAGTCTCTAGAACTACTGTTCTATTTATAATAATAGGATCAGTCTATTGTGGTTGTGAAGGTGGGTGCGCCCCAGCAGACTGTAATATTAATAAGAAGACACATTTCTTTTTGTTTACGGTCTCTTATAAAAATGTCTGGACGATTAGCTTTGATTATTATTATTATTATTATTATTATTATTATTATTATTATTATTATTATTATTTTACATTTTCATATTTATCTTGTCCTTTCTTCCTTCCATTTCTCCTTCCTTTTTTCCTTCCTTCATTTATTCCTTCATTACCTCCTCCGCCTCCTCTTCTTGTTCTTCTTCGTCTTCTTCTTCTTCTGCATGGACTACAATGTCTTTAAGGAGGTACTTTCTGGCTTTACGATCTCTAATCACGATGTCAGTGCGATTAGCTTTGATTGTTCTGTCTGTTTGTATTGTGAAGTCTCATGCAATTGTCACAGGTCCTATCGCTGTAACCGGTTCTGGGTGGCGTTCATGCCAATTTCCTGCGGTGTCCTTATTATTTTATTATCATTTGAGGCTACATGTGCCTCGTGGATTCTGGCCTTAATTGTTTGGAAGAGTTAAAGAGCAGGTTTCTTTTTCTTGGAGAATTCAGATGGACGATCGTAAATATCTTATTCAATAACTCATTTAGCCTGACCATAAGTGCTTTGGGTGTGTCCCGTAGGGTCTGATACTCTGTGCATTTTTTGATCGTAAGGAGGGGAAGTATGGCTGCACCAGGATCGGGTGTCGAGTGATTTGCTTTGTCTTTTTTTTAGTTTAAAGAATGCAACAGAGAAAGTGAATTGTGTGCCACATCAAGATAATTGGGAATACCCACAAACGAAGACCATCTTAGCGGATTGGGTTATCTGGCCTGAAGGTATTTCTAACAGCGTCCCACCTGCAATGTTATATGCTAATTTTATCGAACTTCTTACCGTATTTGGCTGTGATGCATGTACCGGGTATACTCTAATCAGAGTGGGCACGTTGAGGGTTGCGTTGGACAACGTCTACTTTTACAGCAAAATCATTTATTTGGCATGCTGCTCTCTCTTTTTCTCTGTCTCTCTCTCTTTCTCTCTCAAAATAATAATAATAATGATAATAATTTTAAATGTGTTGATGCTACACCAGGGGTTTGATTTTAATTGATTGAAAGAGTTAACGTATACATGTTTTGCATTGGCGAATTAAATTAGGCGAAACTGCATATTCCGTTCAGCAATAACGATTTGCTTGTGGGTTGATCTGGTCTTGATTAGTTGCGACTGTCTCCCAGGTTGGTGACTTATGTTGTTATATATATATATATATATATATATATATATATATATATATATATATATATATATATATATATATATATATATATATATATATATATATATATATATATATATGTATGTGTGAGACATTTTTATGATTATACATTCTTTTTATGGATACAAATATGTAAGTAAATGCTCTGTTTATAATAAACAGTATTAAACAACATTTACCGGCCTGAATCATGTAAGATAAAAGGTTAAATGCATTAAATTCGATCTTTTTAATTGAACGATGGGATACAGGTTCGAATCCTGCCGGAGAATGAAAATTTTCTACGAAAATTTCTCGGGCATTCAGGCCGGTAAATGATGGTTAATACTGTTTATTATAAAACAGAGCATTTACTTAAATATTTGTATCTATAAAAAGAATGTTAAAATGTCTCAAAAATAGTTGTCGTCTTTGTCCATTTCCTAACATATATATGTTTGTGTTGTGGGAGGATCCACCTAATCTGCATAGGTGACTACCGACTATATAAATAATGGTTGGTACCGGGAGACAGGGAGCGAATACAGAGATCCAGCTAGAGACTCTGCCCGACTGCGACTTAGTCAACACATTCTCCAGTAACGTCTTCCCAGAAATATACAGAAATACTATATGTAAATATTGTGTACACTTTCTTGTTATAATACATTCTTGTTCTAAGTACATTTCGTGTTGCATTATTATTCCATGCATTAGTCAAGATTCAACAATGAGTCAAGACTCAACAGTTTGTGTGTATTAATTAGTACATATACACGTGCATACATTTTTGTCTTGCGACTATAGTTTCACTGGGTGGTGTTGGCATTTCATCACAATTATTTATTTGCTCGCCGGCGTATGAACACCAGAAAACGCGTGCATGCCTGCTTATATTTGACCGTTTCATTTATCCACCTTAAAACTATATATATATATATATATATATATATATATATGTATATATATATATATATATATATATATATGTGTGTGTGTGTGTGTCTATATTTCTAAGATGAGGTATTATGTACACTATTTACATTATTCGGACTATTGTCATCATCTTTGTCGCCATGTGATAAGGTCAATAGATGAGGACAATAGTCCGAATAATGTAAATAGTGTATATTGTGTCTTATACAGATATACTCCTTCTGAGAATATATATATATATATATATATACATATATATATATAGCATTATGAGAAGCCACGTATACTTTCTTAATATGTATATATAGAAAGAAAAAACAAATAAAAAGTTGCAAATTTTAAAAAATGATTGTTTTCTTTGTGAAAGTAGCGCCCGTAGCTAGACGCGGACGTCACGTGATATTGAATGCAACTG
>OZ038516.1:53554397-53581897 GCA_964036315.1 Acanthosepion esculentum | reverse complement strand
GTTATTAAGCTTATCATACGATATGAAAAGAACTTACATAAAATATATAGACAACACTTGTCTATATTATTTAATGAACCATGTATGAATATATGTATGCGCGTGTGTGTGTGTGTGTATGTGTGTGTGCATTGGGGATTTTGTGTGTATAATATTCACATGTAATATATATTATATATATATATATACATATATATATATATACATATATATATATATGTATATATGTATATATATATATATATATATATATATATATATATATATATATATATCTAAGTAATTTTTCTGTATATAATAATATAGAATATATAGAATATATACATATAATATATATAGATAATATATATAAAATATATATATATTATGAAATTTACTAAATCCGACAATTATTTTAATATATTTTCTGTTTTTACATTAATTTTAAAGATACAGATATTTAAGTACATGCTCTGTTTATAATAATAAACAGTATTAACTATATTAACCGGTCTGAATGTCCGAGAAATCTCATAGTAAATATGTGTCCTTCAACAAGAATCGAACCTGTATTCCTCACAGAACGTTCCGTTCACGCTGCCTTTTATTGCAGTTTCTGTTGAAGTATTTCCTTGGTTGGTGGATTTTTATTTACCGCTTCTATTTTAATCTTTCTTTTCCGTGTTGGAACATTAGAATTTTTTGAAATCTCAGTTAGTATCGATAATTCATATCTGATTTTCTCAATTTCTCTGTTTAATTTTGTCTTCCAACTAAGCCATTTTGTCTGTTGTTTAATCTTATTATTATTATTATTATCATCATCATCATCTTATTATTATTATTATCATCATCATCATCATCATCATCATCATCATCATCATCTTCGTATTTCAATTTCTATTATTTTTACACTACCTACCAAGTCTGCTGGAAGACCTTAGAGAGTTAGTAATGTGTTGTTATGGCTACATTTCATGATTTGATTTAATAACTCCCATAAGATCACTATCGGCACGTAAGTAGTTCTTAGTGTGTGGGCTGTATCTATTAAGACAAGTATTTATTTCTCTTAAATTGGGATTTTTTCAATGTGTCGTTGTGTTCCTTTTTTATCATTCCAAGCGCACCTACTATGACTGGTACAATTTTTATTTTCAATTCCCACATTTTTTTTTCTATTTTGTTTTCCAGATCTTTATGCTTCGATGGTTTTTCAAATTGCTTGGTTGCTATGTAACAGTCCGTTGGGCAAGCCATATCAATTAGTAGGCAAGTTTTTTTCTTTTCGGTCTTTGGCAATTATGTCCGGCCTATTTGCTTCAATCTTCTTGTCTGTAAAGACTGGGTATTCTCATAGAATTATGATGTCTTTTATTTCTGTGACCGTTGCTGGGTGATGTCCATACCAGTGTTTATCAACACCTTTTCGAAATTGTTTAAACATTGTCCATAGAAATTATTCCCACCTCTCTATCGTGACAGTTTTCATATTCATTTGACGCAGTACAGAACACCTGTGAATTAGATGCTCTATGGTTTCCTGATATTTGTCACAGTATCATTATTATTACGACTACTACTACTGCTTTTATCATTATTATTATTATTATTTCCTTTGATATCTGGCGTTTACACATTTCTTTCCGGGTCCCGCCCAGGGACCTAAGGTTAGAAATGGCATCATGACACTTTCCACTGCAAAAAAAATAAAAAAATAATTACATAGATAAAGCCCTTCGTAAAGTGTGGGCTGTACTTGTCAGAACAATTTTTTGTATCTCTTTGAGGCATGGACTTCCAGGGATCCCTTCAATCAGCCTACTGGAATCTTTTCCAACCAGTCCAAGGGCTCCAACTACAACAGGAATTGTTGATGTTCCCATGTGCCACATTTTTGAGATTCCGATTTCAAGGTCCTTGTATTTTGACAGTTTTTCGAATATCTTCAAAGACACATTGCAGTCTGCAGGGACTACCATATCAATAAGGAGGCACTTATTTTGTTTGTGGTCTTTAATAACAATGTCTGGGCGGTTGGCTTTGATTGTTCTGTCAGTGTGTGTTGTGTAGTCCCATAGAATTGTAACAGGTTTATTATTATTATTATTATTGCTGTTGTTGTTGTTGTTTTATTTCCTTTAGTTTCTGACGTATACACATTTCTTTCAGGGTCCCAACAAGAGACCTAAGGTCAGAAATGACATTTTCCACTGACCAGTATAAATAAAAAAAAAATCGCACATATTTTACATAGATAAAGCCCTTCGTAACGTGTGGGATGTACTTTGAGTACAATTTGTTGTATTTCTTTAAGGCATGGGCTTCCAGGTATCCCTTCAATGAGACTATTAGAATCTTTTCTAATAAATCTGAAGGTCACAACTACACCTGGAATTATTAATGTCCTCATGCGCCACATTTTTGAGATTTCGATTTCAAGGTCCTTGTAATTTGATAGTTTTTTCAAGTTCTTCAATGATATATTGCGGCCTGCAAAGACTGCCATGTCAATAACGAGGCCCATTTTGTCTTTGCGGTCTCTAATCCCGATGTCAGAGCGATTAGCTTCAATTGTTCTGCCTATGTGAAATGTTAAGTAATCATAAAATTATTACAGGTCCTTTTTTATCATTCCAAGTCTGGAAAATAATGTATAATATGCTTAATATTATACATTACTTAATGAGGATATTTTAAATATATATTATATTTTATGGAAAATAATGTATAATATATATTTAAAAGATCCACATTATAACGAAAAACGTTTGCGGCTTTTCTAGTCTCTTTAAAATATACACTTTTCTCTCTTTTCTAACCCTGATAATAATCACTTTAACTGATGAATATAGCATAACTTCCAGTTATATCTAATCAAATATCTCTCTATCTATCTATCTATCTATCTATCTATCTATCTATCTATCTATCCTATCCCATTATATTCACATCTATCTATCTATCTATCTATCTATCTATCTATCTATCTATCTATCTATCTATCTATCTATCTATTCTATTCTATTCTATCCCAGTATATTCACATCTATCTATCTATCTATCTATCTATCTATCTATCTATCTATCTATCTATCTATCTATCTATCTATCTATCCCAGTATATTCACATCTATCTATCTATCTATCTATCTATCTATCTATCTATCTATCTATCTATCTATCTATCCCAGTATATTCACATCTATCTATCTATCTATCTATCTATCCCAGTATATTCACATCTATCTATCTATCTATCTATCTATCTATCTATCTATCTATCTCTCTCTCTCTCTCTCTCTCTCTCTCTCTCTATATATATATATATATATATATATATATATATATATATATATATATATATATATATATATATATATATATTAATCTTGGTATGCTGATATCTATCTAACAATCCCAGTCTATTCATATAGATCTATCTTTTCACATTTCTATCTATTGCCAATGTGTACTTGGAGAAAGATGAATAATTGTGAACAAGCTTTCGTGTAAATTTAGGACTTTATCAAAAGAAATATTTCCAAATTAGAATTCCCATCAAGTCTCGATCGTGTTTTTCCACTTTGTCATACATCTGTCGCCCAATACTCTCTTTGATATATAAAAATTGATATATCGCTATCCAAGACACACACACACACACACACACACACACACACACACACACACACACACACACATATATATATATATATATATAAATATAAAAGTGAAAATATAAGTCAACACTTAGAGGCGACAGTCTGTTTCATGCTAGATGCAATTATCAAGTGGCCTGATGATTGCATCTAGCATGAAACAGACTGCCACCTCTAAGTGTTGACTTCTATGTTCACTTTTGTATTTACATACGCTCTATCTCTGATATTGAGCACTTTATCCCAAAAATATAGCACATTTTAAGACTATAATTCTTCATATATATATATATATAAATATATATATATTATGTCATTCACAGACAATACTGTTTCGCTGTATCACAGCTCCTCAGTGCGACTAGACATCCGAATGCCTCAAGCCAGGATTGAAACACAACTAATTTGGTGTCAGCCAGAGCTATCTTCACTCGGTAGAGTTACACAACTAAATCTAGCGTATTGTTTTTACAAATGTAAACAAATGCCCATCAGCCAAAGTGTTCCATTCATTTTTAATGAAGAGCTTTGCATTAGTGCAGGTGGCTGTTGTTTATAGAATTAGCTTATCACTCAACAGTGCTCAATTGAAATGTATTTTCAAGAGCTAAATTATATATATATAATTTTGAAGAATATTATATAACAAATAGCATAAATCTGTGGGAATCCTTATATACGTACGTCTCTCTCTCTCTCGCTCTCTCTCTCTCTCTCTCTCTCTCTCTCTCTATATATATATATATATATATATATATATATATATATAAGGGGGTGAATGCGTGTATAATATTCTAATGTATAAGGTGTATAATAGAATGTTTTCTCTAACCGGGTCTGTGTGGTGGGGATACCAATTAGTTCATCTTCTTCTTCTAATTATTATTATTATTATTATTATTATTCAATTAACATTATTTTTTTACTTTATATATTGCTTTAATCTTTATTCTTCCTCTTCCCCCTATCTATATTATTATTATTATTATTATTATTATTATTACTAATTTTGCGAGCCTTATACAAAAGCTCATTAGGTCTATATTATACGTGGCTTTTTTCCTCTTTCCTCAAATTTCAAATATCAAAAACACTCTTTCTTCATTATGTGAAATTTCCACTATCTTTTTCTGATTCTAAGTATAACTGTCCTCTTTGTTTCCATTGTCCTTAAATCTTCATCATTGACGCACGTTCAGTCCATAGTATTCCCAGCATCCTCCTGTAGAAACATATTTCTGTTGCCTCAAGTTTCGTCTTCATCTCTTCAAGCATCTCGGTAGCTAAACAACAAAAGTAACAACAAAAATCCAATAGCTTCATGTCTCTCACATCTCGCCTATGGAACACCCTTCCCTATTACTGTTTCCCTGACAAATACAATCTCCAACGGTTTAAGTTTAGCGTCAATCGTCATCTCCAGGTGCCTTGATCTATCCACTTCCCTTCTCCACATTCTTTCAGCTTTCATTCCTATCTGCTCTCGCTCTAAATCCTCTGTAACCCCCTTGCCTTGATCGACCCTCCGTCTTTCTTTTTCTCCACATCCTCTCCTTTACCACTCCTATCTGCTCTTCCTCCATCCCTTCTGTAACCCCATGCGTGATAGTGGCCTTCAGCCTGGCTTGGAGTGATACGCTTAAAAAAAAAAAAAAAAAAAAAAATGATTTCTAACGTTGTACTTCTAAATGGAAAACTATGTTTAGAGCCACTGAAAAAAAAAGATTAGAGTCCGTTGGATCTATCCCGACATGCTGAACCGAAGATTATTTGGATAGTGCTTTATATATATATATATATATATATATATATATATATATATATATATATATATATATATATATATATATATATAAGTATTGTCGTAAATGCACCACTTTTTATCAGTTTATTACTCTTACTGCTGATTACAGAATCAGAGCCGTCAATAAAAGCTTATGAAGCCGCAGGCAACGCAGAAAATAAACAGTTAATTTGTTGTCTTCTTGTTTTTAATATATATGTTGTTGTTGTTTTTCTCATTGTTTGATTATTCGGAGAAATTTGCTGTTAAATTCAAAGACTTTGCTAAATTAAACTCATTAGATCTTCAGATTTTTTTTTTGAAGAAAACATGGCATCCGTCATTATGTCTTCGGCATCGTAATTATCGTTGTTTCTCTTTTCTTTTTTTCTGTCAGCTTTTATTCTTTTTCTTTCTGCTCGTCTATCTTTCAAGTGTTTTTTCTTTCTTATTTTCTATTACTTGTTTTCTTTTTCTTTCTCTTTGCTTTTCTTTCAGCTTTTATTCTTTTTCTTTCTACTCGTCTTTCTTTCAAGTGTTTTTGTCTTTTTATTTTCTGTTACTTGTTTTCTTTTTCTTTCTCTTTGCTTTTCTGTCAGCTTTTATTCTTTTTCTTTCTACTCGTCCATCCTTCAAGTGTTTTTTCTTTCTTATTTTCTATTACTTGTTTTCTTTTTCTTTCTCTTTGCTTTTCTTTCAGCTTTTATTCTTTTTCTTTCTACTCGTCTATCTTTCAAGTGTTTTTTCTTTCTTATTTTCTATTACTTGTTTTCTTTTTCTTTCTCTTTGCTTTTCTTTCAGCTTTTATTCTTTTTCTTTCTACTCGTCTTTCTTTCAAGTGTTTTTGTCTTTTTATTTTCTGTTACTTGTTTTCTTTTTCTTTCTCTTTGCTTTTCTGTCAGCTTTTATTCTTTTTCTTTCTACTCGTCCATCCTTCAAGTGTTTTTTCTTTCTTATTTTCTATTACTTGTTTTCTTTTTCTTTCTCTTTGCTTTTCTTTCAGCTTTTATTCTTTTTCTTTCTACTCGTCTATCTTTCAAGTGTTTTTTCTTTCTTATTTTCTATTACTTGTTTTCTTTTTCTTTCTCTTTGCTTTTCTTTCAGCTTTTATTCTTTTTCTTTCTACTCGTCTTTCTTTCAAGTGTTTTTTCTTTCTTATTTTCTATTACTTGTTTTCTTTTTCTTTCTCTTTGCTTTTCTTTCAGCTTTTATTCTTTTTCTTTCTACTCGTCTTTCTTTCAAGTGTTTTTTCTTTCTTATTTTCTATTACTTGTTTTCTTTTTCTTTCTCTTTGCTTTTCTTTCAGCTTTTATTCTTTTTCTTTCTACTCGTCTTTCTTTCAAGTGTTTTTGTCTTTTTATTTTCTGTTACTTGTTTTCTTTTTCTTTCTCTTTGCTTTTCTGTCAGCTTTTATTCTTTTTCTTTCTACTCGTCCATCTTTCAAGTGTTTTTTCTTTCTTATTTTCTATTACTTGTTTTCTTTTTCTTTCTCTTTGCTTTTCTTTCAGCTTTTATTCTTTTTCTTTCTACTCGTCTTTCTTTCAAGTGTTTTTTCTTTCTTATTTTCTATTACTTGTTTTCTTTTTCTTTCTCTTTGCTTTTCTTTCAGCTTTTATTCTTTTTCTTTCTACTCGTCTTTCTTTCAAGTGTTTTTTCTTTCTTATTTTCTATTACTTGTTTTCTTTTTCTTTCTCTTTGCTTTTCTGTCAGCTTTTATTCTTTTTCTTTCTACTCGTCTTTCTTTCAAGTGTTTTTTCTTTCTTATTTTCTATTACTTGTTTTCTTTTTCTTTCTCTTTGCTTTTCTTTCAGCTTTTATTCTTTTTCTTTCTACTCGTCTTTCTTTCAAGTGTTTTTGTCTTTTTATTTTCTGTTACTTGTTTTCTTTTTCTTTCTCTTTGCTTTTCTGTCAGCTTTTATTCTTTTTCTTTCTACTCGTCCATCCTTCAAGTGTTTTTTCTTTCTTATTTTCTATTACTTGTTTTCTTTTTCTTTCTCTTTGCTTTTCTTTCAGCTTTTATTCTTTTTCTTTCTACTCGTCTATCTTTCAAGTGTTTTTTCTTTCTTATTTTCTATTACTTGTTTTCTTTTTCTTTCTCTTTGCTTTTCTTTCAGCTTTTATTCTTTTTCTTTCTACTCGTCTTTCTTTCAAGTGTTTTTTCTTTCTTATTTTCTATTACTTGTTTTCTTTTTCTTTCTCTTTGCTTTTCTTTCAGCTTTTATTCTTTTTCTTTCTACTCGTCTTTCTTTCAAGTGTTTTTTCTTTCTTATTTTCTATTACTTGTTTTCTTTTTCTTTCTCTTTGCTTTTCTTTCAGCTTTTATTCTTTTTCTTTCTACTCGTCTTTCTTTCAAGTGTTTTTGTCTTTTTATTTTCTGTTACTTGTTTTCTTTTTCTTTCTCTTTGCTTTTCTGTCAGCTTTTATTCTTTTTCTTTCTACTCGTCCATCTTTCAAGTGTTTTTTCTTTCTTATTTTCTATTACTTGTTTTCTTTTTCTTTCTCTTTGCTTTTCTTTCAGCTTTTATTCTTTTTCTTTCTACTCGTCTTTCTTTCAAGTGTTTTTTCTTTCTTATTTTCTATTACTTGTTTTCTTTTTCTTTCTCTTTGCTTTTCTTTCAGCTTTTATTCTTTTTCTTTCTACTCGTCTTTCTTTCAAGTGTTTTTTCTTTCTTATTTTCTATTACTTGTTTTCTTTTTCTTTCTCTTTGCTTTTCTGTCAGCTTTTATTCTTTTTCTTTCTACTCGTCTTTCTTTCAAGTGTTTTTTCTTTCTTATTTTCTATTACTTGTTTTCTTTTTCTTTCTCTTTGCTTTTCTTTCAGCTTTTATTCTTTTTCTTTCTACTCGTCTTTCTTTCAAGTGTTTTTGTCTTTTTATTTTCTGTTACTTGTTTTCTTTTTCTTTCTCTTTGCTTTTCTGTCAGCTTTTATTCTTTTTCTTTCTACTCGTCTTTCTTTCAAGTGTTTTTTCTTTCTTATTTTCTATTACTTGTTTTCTTTTTCTTTCTCTTTGCTTTTCTTTCAGCTTTTATTCTTTTTCTTTCTACTCGTCTTTCTTTCAAGTGTTTTTTCTTTCTTATTTTCTATTACTTGTTTTCTTTTTCTTTCTCTTTGCTTTTCTTTCAGCTTTTATTCTTTTTCTTTCTACTCGTCTTTCTTTCAAGTGTTTTTGTCTTTTTATTTTCTGTTACTTGTTTTCTTTTTCTTTCTCTTTGCTTTTCTGTCAGCTTTTATTCTTTTTCTTTCTACTCGTCTTTCTTTCAAGTGTTTTTTCTTTCTTATTTTCTATTACTTGTTTTCTTTTTCTTTCTCTTTGCTTTTCTTTCAGCTTTTATTCTTTTTCTTTCTACTCGTCTTTCTTTCAAGTGTTTTTGTCTTTTTATTTTCTGTTACTTGTTTTCTTTTTCTTTCTCTTTGCTTTTCTGTCAGCTTTTATTCTTTTTCTTTCTACTCGTCTTTCTTTCAAGTGTTTTTTCTTTCTTATTTTCTATTACTTGTTTTCTTTTTCTTTCTCTTTGCTTTTCTTTCAGCTTTTATTCTTTTTCTTTCTACTCGTCTTTCTTTCAAGTGTTTTTTCTTTCTTATTTTCTATTACTTGTTTTCTTTTTCTTTCTCTTTGCTTTTCTTTCAGCTTTTATTCTTTTTCTTTCTACTCGTCTTTCTTTCAAGTGTTTTTTCTTTCTTATTTTCTATTACTTGTTTTCTTTTTCTTTCTCTTTGCTTTTCTGTCAGCTTTTATTCTTTTTCTTTCTACTCGTCTTTCTTTCAAGTGTTTTTTCTTTCTTATTTTCTATTACTTGTTTTCTTTTTCTTTCTCTTTGCTTTTCTGTCAGCTTTTATTCTTTTTCTTTCTACTCGTCTTTCTTTCAAGTGTTTTTTCTTTCTTATTTTCTATTACTTGTTTTCTTTTTCTTTCTCTTTGCTTTTCTTTCAGCTTTTATTCTTTTTCTTTCTACTCGTCTTTCTTTCAAGTGTTTTTTCTTTCTTATTTTCTATTACTTGTTTTCTTTTTCTTTCTCTTTGCTTTTCTGTCAGCTTTTATTCTTTTTCTTTCTACTCGTCTTTCTTTCAAGTGTTTTTTCTTTCTTATTTTCTATTACTTGTTTTCTTTTTCTTTCTCTTTGCTTTTCTGTCAGCTTTTATTCTTTTTCTTTCTACTCGTCTTTCTTTCAAGTGTTTTTGTCTTTTTATTTTCTGTTACTTGTTTTCTTTTTCTTTCTCTTTGCTTTTCTGTCAGCTTTTATTCTTTTTCTTTCTACTCGTCTTTCTTTCAAGTGTTTTTTCTTTCTTATTTTCTATTACTTGTTTTCTTTTTCTTTCTCTTTGCTTTTCTGTCAGCTTTTATTCTTTTTCTTTCTACTCGTCTTTCTTTCAAGTGTTTTTTCTTTCTTATTTTCTATTACTTGTTTTCTTTTTCTTTCTCTTTGCTTTTCTGTCAGCTTTTATTCTTTTTCTTTCTACTCGTCTTTCTTTCAAGTGTTTTTGTCTTTTTATTTTCTGTTACTTGTTTTCTTTTTCTTTCTCTTTGCTTTTCTGTCAGCTTTTATTCTTTTTCTTTCTACTCGTCTTTCTTTCAAGTGTTTTTTCTTTCTTATTTTCTATTACTTGTTTTCTTTTTCTTTCTCTTTGCTTTTCTGTCAGCTTTTATTCTTTTTCTTTCTACTCGTCTTTCTTTCAAGTGTTTTTTCTTTCTTATTTTCTATTACTTGTTTTCTTTTTCTTTCTCTTTGCTTTTCTGTCAGCTTTTATTCTTTTTCTTTCTACTCGTCTTTCTTTCAAGTGTTTTTTCTTTCTTATTTTCTATTACTTGTTTTCTTTTTCTTTCTCTTTGCTTTTCTGTCAGCTTTTATTCTTTTTCTTTCTACTCGTCTTTCTTTCAAGTGTTTTTTCTTTCTTATTTTCTATTACTTGTTTTCTTTTTCTTTCTCTTTGCTTTTCTTTCAGCTTTTATTCTTTTTCTTTCTACTCGTCTTTCTTTCAAGTGTTTTTTCTTTCTTATTTTCTATTACTTGTTTTCTTTTTCTTTCTCTTTGCTTTTCTTTCAGCTTTTATTCTTTTTCTTTCTACTCGTCTTTCTTTCATGTGTTTTTGTCTTTTTATTTTCTGTTACTTGTTTTCTTTTTCTTTCTCTTTGCTTTTCTGTCAGCTTTTATTCTTTTTCTTTCTACTCGTCTTTCTTTCAAGTGTTTTTTCTTTCTTATTTTCTATTACTTGTTTTCTTTTTCTTTCTCTTTGCTTTTCTTTCAGCTTTTATTCTTTTTCTTTCTACTCGTCTTTCTTTCAAGTGTTTTTTCTTTCTTATTTTCTATTACTTGTTTTCTTTTTCTTTCTCTTTGCTTTTCTTTCAGCTTTTATTCTTTTTCTTTCTACTCGTCTTTCTTTCAAGTGTTTTTGTCTTTTTATTTTCTGTTACTTGTTTTCTTTTTCTTTCTCTTTGCTTTTCTGTCAGCTTTTATTCTTTTTCTTTCTACTCGTCTTTCTTTCAAGTGTTTTTTCTTTCTTATTTTCTATTACTTGTTTTCTTTTTCTTTCTCTTTGCTTTTCTTTCAGCTTTTATTCTTTTTCTTTCTACTCGTCTTTCTTTCAAGTGTTTTTTCTTTCTTATTTTCTATTACTTGTTTTCTTTTTCTTTCTCTTTGCTTTTCTTTCAGCTTTTATTCTTTTTCTTTCTACTCGTCTTTCTTTCAAGTGTTTTTGTCTTTTTATTTTCTGTTACTTGTTTTCTTTTTCTTTCTCTTTGCTTTTCTGTCAGCTTTTATTCTTTTTCTTTCTACTCGTCTTTCTTTCAAGTGTTTTTTCTTTCTTATTTTCTATTACTTGTTTTCTTTTTCTTTCTCTTTGCTTTTCTGTCAGCTTTTATTCTTTTTCTTTCTACTCGTCTTTCTTTCAAGTGTTTTTTCTTTCTTATTTTCTATTACTTGTTTTCTTTTTCTTTATCTTTGCTTTTCTTTCAGCTTTTATTCTTTTTCTTTCTACTCGTCTTTCTTTCAAGTGTTTTTGTCTTTTTATTTTCTGTTACTTGTTTTCTTTTTCTTTCTCTTTGCTTTTCTGTCAGCTTTTATTCTTTTTCTTTCTACTCGTCCATCTTTCAAGTGTTTTTTCTTTCTTATTTTCTATTACTTGTTTTCTTTTTCTTTCTCTTTGCTTTTCTTTCAGCTTTTATTCTTTTTCTTTCTACTCGTCTTTCTTTCAAGTGTTTTTTCTTTCTTATTTTCTATTACTTGTTTTCTTTTTCTTTCTCTTTGCTTTTCTTTCAGCTTTTATACTCTTTCTTTCTACTCGTCTTTCTTTCAAGTGTTTTTTCTTTCTTATTTTCTATTACTTGTTTTCTTTTTCTTTCTCTTTGCTTTTCTTTCAGCTTTTATACTCTTTCTTTCTACTCGTCTTTCTTTCAAGTGTTTTTTCTTTCTTATTTTCTATTACTTGTTTTCTTTTTCTTTCTCTTTGCTTTTCTTTCAGCTTTTATACTCTTTCTTTCTACTCGTCTTTCTTTCAAGTGTTTTTTCTTTCTTATTTTCTATTACTTGTTTTCTTTTTCTTTCTCTTTGCTTTTCTTTCAGCTTTTATACTCTTTCTTTCTACTCGTCTTTCTTTCAAGTGTTTTTTCTTTCTTATTTTCTATTACTTGTTTTCTTTTTCTTTCTCTTTGCTTTTCTTTCAGCTTTTATTCTTTTTCTTTCTACTCGTCCATCTTTCAAGTGTTTTTTCTTTCTTATTTTCTATTACTTGTTTTCTTTTTCTTTCTCTTTGCTTTTCTTTCAGCTTTTATACTCTTTCTTTCTACTCGTCTTTCTTTCAAGTGTTTTTTCTTTCTTATTTTCTATTACTTGTTTTCTTTTTCTTTCTCTTTGCTTTTCTTTCAGCTTTTATACTCTTTCTTTCTACTCGTCTTTCTTTCAAGTGTTTTTTCTTTCTTATTTTCTATTACTTGTTTTCTTTTTCTTTCTCTTTGCTTTTCTTTCAGCTTTTATTCTTTTTCTTTCTACTCGTCTTTCTTTCAAGTGTTTTTGTCTTTTTATTTTCTGTTACTTGTTTTCTTTTTCTTTCTCTTTGCTTTTCTGTCAGCTTTTATTCTTTTTCTTTCTACTCGTCCATCTTTCAAGTGTTTTTTCTTTCTTATTTTCTATTACTTGTTTTCTTTTTCTTTCTCTTTGCTTTTCTTTCAGCTTTTATACTCTTTCTTTCTACTCGTCTTTCTTTCAAGTGTTTTTTCTTTCTTATTTTCTATTACTTGTTTTCTTTTTCTTTCTCTTTGCTTTTCTTTCAGCTTTTATACTCTTTCTTTCTACTCGTCTTTCTTTCAAGTGTTTTTTCTTTCTTATTTTCTATTACTTGTTTTCTTTTTCTTTCTCTTTGCTTTTCTTTCAGCTTTTATACTCTTTCTTTCTACTCGTCTTTCTTTCAAGTGTTTTTTCTTTCTTATTTTCTATTACTTGTTTTCTTTTTCTTTCTCTTTGCTTTTCTTTCAGCTTTTATTCTTTTTCTTTCTACTCGTCCATCTTTCAAGTGTTTTTTCTTTCTTATTTTCTATTACTTGTTTTCTTTTTCTTTCTCTTTGCTTTTCTTTCAGCTTTTATACTCTTTCTTTCTACTCGTCTTTCTTTCAAGTGTTTTTTCTTTCTTATTTTCTATTACTTGTTTTCTTTTTCTTTCTCTTTGCTTTTCTTTCAGCTTTTATTCTTTTTCTTTCTACTCGTCTTTCTTTCAAGTGTTTTTTCTTTCTTATTTTCTATTACTTGTTTTCTTTTTCTTTCTCTTTGCTTTTCTTTCAGCTTTTATTCTTTTTCTTTCTACTCGTCTTTCTTTCAAGTGTTTTTTCTTTCTTATTTTCTATTACTTGTTTTCTTTTTCTTTCTCTTTGCTTTTCTTTCAGCTTTTAATCTTTTTCTTTCTACTCGTCTTTCTTTCAAGTGTTTTTTCTTTCTTATTTTCTATTACTTGTTTTCTTTTTCTTTCTCTTTGCTTTTCTTTCAGCTTTTATTCTTTTTCTTTCTACTCGTCTTTCTTTCAAGTGTTTTTTCTTTCTTATTTTCTATTACTTGTTTTCTTTTTCTTTCTCTTTGCTTTTCTGTCAGCTTTTATTCTTTTTCTATCTACTCGTCTATCTTTCAAGTGTTTTTTCTTTCTTATTTTCTATTACTTGTTTTCTTTTTCTTTCTCTTTGCTTTTCTGTCAGCTTTTATTCTTTTTCTATCTACTCGTCTATCTTTCAAGTGTTTTTTCTTTCTTATTTTCTATTACTTGTTTTCTTTTTCTTTCTCTTTGCTTTTCTGTCAGCTTTTATTCTTTTTCTTTCTACTCGTCCATCCTTCAAGTGTTTTTTCTTTCTTATTTTCTATTACTTGTTTTCTTTTTCTTTCTCTTTGCTTTTCTTTCAGCTTTTATTCTTTTTCTTTCTACTCGTCTATCTTTCAAGTGTTTTTTCTTTCTTATTTTCTATTACTTGTTTTCTTTTTCTTTCTCTTTGCTTTTCTTTCAGCTTTTATTCTTTTTCTTTCTACTCGTCTATCTTTCAAGTGTTTTTTCTTTCTTATTTTCTATTACTTGTTTTCTTTTTCTTTCTCTTTGCTTTTCTTTCAGCTTTTATTCTTTTTCTTTCTACTCGTCTATCTTTCAAGTGTTTTTTCTTTCTTATTTTCTATTACTTGTTTTCTTTTTCTTTCTCTTTGCTTTTCTTTCAGCTTTTATTCTTTTTCTTTCTACTCGTCTTTCTTTCAAGTGTTTTTTCTTTCTTATTTTCTATTACTTGTTTTCTTTTTCTTTCTCTTTGCTTTTCTTTCAGCTTTTATACTCTTTCTTTCTACTCGTCTTTCTTTCAAGTGTTTTTTCTTTCTTATTTTCTATTACTTGTTTTCTTTTTCTTTCTCTTTGCTTTTCTTTCAGCTTTTATACTCTTTCTTTCTACTCGTCTTTCTTTCAAGTGTTTTTTCTTTCTTATTTTCTATTACTTGTTTTCTTTTTCTTTCTCTTTGCTTTTCTTTCAGCTTTTATTCTTTTTCTTTCTACTCGTCCATCTTTCAAGTGTTTTTTCTTTCTTATTTTCTATTACTTGTTTTCTTTTTCTTTCTCTTTGCTTTTCTTTCAGCTTTTATACTCTTTCTTTCTACTCGTCTTTCTTTCAAGTGTTTTTTCTTTCTTATTTTCTATTACTTGTTTTCTTTTTCTTTCTCTTTGCTTTTCTTTCAGCTTTTATTCTTTTTCTTTCTACTCGTCTTTCTTTCAAGTGTTTTTTCTTTCTTATTTTCTATTACTTGTTTTCTTTTTCTTTCTCTTTGCTTTTCTTTCAGCTTTTATTCTTTTTCTTTCTACTCGTCTTTCTTTCAAGTGTTTTTTCTTTCTTATTTTCTATTACTTGTTTTCTTTTTCTTTCTCTTTGCTTTTCTTTCAGCTTTTAATCTTTTTCTTTCTACTCGTCTTTCTTTCAAGTGTTTTTTCTTTCTTATTTTCTATTACTTGTTTTCTTTTTCTTTCTCTTTGCTTTTCTTTCAGCTTTTATTCTTTTTCTTTCTACTCGTCTTTCTTTCAAGTGTTTTTTCTTTCTTATTTTCTATTACTTGTTTTCTTTTTCTTTCTCTTTGCTTTTCTGTCAGCTTTTATTCTTTTTCTATCTACTCGTCTATCTTTCAAGTGTTTTTTCTTTCTTATTTTCTATTACTTGTTTTCTTTTTCTTTCTCTTTGCTTTTCTGTCAGCTTTTATTCTTTTTCTATCTACTCGTCTATCTTTCAAGTGTTTTTTCTTTCTTATTTTCTATTACTTGTTTTCTTTTTCTTTCTCTTTGCTTTTCTGTCAGCTTTTATTCTTTTTCTTTCTACTCGTCCATCCTTCAAGTGTTTTTTCTTTCTTATTTTCTATTACTTGTTTTCTTTTTCTTTCTCTTTGCTTTTCTTTCAGCTTTTATTCTTTTTCTTTCTACTCGTCTATCTTTCAAGTGTTTTTTCTTTCTTATTTTCTATTACTTGTTTTCTTTTTCTTTCTCTTTGCTTTTCTTTCAGCTTTTATTCTTTTTCTTTCTACTCGTCTATCTTTCAAGTGTTTTTTCTTTCTTATTTTCTATTACTTGTTTTCTTTTTCTTTCTCTTTGCTTTTCTTTCAGCTTTTATTCTTTTTCTTTCTACTCGTCTATCTTTCAAGTGTTTTTTCTTTCTTATTTTCTATTACTTGTTTTCTTTTTCTTTCTCTTTGCTTTTCTTTCAGCTTTTATTCTTTTTCTTTCTACTCGTCTTTCTTTCAAGTGTTTTTTCTTTCTTATTTTCTATTACTTGTTTTCTTTTTCTTTCTCTTTGCTTTTCTGTCAGCTTTTATTCTTTTTCTTTCTACTCGTCCATCTTTCAAGTGTTTTTTCTTTCTTATTTTCTATTACTTGTTTTCTTTTTCTTTCTCTTTGCTTTTCTTTCAGCTTTTATTCTTTTTCTTTCTACTCGTCTTTCTTTCAAGTGTTTTTTCTTTCTTATTTTCTATTACTTGTTTTCTTTTTCTTTCTCTTTGCTTTTCTTTCAGCTTTTATTCTTTTTCTTTCTACTCGTCTTTCTTTCAAGTGTTTTTTCTTTCTTATTTTCTATTACTTGTTTTCTTTTTCTTTCTCTTTGCTTTTCTTTCAGCTTTTATTCTTTTTCTTTCTACTCGTCTTTCTTTCAAGTGTTTTTTCTTTCTTATTTTCTATTACTTGTTTTCTTTTTCTTTCTCTTTGCTTTTCTTTCAGCTTTTATTCTTTTTCTTTCTACTCGTCTTTCTTTCAAGTGTTTTTGTCTTTTTATTTTCTATTACTTGTTTTCTTTTTCTTTCTCTTTGCTTTTCTTTCAGCTTTTATTCTTTTTCTTTCTACTCGTCTTTCTTTCAAGTGTTTTTGTCTTTTTATTTTCTATTACTTGTTTTCTTTTTCTTTCTCTTTGCTTTTCTGTCAGCTTTTATTCTTTTTCTTTCTACTCGTCTTTCTTTCAAGTGTTTTTTCTTTCTTATTTTCTATTACTTGTTTTCTTTTTCTTTCTCTTTGCTTTTCTTTCAGCTTTTATTCTTTTTCTTTCTACTCGTCTTTCTTTCAAGTGTTTTTTCTTTCTTATTTTCTATTACTTGTTTTCTTTTTCTTTCTCTTTGCTTTTCTTTCAGCTTTTATTCTTTTTCTTTCTACTCGTCCATCTTTCAAGTGTTTTTTCTTTCTTATTTTCTATTACTTGTTTTCTTTTTCTTTCTCTTTGCTTTTCTTTCAGCTTTTATTCTTTTTCTTTCTACTCGTCTTTCTTTCAAGTGTTTTTTCTTTCTTATTTTCTATTACTTGTTTTCTTTTTCTTTCTCTTTGCTTTTCTTTCAGCTTTTATTCTTTTTCTTTCTACTCGTCTTTCTTTCAAGTGTTTTTGTCTTTTTATTTTCTGTTACTTGTTTTCTTTTTCTTTCTCTTTGCTTTTCTGTCAGCTTTTATTCTTTTTCTTTCTACTCGTCTTTCTTTCAAGTGTTTTTTCTTTCTTATTTTCTATTACTTGTTTTCTTTTTCTTTCTCTTTGCTTTTCTTTCAGCTTTTATTCTTTTTCTTTCTACTCGTCTTTCTTTCAAGTGTTTTTGTCTTTTTATTTTCTGTTACTTGTTTTCTTTTTCTTTCTCTTTGCTTTTCTGTCAGCTTTTATTCTTTTTCTTTCTACTCGTCTTTCTTTCAAGTGTTTTTTCTTTCTTATTTTCTATTACTTGTTTTCTTTTTCTTTCTCTTTGCTTTTCTTTCAGCTTTTATTCTTTTTCTTTCTACTCGTCTTTCTTTCAAGTGTTTTTTCTTTCTTATTTTTTATGACTTGTTTTCTTTTTCTTTCTCTTTGCTTTTCTTTCAGCTGTTATTCTTTTTCTTTCTACTCGTCTTTCTTTCAAGTGTTTTTTCTTTCTTATTTTCTATTACTTGTTTTCTTTTTCTTTCTCTTTGCTTTTCTTTCAGCTTTTATTCTTTTTCTTTCTACTCGTCTATCTTTCAAGTGTTTTTTCTTTCTTATTTTCTATTACTTGTTTTCTTTTTCTTTCTCTTTGCTTTTCTTTCAGCTTTTATTCTTTTTCTTTCTACTCGTCTTTCTTTCAAGTGTTTTTTCTTTCTTATTTTTTATGACTTGTTTTCTTTTTCTTTCTCTTTGCTTTTCTTTCAGCTGTTATTCTTTTTCTTTCTACTCGTCTTTCTTTCAAGTGTTTTTTCTTTCTTATTTTCTATTACTTGTTTTCTTTTTCTTTCTCTTTGCTTTTCTTTCAGCTTTTATTCTTTTTCTTTCTACTCGTCTATCTTTCAAGTGTTTTTTCTTTCTTATTTTCTATTACTTGTTTTCTTTTTCTTTCTCTTTGCTTTTCTTTCAGCTTTTATTCTTTTTCTTTCTACTCGTCTTTCTTTCAAGTGTTTTTTCTTTCTTATTTTTTATGACTTGTTTTCTTTTTCTTTCTCTTTGCTTTTCTTTCAGCTGTTATTCTTTTTCTTTCTACTCGTCTTTCTTTCAAGTGTTTTTTCTTTCTTATTTTCTATTACTTGTTTTCTTTTTCTTTCTCTTTGCTTTTCTTTCAGCTTTTATTCTTTTTCTTTCTACTCGTCTTTCTTTCAAGTGTTTTTTCTTTCTTATTTTCTATTACTTGTTTTCTTTTTCTTTCTCTTTGCTTTTCTGTCAGCTTTTATTCTTTTTCTTTCTACTCGTCTTTCTTTCAAGTGTTTTTTCTTTCTTATTTTCTATTACTTGTTTTCTTTTTCTTTCTCTTTGCTTTTCTTTCAGCTTTTATTCTTTTTCTTTCTACTCGTCTATCTTTCAAGTGTTTTTGTCTTTTTATTTTCTATTACTTGTTTTCTTTTTCTTTCTCTTTGCTTTTCTTTCAGCTTTTATTCTTTTTCTTTCTATTCGTCTTTCTTTCAAGTGTTTTTTCTTTCTTATTTTTTATGACTTGTTTTCTTTTTCTTTCTCTTTGCTTTTCTTTCAGCTGTTATTCTCTTTCTTTCTACTCGTCTTTCTTTCAAGTTTTTTCTTTCTGTTTTATGTATGCGTGTATATGTAGATATATATATGTGTGTGTGTGCATGTGTGTATATATGTGTGTGTATATGTATGGGTGTGTGCAAAAATTAAAAAAAAAAAGGACTTACAGTTATGTTATTGATGTTTTACCCCACTTTCTCCCTTAATATTCTCCATTTGGAATTGTGAGTTTAAAATTATTTACAATACGTTGAAATTTTTGTTATTTACTTTAAATGAATTACCCTTTAATAATCATTATTAATGATAAAATATTTAGATTTTTGATAATTGAATGATAAAGTTACCTAATATGTTTTAGAGAAGTTTTTTTAGGGAATTCTAAGGACACACCTATATATATATATGTAAGTATGCGGAAACATTTAAAAAGATATATTAATATTAAAGATGTATTAATACATGAAATTACCCATGTATATCGGTACATGTGTACCTGTATGAGTGACTGCAGATGTAAAAGAACGTATGTATATGAAATTTACATGAATGTGTTTACAATATATGATAGAGCAAGATCTCTAATATTACCTTCAAATACCACTCCATATTAACTTAAAACTAAATTTTAAGTAAGAGAAATTATCAATCTAAAAATAGTCGCTAATTAAACTCATAAATAAAATTCAAACTGATAGAGATATCACCTTAATAATCAATTACAACTAGAAGTAAACTTATATTTGAAAATAAAATTTTAGTGTTTTAATGTAAATTCTATGAATATATTTCTAATCGACTATTTCATATTAAATCCCCAAAATTTTTGTAATAAAGTTTTTAAAAAAACTTTAACTAACATATAATTAAATTCCTTAGACTGTTTAAACATTCAAACTTATATCAAACATTATAATATTTGTGAACTCTCAAAGTAAAGAAAAAAAACAGCGTCCATTCCAAAGAAAGTTAATGACACTTTATCACAACTTCTTTCTCTCTCTTTCTCTTTATGCCTTTTTGTCCTATCCCCCTCCCATATCAATATATAACTTCCGTTAACAGATTTAATGTGTCAATGTCTGGATTTCCTCTAAAAATTTAAATTTGAAAGAATAGAAATGTTACATCTAACTCAATCATGTCTCTCCCCCTTCACTTCCTCACTTCATTAATTTACATATACTTATTACTGCCCGTCATAAATGTGTAAATTTCTTTTCATTTTTCGTGTCAACCTTTGGAAATAAAATCTGATGATCCGCTGTCCTTTAAAAGGGCTGTGGTGAAATAATTCATTATATGGAACCTTAAAATGGTCTGTTTTTATTTAAATTATATATATATATATATATATATATATACATATATATATATATATATATATATATTTTATTTAAATTATATATATATATATATATATATATATATATATATATATATAATTTAAATAAAAACAGACCACTTTAAGGTTCCATATAATGAATTATATATATATATATATATATATATATATATATATATATATATATATATAGTTTATGAAAAACTAGGTAATCCGTATGGGTAGACCCAATGAGGATAAAATCCAGAGAGCTCAATGTAAATCAGAGCTAATAATTTAAATAAGAACAGACCAGAATACTTAGATTTAGCTGTAATTGTATATGCTTCATTCGAATCTGACTTGATAAATTTGATAAAATCTACCGTTTTGGAGTTATCAACAGTAAATGTTTGGATTCATTTGCGGACAGCAGCCATTATTGGCGTTGTTTGCATACATTCGCTGCGGAAAGCGAAACGCGGAAGAATGTAGTTAACGGCCTTTTTTTATTGCTCTTACTTGTCTCAACTTGTCCCAATTACTGCGCAAGAGGACTATTTACGTACACTCGCTCAATTGTGCGTTGCGTGCGCAATAATCAAGAAGTGAATATTAATCATAGCTCGTCCGTAAGTAATCACAATACCTCATCTCAGAGATGTAGACAGACAAATATGACATAAAGGCAGGAGCATACAACTATTAACGAAATGATCTGAGACTTTTGTCCAAACAATTATCTCAGCGATCTCTTTAAATCAATAAACACTTTAAAAAATATCCACAAAAGCAAACGCCAGACAAAAGAAGTAAAGATTTATGTATTATCAACCCGTTTTCATTCATTAATAATACAAATAATATAGATGTATACAATCCTGCCTGAGTAAAATAAACTTCATATTTATAAAATTAAATCACAAGTTATTATTCTTTTAGGCATTATGTTTCAGGCATTAAATTTTACGCAATAAATTTTAGGTATTAAATTTTAGGCATTAAATTTTAGGCATTAAATTTTAGGCATTAAGTTTTAAGCATTAAATTTTAGGCATTAAGTTTTAGGCATTAAATTTTAGGCATTAAATTTTAGGCATTACATTTTAGGCGTTAAATTTTAGGCATTAATTTTTAGGCATTAAGTTTTAGGCATTAAGTTTTAGGCATTAAATTTTAGGCATTATGTTTAGTGTTGTTATTGCTTTACTTGGTGGGGATTGATTTTACGAAAATACTTTGTTTTAAGTTGTATACACAATTTCTACCGTGTCCCAAACAGAGATCTACGGTTAGAAATAGCCTTATGACATTTTCCACTGAACACTTGTGAAAAAAAAAAAATATTTCGTAGGGTGTCAGCTGTGCATGTCAGAACAACTTTTTAATATATATTTACTGACGGCAAGAGCTGTCAGGGATTCCTTCATTCAATCTATGATGTTTTTTTTTTTAATTTTTCGAATCAAACCCCGAGTTCCAAACACAACTGGAATTACTAACCTATTCATGTGTCACGTTCTTGAAATTTTCACTTTAATATCCTTGTCTTTTGATAGCTTTTTTGAGGATATTCAAAGATACACTGATGAGTCTACCATTTCAATAAGAAAGCAGATTCTGTTTTTTGTGGTCTTTGACATGTCGGTTAGATTTGATTCTAATGTTTTTGTGTATTGTAAAGTGCCATGAACTTTTGACATATTCTGTATCTCTAACCGAATCTGTGTGATGAGCTTACCATTTTTACTGTTTCCATCTCATGAATCTTGAAGATTTTCCAATGACGATTATTATTATCTTTATTTTATTTCCTTTAATTTCTAATGTGTACTCATTTCTTTCTTCTTTCTGGGTCCCGCCCAGGGACCTAAGGTCAGAAATGGCATCATGACATTTTCCACTGGAAAAAAAAAATTGGTCGACAACGCCCTTCTTTCGGTGTGGGCTGTACTCGGGAGAACAATTTTTTATATTTCTTTAACGCATGGGCTTCCAGGGTTCCCTTCAATTAGTCTACTGGAATCTTTTCAAAAAATCCAACTACAACAGGCATTATTGATATTCCCATGTGTCACATTTTATTCTTCTTGTTCTTCTTATTATTATTATTATTAAAACAACAATAATAATAATTTTCATTGGAAAATCCTTTGGTTTCTGGTGTATACTCATTTCTTTCCGGGTCCCGACCAGAGACCTAAGGTTAGAAATGACATCATGATATTTTCCACTGGACAGATTTGGAAAAAATCGCATATATCTTACACAGATAAAGACTTTCCTAAGCTGTGGGCTGTACTTATAAGTACAATTTTTGGATTTCTTTAGGGTATGGTCTACCAGTAAACCCTTCATTGAGTCTAGTCTCCAACTGAAACTTATCCCAGCACGGCGACTAGAGACTGAAGTAAAGTTTAAACCGAATAGCACTGCAGCTAGGCCACCGAATGTCAGATATTTCTCTAAAAGGAAACGGTTGCTATTACCATTAGAGATGATAACTGATAGAACACAGTGAAGAAAAGCCTTACTTGATTTGCAGTGGCTGCTCAGTCAAGGAATGCAAAACGTTTCCTTATAAGGAAACAGCTGATATAAGCATTAGAAATGAGAACAGATACTACAATTTGATCTCAACCTGATGGCCAGTGAGTAAAGAAAAGCATAACTCGATTTTGCAGTGGCTGCTCTGTCAATGAATAAAAACGGGTTTCCTTATAAGGAAACGGCTGATATAAGCATTAGAAATGAGAACAGATACTACACTTTGATCCCAGCCTGATGGCCAGTGAGTGAAGAAAAGCATAACTCGATTTTGCAGTGGCTGCTCTGTCAATGAATAAAAACGGGTTTCCTTATAAGGAAACGGCTGATATAAGCATTAGAAATGAGAACAAATACTACAATTTGATCTCAACCTGATGGCCAGTGAGTAAAGAAAAGCATATCTCGATTTTGCAGTGGCTGCTCTGTCAATGAATAAAAAAAGGTTTCCTTATAAGGAAACGGCTGATATAAGCATTATAAATGAGAACAGATACTATACTTTGATCTCAACCTGATGGCCAGTGAGTAAAGAAAAGCATATCTCGATTTTGCAGTGGCTGCTCTGCCAATGAATAAAAAAAGGTTTCCTTATAAGGAAACGGCTGATATAAGCATTAGAAATGAGAACAGATACTACACTTTGATCCCAGCCTGATGGCCAGTGAGTGAAGAAATGCGTAACTCGATTTGCAGTGACTTCTCAGACAATGAATGCCGAACGTTAACATATAAGGAAACAGTTACTATTACCATTAGGACTGAGAACAGATACTACACTTTGATCCCAGCTTGATGAGCGAATATAGTTTTAACACTACTTGCACTGGCAATTCAATGAATGCCGATTTTTTTTTCTCCTTTTATAAGCCGATAATTTTTAAGCCGTTTTCTTCGGTTAGATACAATTCTTAAAAGTGACCCTAATAACCTGTCATCCAATTATTCTTATTCATTTTTGTGCCCTGATTTTGTGTGACTGTTTCGTTTTGCACACAACACAGGAAAATATATAGATTTATTTTTTATAATATGTTTTATTACTATTATAATTTCTATAATAATTCTTCTAAACTGTTAGAATTCCTGTTATTAACTTTCTGAACTCTTACTTGTTTTTCTTCCTCTTTTTATTATTCTTGTCACTCTTATTTATTTATATAGTTTTGTCCTCTTATCATCTTTAATAATTTTCTCGTTTTTCTTCTTCGTTATCTCTTGCGCGGGTTAATGAGAAAGACGATCTACACAGTTCAAGTGCCGACAAAAGTTGAATACTAAATTTGGCGGGGTCCGGGGGTATTCACGAAGGAACCCTGGGAGATGAAGTGTGGCTGGGACTGACTAGTAGAGGAAGCCGGGAAAAGTGGGTTGGGTGGGCAAACGGTTGATTTATCCAGCGAAGCGTAGCTGAATTACATCAGTCAAACATGGATTTTCAAGAAGACGTGATGGGCCCACAAGTAGACGATATTAGTGACGAGCACGGACAGACATCGACGGGCGAACTAAAGGTGGTGGGGTCTGCGTGGTGTGATGGAGGTTTCATCCAATATGCAATTACGTGAGAGCAACAAGCTAAGTTAACGCAGAAGATGAAGTAGTGGCAAGTGGACAGGTGGGCGGATGTCGAAGATGAGGGGGACGGAATGTGATTGCGGATGGTGACGAATGATGACGACGATGATGATAAAGGTGATGAAAAAAAAAGAGGAAGTGAAGAGGGAAGAAAGAGGTTGACGGCTTGTAAAAGAAGAAATTATTCGAAGATACAAACAAGGGTTATGGAGAATTGGAAAAAGAAGGAATGGAGAAGAAGAAACGTAAGAATGAAACGACTAAATGAGGAATATTCTTCAAGAAGACAAGATAATAATATTAGGATTGTAAAGAAAAGGAATGGTCGAGGAAGAAATAAAGAGAAAAATAAAGGATGCAGCGGTACTAACAGAAAGAAAGAAAGAAAGAAAGAAAGAAAGAATAAATTAAATTAAGGGGAAAATCACAGCAATATGAATAAAGAAAGAAAGAAAGAAAGAAAGAAAGAAAGAAAGAAAGAAAAAGAAATCAAGAAGAGGAGCTAACAGAAAGTAAGAAAGAAACAGACAAACAAAAAAAGAAAGGCGAAAGAAAATATTTAAGAAGAAAGAAA
This sequence comes from Acanthosepion esculentum, assembly GCA_964036315.1. Lineage (NCBI taxonomy): Eukaryota > Metazoa > Mollusca > Cephalopoda > Sepiida > Sepiidae > Acanthosepion > Acanthosepion esculentum. The sequence goes on along the minus strand of OZ038516.1, from coordinate 53,557,533 downwards.
GTTTAAAAATATAAGACGAAAAAAGAAAGAAGGAAGAAAATTATGAAAAAGAAAGAAAGGAAAGCGAAAAAGAAGCGGAGCTAAAATAGAAAGAAAGAACGAAAGAAAATACAAGAAGAATGAAAAAAAGAAGTGAAAGCTTGAAGAGGAGCTAAAAGAAAGAAAGAAAGAAAGAAAGAAAGAAAGAAAGAAAGAAGAGGAACTAAAAGAAAGAAAGAAGAAAAATATAAGAAGATAAAAGAAAGAAAGGAGAAAGCAAGAAACGAAGCTAAAAGAAAGAAAGAAAGAAGAGAATATAAAAAGAAAGAAAGTAAAAAAGAAAGCAAGAAGAGGACCCAAAAGAAAGAAAGAAAGAAAGAAAGAAAGAAAGAAAGAAAGAAAAAAAAACTGTATAATGAAGAAAGATACAGAAAGCAAGAAGAGGAGCTAAAAGAAAGAATGAAAGAAAAACGAAACATAAAAATAAAGAAAAAAGAAAGAAAAAGAAAGCAAGAAGAGGAGCTAACAGGCAGAAAGAAAGAAAAAAGAAAAAAAGAAAAAAATAAGAAAAAAATAAGAAGAATGAAAAAAAAAAGAAAAAAAGAATTAAAAGACGTGAAAGAAAAATAAAGAGAGGAGTGGTGAAAAAGAATGAAAGCAACACTAAAGAAAAGAAAAATAACCCGAAGAAAAATCTTATAAAATAAGGAAAGAAATGGAAAGAGAAAAACAAAGATAATGAATGATAATGAAGAAAATAAGAAATGAAAGAAAATAGAAACAATAAAAATAAACAACAAAAGGTAGAAGACGAACGAAGAACGTAAGAAAGAAAGAAAAAAAAGACAGAGCGAAAAACAATATTTTCTAACAAAATTATAAAGAAAGAAACAAAAAGAAGGAGAAAAATTTGAAAGTGAAAAAGACAGAAAGAGAAAGAGAGAAAGAAGAAAAGTCATCAGAGACAAAATGACGTGAAATGATGAAATTGAATCAATTGTTAGGCTTGCTTCGAAGTCACTTGGTTCACTGTCGCATACTGGACAATTCTTATCAAAAGAATCTCTATTGCACTTTTCAAAATCTACCATTCCTCTGCGCATTGAATAAATTTGTTACTTCTTGAAAAAAATTCGAAAACGAATCTGCAATGTTACCTGGCAACTCGACTTCATTCACTTTCCAACCGCCATAACGTATCTTCCCTTTTGCCTGTTCTATAAATATTTTCATGTTAATTATTCTGATAAGGTTACCCCATAGATTAGCAGTTAGGTTTCATTATTTTATTATTGATGGAACTAAATGTAACCTTATGTTCCATTCTGATATTTTCTTCTCTCGCTTGTCGAAAGACTGGCGACTAGCCTTCTGAACAACTATTATTAAAACATGGACTCGTCCACTCGCTATGTAATGGATTCGATTGGAATTCGAATATATATATATATATATATATATATATATATATATATATATATATATATATATATATATATATATATATATATGTCATTCACAGACAGTACTGTTTCGCTGTATCACAGCTCCTCATTGCGACTAGACTTCCGAATGCCTCAAGCCAGGATTGAAACACAATTAATTTGGTGTCAGCCAGAGCTATCGTCACTCGGTAGAGTTACACAACAAAATCTAGCGTATTGTTTTTACATATGTAAACAAATGCCAAATATATATATATAAAAGTGAAGATAGAAGTCAACACTTAGAGGGGACAGTCTTTTTCATGCTAGATGCAATCATCAGGCCTGACGATTGCATCGAGCATGAAACAGACTGTCGCCTCTAAGTGTTGACTTCTATGTTCACTTTTATATTTACAAACGCTCTATCTCTGATATTGAGCACTTTATCCCATAAATATAGCACACTTTAAGAATATATTTCTTCATATATATATATATATATATATATATATATATATATATATATGTATGTAAATATATATATATATATATATGATGATAATAATATGAATATAAATAGTTATACTCGTCTGGAAAAAACCTGAGGTGTTTTGGCTTGTAAATGAACAAAGCAATACCGAAGGAAAAATAAGGGATAAAAAAAGAAAGAACTAAGAACATGTACTTCAGGAGGAAACAATTGTCCAGAATCCATCTCAGAGTTCAAAGAAAAAAACCTCCAACACGAGTAAACAAAAGTAACCAAGAAATGTGCTCAATACACTAAGTACAGCAAATCTAATTACGAGCATAAAGAGCCAGGCAAACCTACCTAGGTTTCACCTACGCGACTCGTTACGGTACGCTTGGCTTATGACGATCCGCGTACGTGATAACTCGGTTGGTTTGCCTGGCTCTTTAGGTTCGTAATTATATATATATATATATATATATATATATATATATATATATATATATATATATATATATATCAACACCATCACTTGTAAAGACACCAGTAGTGTTGAAACAAAATGGCTATTTTTGTAGTGATGTTATAAGATGTTTATGTTATATATATATATATATATATATATATATATATATATAATGGCGTAACAGAAATATAAAGATGGGAGATCTTAAAAAAGACGAACACGATGTGATATTTCCGAAAAAAATAACAGTTTCAGAGTACGAAATACAATCTAGCGTGATCAACAGTTTGAATAAGTCATGTGCGCTGAAACTCTCGGTCATGAAGACTTGTGACTTTGTGCCTGTATAACCATCAACTGCTTCTGAACATTTCAGTCTGCTAAATTGCGACTATAAAGCTTGGGTCAACACATGCTATGATTTCCAGCCATATTTCAAATGTGTCCCACGCTGGAATTGCCTCTCTACGTAACAGGTCTAACAGTAAAATTGTGAAAATCGTGTAACAGCAACATTTTTCGATTGTTAGATTAAGCTTTGAATTGTAGTATCTTAGAAATGATTAAAGATATCTTACTGGAAATCTCCGATGTTATTATAACAGTACTGGACTATACTTTGAGCAATAAGAATGTATAATTACTCTCCAAGCTTAACAAAAGAATCGTGATGAAATTGATCATAAAAATGACATGTTCATTCTTAATTAAAAATAGCTAGGGATCGGAAGCTTATGATGATCTTCGCCCTTTCTAACCTAACAATTCTGTCCTGGAGTAACAAGGTGCCTC
>OZ038516.1:53506897-53549397 GCA_964036315.1 Acanthosepion esculentum | reverse complement strand
AGGGCTTCTTTCTTGCGACTCTTCTTTCAGAGCCTACTTCTTTCAGAGTCTTTCTCGTCGAATATAACACCATTTCCATACTATTGGCGACATCTTTGACGTTCTGATAACGGTTTCTGATGATTTCTCTCTTCAGCGGCCTTTTCCTTCGCTCAGACACGATGCTTGGTCTTCCTGAACGTTGTTCCACACGACAATGGCCTTCTTCATTAAATTTCTTGATAATATTATTAACTGTTTGATGATTAACCTGGAAGAACCTAGCAATTTCTCTATTTGACTTGCCACACTGATGCCATCTTATTATTTGCTCTCGTTGAAATTCGCCAATTTCCTTACTTCCGCGAACTTCCATTGGAAAATATAAGTCAAATGTCGTTCATAGATGAGAGTAGCTTTATACTAGCAGGGTATCGTCTGAAAAAAAAAGAGAGGTTATTAAACAAGCCAAAATTGCTGTAATCAAGAGTGGCTAAAAACTTATCATAGTCCACTGTATTTTTTAAAAAAATCTCTGAAACCTCAACCTACAAGAAAAATCGAAATCATTCAATAAGATTACATACAGACAAAGACTAGCCTTAGAGAGTATCCGGAGAAATAACAACATAATTGTAAAGGAAGCAGATAATAATTGTGCTATAGTCATCACTGGCAAGGTATATACTATAAAACAAACATTCTAAAATCATTAGATGATAACAACTATAGATTAATCGATATCAACAGAGATAAATAATATTATAGAGAAAATTACAAAATTCTGCACAAAATATTATAAAATATTAACAGAAAAAAGAAAGTCACTTGCTAATAAACTTCATCTCCAAAACGAGAAATTTATACGGCCTACTCAAGATTCAGAAATCGAGTGAAATAAAGGCAACCATCCAGACACAAAAATCCAAATGTGTTAACATCCCAAACCCCAGTGACCTTACGTTCAGACCGACAGTAACAGGATCAGCCTTTCCAACTAGCAAACACGTTAACCTAATAGACAGCATACCGCAGCCATTTACTAAACAAATTAAGAACTTCATCAGAGACGATATTCACTTTCTTAGCTCCATAACACAAAAAGTAGATCCAGGAACACTCATGACAACATTTAATATTAGCAGCCTATATAGCAACATGACTCATGAATTAGATAAACAGGCAATCTCATTCTGAATTGAAAAACATCCAGAAATATTACATCCGATATTCACCAACGAATTCATTATGGATAGTATAGACCTAATCCTGAATATCACCTCTTTAGAATTTGATAACAAAAACCTTACCCAAATCCTAGGTACCGGAATGGGAACAAAAATGGTACCAACATATGCCACCCTAACCTTAGTTTACCTAGAGAAAGATATTTATGAAAAAATAGGGCAAAACATGGGAAAAGATAAGATACTATCTTTAATAAATCTTGGAAGAGATACTTAGATGATTGTTTCATCTTCTGGAAATCCTCATAGGGCAATATTTGTTGGAGTTTTGGGGTTCCTTGATGTACTAGTGAGCCAGCCAAAATGAGCTGACTCATTTTATAGTTCACCAATAGAAGTTATAACCAATCAGAAGGCTCAAAATATTCAATGAGACGTGTATAAAGGTGGCTATGTTCTTTCCGGAATATTCACAGCCAACGTTTGATATTCGAAGATTGAAGAATTACGGAACAGATGTTTGTGGTATTGGCGATATAGTCAGATTCAGTAGAGTGTCTGACTTGTGAGTGTTAATCTTTAACGTTGTTTCATTGAACAGATTACGTACTGCGCTGGATTCTATATTCATAGACTATGGTGAACATTGTCAACAATATTAACGAATTACATAATTTACTCCAAAACGTACACCCGAAGATTAATTCAATCAGAGAATGTTAACGAACTGCCATTCTTGGATATACTCATCAGGAATAGAAATAACCATATTATCACAGATGGTTACCACTAACCTGCAGACACATCCACAATATCTTAATTTTAAGAGTCGTCACCAAAAAAGCTGTCTAAAATTCATCCCCCTATTCCCTAGCATGTAGTATTTGCACTGTAGTTGCCGACAAACACCTCCGAAAAAACCGCCGAGGAGAATTACGTAAAACTCTCAAAAAATGCGGATGCTACACACAACTAATAAACAAGGGTTTAAAACTAACAAACAAAGACAAAACTTTAGACCAACAACAAACCCCAAAGAAAGGTAACAATGAACAAATTCTAGCATACGTCTCAAGAACAATCCAAAAAGATTTTTACAGAAATCACAAGAAACTTAGACCTACTTAAGAAGAATGATAAAATGGAAATATACTAAAAACAACCAAAAATATTTAAAAGCAAACACCAATAAAAAAAAAACTAAAACACATATTAACCTCATCCAAATTCAGGCAACACACAATACAAAGGGTCATAAAATGCAATAAGAAAAATGTGGTGGTTTGCGATATAATTGTAGATGGAAATTACAATGCTTTTGATATCACTTAAGCACTAAACAACAGAGTGTCCGTGCAAAAAAAAGCAATATTAAATTACCAGACAACAGAAAAACACTTTCTGTAAAAACACATCCACAAATGCAACAAAGGTAACTTTAAAATTATGCCAATATATCAAACAGATGATTACACTTACGTCCAAATCAAGAGAAAAAAATTCATAGACAAATTTAAACTAGCATTAAAAAAATCATAACATTAAAACAAACAAAAACACACCATACAAAATGCATAGACACACACAGACACCCCCTCACATACATTTATATATATATATATATATATATATATATATATATATATATATATATATATAGAGAGAGAGAGAGAGAGAGAGATAGAGAGATAGATAGATAGATGGATGGATATGTGATATAGATATATAATTACGTAAAACTCTCAAAATACGCGGATGTTCCACACAACTAACAAACAAGTGTTTAAATCTAGCAAACAAAAAAAAACTTTAGACCAACAAAGAACCCCAAAGGAAGGCAACAATGAACAAATTCTAGCATACATCTCAAGAACAATCCAGAACTTTTTACAGAAATGACAAGAAACCTCGACCTACGTAACAAGAATGATAAGATGAATGGTATCCTAAAAACAACCAAAATAATTAAAAGCAAACGCCAATCAAAAAACCTAAAACACATATTAACCTCATCCAAATTTAGTCAATGCACAATACAAGGGCTCATAAAATGCAACGAGAAAAGATGTGGGGTCTGTGATATAATTATATAGGGAAACTACTATGCTTTTGAAAACCTCACAACATAATTCACAATGATGAAAAACCTAAACTGTAACTCCAAAAATGTAATTTATGCACTCAGGTGCACAAAATGCAACAAATCTTATATAGATATCACTCAAGCACTAAACAACAGAGTCTCTGTGCAAAAAAAAGCAACATTAAATTAAGAGACAACAAAAAAACTCTTTCTGTAACAACACATCCACAAATGCAACAAAGGTTACTTTAAAATTATGCCGATACATGAAACAGATGATTAGTCTTACCACCAAATCAAGGAAAACATTCATAGACAAATTTAAACTAGTATTAAAAAAAAAATTATAACCTCACAAACATAAACACACACAATATAAAATGCATAGGCACACACAGACACACCCACGCATACATATATATATATATATATATATATATATATATATATATATATATATATATATATATATATATATATATATTATTCTTATGTATGATTGGATAAGTTTCACCACCGGAATTAGGAGTAGCTATATTGAGTCTAGTTAGTTTCCTTTTAGTCACCGAAGCCCGCTGAGCCAGTGGTATGGTTGCGTTGCTTCGTAAGGGTGCGGGTTCGATTCTGAATCGAAGATGCGCATTGGTGATGAGACCCAAAAAGTAATAAACGGCCATTCAATGCTTTCTGCATTCTGTTGAGGATTCTTGTTCTAGTCTTGATGAATTATATATATATATATATATATATATATATATAAGACTCATCCGTTTTTCTCTATGTTCGACATATCACTCCCCTTCCACTCACCACCAATCACAATCTAATTCAAATCTAAGGTTATTTTCACAAAACGCTTCGCACGGTGAGAAATCAAACAGGTAGCGGATACATTATAAACAATTCCACCTACAGGTAGGACTCTACCCAGCCTCAAGAACTAATGTCTCTACCGTCTGTTTTTTTCTCGCATCCTCTGATGAAGGACACAGGCGTGTTCAAAAATTACGAACTTGGAACCTCAATCTCCGTGCTTCGTTTTTGTCACGTGGTTAATATTAATAAATGTTTTTTTTCGTACTGATTACATCAGTACGCTTTCATCTGACTTTCTTTTATGGACCAATTTATCTAATATATATATATATATATATATATATATATATATATATATATATATATATATATATATAGCGTGTATAAAAACAATTTAACACACTACAAACGTTGGTCAAGGACGTGTGCTGGTGCCTGGATCGTTTCCAAAAGCCTGCAGAACATGTTCTTCGCATACGAGCTGATCTCGACCCATACTTTGTGGTGCAATGGATTCTGTCTCAGCAACTCGATGATAAACAGCAGAAAAGTTTGGATGACTTTGCTACCTTCGGTCTGGAAAAGCAATCTGATAGAGCTGTGCAGCCTCGCGTCCATTACCATTCACTAGGCCTGATGTAAAATTAATAACTGCCTGCGCATGATATGAATAGCCTGCCATTGTTAAACGGAACACGTTTCAGCTAACGTACAACTACACACGTTAAACGCTGAAGACAGACTCGTCACAAATATACACGAATGGGAAATATAACCTTGTCTACATAACGCCATCTACTGTAAGCCTATTTTAAACTTAATAACTCACAAAAAAAGGTCTTGTGGACATATATTTATATGAAATTGTGTCCTTGTTTTGGTGTCAGGGACCTGCCCGCAAAGCTTGTAAAAATATTTTTGATACCCCATATATATATATATATATATATATATATATATATATATATATCTTAAAATAATTGTCGGACTTTTAAACTTAACTCACAAAACAAAGGACGTGTGGACATATATTTATATGAAATTGTGTCCTTGTTTTGGTGTCAGGGACCTGCCCGCAAAGCTTGTAAAAATATTTTTGATACCCCATGTATATATATATATATATATATATATATATATATATATATATATATATATATATATATATATATATATATATATATATATATATACATATATGTAAATATATATATATATATATCTTAAAATAATTGTCGGACTTTGTCCATTTCATATATATATATATATATATATAATATGGATAAAATATCCATATTATATACATATCAAGAAAGTATACGTGGCTTCTCATTAAGCTATATATACATATATACATATATATATATATATATATATATATATATATATATATATATATATATATATATATATATTTCCAAGAGGATAGAATTAAGTTAGAGTTCAATGTCCAAGAGAGAGCAAGAATATAATATAAAAGGCTCAGACACTAATATTCCATGGTTATAATTTATCACATAGATAGATAGATAGATAGATAATATTAGTGATCAGTACACACACACACACACAAACACACACACACACACACACACACACACACACACACACACACACACATATATATATATATATATATATATATATATATATATATATATATATATATATGTATATATATATATATATATATTTCCAAGAGGATAGAACCCAGGTAGAGTTCAATGTTCAAGAGAGACCAAAAATATAATATAAAAGGCTGAAACCCTAATATTCCATGGTTATAATTTATCACATAGATAGATAGATAGATAGATAATATTAGTGATCAGTACACACACACACACACAAACACACACACACACACACACACACACACACACATATATATATATATATATATATATATATATATATATATATATATATATATATATATGTATATATATATATATATATTTCCAAGAGGATAGAACCCAGGTAGAGTTCAATGTTCAAGAGAAACCAAAAATATAATATAAAAGGCTGAAACCCTAATATTCCATGGTTATAATTTATTACATTGGAATCGTAAACACAATCCAAATCATCAGACCTACAAATTCAAAAAGAAAGCTGAAAATTAAGTGGATTGTGATTATGAATCCAATGTAATAAATAATAACCATGGGATATTAGCGTTTGAGCCTTTTACATATATATATATATATATATATATATATATATATATATATATATATATATATATATATATATACGTGTGTGTTTTAAGACATTATTATGTTTATACATTCTTTTTTATAGATACAAATATTTAAGTAAATACTCTGTTTATAATAAACAGTATTAACAACATATACCAGCCTGAATATCCGAGAAATTTTCATAGAAAATATGCGTCCTCCGACAGGAATCGAAATCTAGCCTGACGAGCTTTTACCGATTTCGCCACAGAGGAGAGTTCGGTTAGCAAGTTCGATTTTACTGTTTTTAAACTAGAATTTTCCATGATTTTCTCACGTACATTCATATCTGCCCGATCCAAATGTAAGCAAATGATGTCACACATTATGAAATGGACAATGTCTGACAATTATTTTAAGTCATACAAGCCGGTAAATGTTGTTAATACTGTTTATTATAAACTTTGTACCTTTACGTAATGTGATACGTGTGTGTGTATCTTGGATTTGAGTTTCCATTGTTTTCTATGTTTACGATTATTTTTCATTTAAAATGTTACGGAAGTTGTTGACATATGGAACCGGTTTTTATCTCCCAAAAACGTCAAAAAATATATTAAAATAGTAAAAAATAAACAAAAAGACGTGCAAGTAACTTTGACTCTAGGATTTACCATTTTTGTCTTTGCTGCTGAAATGGACTTCTGTCTGACATGCCTGCAAGGTCTTGAATGCCACCAAATGCGTCAGTTAATATCGGGACAACAGATGTTCGAAGATTTTGAGTAACCAGGAGAGTTCAGTTATCTTGTACACACGTTTCAAACGAAGTGGGTAAGAGTGGATATTGCAGGCGAGGAATATACCCGAGAGAGTGTGAGACAAACAGACAGACAGACTGAGAAAATGGTTGTGTGTAATCATATGAATAAATGTAACGCAGAAAATGCACATAGAAAAAAAATTGGTAATGTTGTTTTCTGATCAGTGACTGTTTGTGAAATGTCCGGGGAATAAGTTTTCTTTGATTAAAATTATTAATCTCTATTTTACTCTTTTGCTTTTTCAGTTAGAAAAGAGCGGGAAAACGAGAAAAGGATTAAATAAGAAAAATTTAAATAAAAGAGTTTCATGCGAAAAAAATAAATCAAACATGTTTTAAACAATGATAAAGGAAGGGGAAAAAAGTAGGAAAAAAAAGATGGTTTATAATACTTTTTTAAAAAGTAAAGAAGAAAAAAAGGAAAGAGAGAGAAAAAGAAACATGGACGCAGGGTCTTTTCAGGAAAAGAAAGAGAAATGGAGAAAAAGAAAGAGTATTGGATGTGAGAAACGAGTGGAATAAAAAGCATTCTAGTGCAAAGAAGAAGAAGAAGAAGAAGAAGAAGAAGAAGAAGAAGAAGAAGAAGAAGAAGAAGAAGAAGAGGAGGAGGAGGAGGAGGAGAAGAAGAAGAAGAAGAAGAAGAAGAAGAAGAAGAAGAAGAAGAAGAAGAAGAAGAAGAAGAAGAAGAAGAAGAAAGAGCGGGAAGACGAGAAAAGGATTAAATAAAAGATTTTCACCCTAAAAAATATAACAATAAAGAGAGTGTTTTAAACAAAAACAAAGGAGAAAAACGTAGAAAAAAAGATGGTTTATAAGACTTTTTTAAAAAAGTAATGAAGAAGAAAATGAAAGGGAAAGAAAAAGAAACATATGAATGCAGGGTCTTTTCAGGAAAAGAAAGAAAAATGGAGAAAAAGTAAAGGAAAGAGTTTTGGATGTGAGAAACGAGTGGAATAAAAAGCATTCTAGTGCAAAGAGGAACAAATAAAAGAAAATGGAGAACAAAGGTAAATTCTTCAAAAAATAAAAAGTTAAAGAAGAAAAAAAAAGAAGAAAAGAAAAGAGAAATAAAAAAAACAATCATGGACAATTTAATTTTATCTAAAATTAAAAAAGGTAAAAAAGAGGAAAGAGAAGAAGAAGAAGAAGAAGAAGAAGAAGAAGAAGAAGAAGAAGAAGAAGAAGAAGAAAAAGAAGAAGAAGAAAAAGAAGAAGAAAAAGAAGAAGAAGAAGAAGAAAAAGAAGAAGAAGAAGAAGAAGAAGAAGAAAAAGAAGAAGAAGAAAGGAAAGATAAATAATTAGAAGCAAACAGGAAGAACGACGAATAATTCTTAAATGAAAGTAAGAAAGCAGAACTAAAAAGAACAGTAAAAATAATTGACGTGAGAAAAAAAAATCTTTCAAAAAAAGAGAAAGAAAAAGAAAAAGGATGATACAAAAAGAAATGAACAAACATGGAAAAATGTTTTTTTTTCCAAAATTAAAAAGATAAAGAAATAAAAAAATAAATCGAAGCAAATAGGAAGAACGAAAGAGGAATTCTTCTCAAAAACTTAAAGTAAGAAAACAGTACTAAAAATAACAATAAAAATATTGGACTAGGGAAAAGAAAAAGATAAAGAAAGAAAGAAAGAATGAAAGAAGAAAATCGAGAAAGAAAGAAAAAGAAACAAACAAAAATGAAAATAAATATGAAAAAATGAAATTTTTCTAAAATTAATATAGGTAGAGAAGAAAAAAGAAAAGAAGAAGAAAAAAGAAAAAGAAAAAAGAAAAGAAGAAAAAAGAAAAAGAAAAAGGAAATAAACAGAAGCAAACAGGATGAACGAAAGAAGAATTCTTTTTTTTAAAAAGTAGAAAACAGAAGAAAAAATAAGAAAAATATATTGGATGTGACAAAAGAAAGAATGGCTCAGAAAAAGTGAAAGAAAGAAACGAAACAAACAAACAAATAAGAAAAAACGAATAAATTTATAAAAAAAAAACAATGTAAAGACGAAGAAAAATGAAGAAAGAAAAGAAGAGAAAGAAAAACAAATCCAGCCTGAGTAGAAAGGAATCAAATAGGGAAGAGAAAATTCTATCAACGAAGAAAGAAAAAACCAAAACAAAACGGAAATAGAAGATAAGAAAAAAACTAAGAAATAGAATTCATATCTGAATTTCAACAAACACTGTAGACTGAAAGAAAGCAAAAAGCAAAAAAGAAAAGTAAGTGCCAAGGGTATAGAATTGCAAGAAAATAAATCGGAAAATGAAGATAATTAAGAAAGAGGAATTGGATGCTGAAAAGAAAGAAAACTCAAGAAAGAAGGAAATAAAAAAAAATAAGGTAAAATGAAATCAGAAGAAGTAAAAATGAGAACAATGAATGAAAGGAAACGAAGAAAATAAAGAAGGAAGAATTGGAAAATATTTGAATATTCCAATAAGAAAAGAAATCAATGAAAAAGAAGGAAAATTGCAATTACAGTGAAACCTCGTTTCTCGAACGTCTCACATGTCGAACTGTTATCGGTCCTTACCTTTAACTACAGAATGAACTCTTCCTAACACTATGTATACTACGCCTCTCAAGAGACAGAGAGAGACGAATCGAGTCGAGCCGATAGTAGTTCACTCCAAACCAGACTGACAGACATACTAACACCTTCCACATTTTGTATTATTATTCCGTGTAATATATTTTAGTTATTTCTACTCTTGTGTTCATGTTGTTCTTCCTTGGTCCTAACCTGGACCACAACACGAACAAATTGATTTTCGAACAGAATATTAAATATAAAAATGCCTCGGTTATCGAACAAAATTTCGGCTTTCGAACAACGTTAGCGAACCGAGTTAACCCGAACGGAATCATTTCTAAGTCGACCGCCGTGTTGTATACATCCGTGTGTTGTACAATGCTTTTCATTTCTAACTTTATTCTAATGTGACTTTTTTTATCTACATTGATTCCTATTGAAAAATAGTTTCGGTTTACGAACATTTCAGATTACGAACAGCTTTCACAAACGAATTAAATTCGTGAACCGGGGTTCCACTTTATTTTCGCTGTCTGTAACTCCCGGCGCACTATTGGCATTCACTCGTCGCTTGGGATGAAACGAATAAAATAAATGATATTATCATTTTTTGTTAAACGGAACAATGTTTATTATAAAGAATATTTTTGTGTTTATTAAGATAAAAGTGTTCGTATTATTTATAACGATAAATGATCCTAATATACAGAGGAACCTCGCTTCTCGAACGTCTCACATGTCGAACAAATCGGTTTTCAAACAGAACATTCGAGATGAAAATGCCTCGGTTATCGAACAAAATTTCGGTTCTCGAACAACGTTGCCGAACCGAGTTAACCGGAACGGAATCATTTCTAAGTCGACCGCCATGTTGTATACATTCGTGTGTTGTGTTTTTCTTTTCCAATTTTATTCTACTGTGCCTTTTTATTCTCTTCATTAGTCCTCAGTCATGGCTCCAAGGAAAGCTAGCAGTGATAATGGTAAAGGAATAAAGAAGAGTTAAGAGAAAAACAATTATTGATGATATTGTCTCTTCCTATTCAGTTTCATATGCAAAATCAACGATCTATACTATTCTTATAAATAAAGAGACGATCATGTCTTTCCTTCCTTTTTCCAAACAATAATATCTCTTTCCTTCCCCTTACACTTAACGCCATCAACTCTCCTACATACAGGTACGGTAAAATTAAAATGTTCGTCTATATTTTATCTATTTAGTATTGTTTTTTTTTTCTTGGATTTAATGAGTTTCATTAGTTTTGTGTATAAACCTGTGCACAAAATACTGTTGTTAAAGTTTAAATAAGCAATCATCTTGGGACCAGGAACGGATTAATCCATTTTACATTGATTCCTGTTGGAAAAATAGTTTCGGTTTACGAACATTTCGGGTTACGAAAGTGATTCAGGAACGATTTAAATTCGTAAACCGAGGTTCCGCTGTAAACTGTATGCTGAAAAAGTAAATATAAATAATAAAAATTGAAAAAAAAAATTGAATTTTTTTAAGGAAAGAAGCGGGAAAAAATTACAAAAAAGATTTGAATGATGGAAAGAAAGAAAGCATAACAACGAAAAAATAAATAAATAAATAACTGAATTCTGATTAAAAAAGAAGAAATGTGTAAAAGAAGAAAAACAAAAAATGCAAGACTAAACGAGAGAAAAAAGAAAGAAAAAAGAAAGAATAGCCGAAACATTGAAAAGTAAAAACAAGAAAGAGAGCTAATAAGAGTAAGAATAAAAGAGAGAAGAAAGAAAGAAAGAATGAAAGAAAAAAGAAAGAAAAAGAAAGAAAGAATAGACGAAACAAAGAAAAGTAAAAGTAAGTAAGACAGGTAATAAGAGTAAGAATAAACGAGACAAGAAAAAAAGAAAGAAATAAAGAAAAGTAGACGATACACTTGAAAGTAAAAGTAAAAGTAAGTAAGAAAGGCAGTAAATGTAAGATTAAACGAAACAAGAAAGAAAGAATGAAAGAAAGAAAGAAAAAAGAAATAAGGAAAGAAATAATACACGAAACAAATAATAGCAAAAATAAGAAAGAAAGTTAAAAAGTGAAAGAATAAACGAGAAAAGAAAGAAAGAAAGAAAAAATAGACTAAGCGCTAGAAAGTAAGATTAAGAAAGAAAGGCAATAAATATAAAAATAAACGAAAGAAGAATGAAAGAAAGTAAAATGAAAGAAAGAAGAATGAAAGAAAGAATAGAGGAAACAAAGAAAAGTAATTGTAAAATTATAAAGAGAATAAGCTTAAGCATAAAAGAAAGAAAGAAAGAAAGAAAGAAAAAAGAAAGAAAGAAAAGGGAGAAAAATGAAAGAAAGAAAGAAAGAAAAAGGGAGAAAAATGAAAGAAAGAAATATTGGACACAACAAACAAAAATTAAAAGTAAGAAAGAAAAACAATGATTGCAAGAATAAACGAAACAAGGAAGAAAGAAAGAAAGAAAGAAAGAAAGAAAAATGGAGAAAAATGAAAGAAAGAAATAATTGAGGAAACAAAGAAAAATAAAAGAAAGAGAATAATTGCAAGAATAAATGAAACAAGAAAAAGAAGAGGGGAAATAAATAAATAAAAGAAAGAAAGAAAGAAAGAAAGAGGGAGAAAAATGAAAGAAAGAAATAATGGAACAAAAAGAAAAGTAAAAATAAGAAATAAAGACAATAATTGCAAGAAGAAAGAAAGAAAAAAGAAAGAAAGAAAGAAAGAAAGAAAAAGGAAGAAAAATAAAAGAAAGAAATAATGGACGAAAAAAGAATAGCAAAAATAAGACAGAAAGAGAATAATTGCAAGAAGAAAGAAAGAAAGACAGAAAGAAAAATGAAATAAAGAAATAATGGACGAAAAAAGAAAAGTAAAAGTAAGAAAGAAAGAATAATTGCATGAAAGAAAGAAAGAAAGAAATAAAGAAAGAAAGAAAGAAAGAAAAAGAAAAAGGGAGAAAAATGAGAGAAAGAAATAATGGACGAAAAAGAAACGTAAAAATAATTGCAAGAAGAAAGAAAGAAAGAAAGAAAGAAAGAAAGAATGAAAGAAAGAAGGCGAAAAATGAATGAAAGAAATATTGGACGAAACAACAAAAAGTAAAAGTAAGACAGAAAGAGAATAATTGCAAGAATAAACGAAAAAAGGAAAGAAAGAAAGAAAGAAAAGTAAAAGTAAAAAAGAACGATATTGTCAGAATATATCAGGAGAAAAAAGAAAAAGAAAAGGATGAAAGATGAAAGAATGAAAGAAAGAAAAGTAAAAGGATGAAAGAAAGGCAACAAGTGTACGAATAAACGAATCAACGATATAAATAAGAACGAAAGACAGAATGAATGAATGAATTAAAAACACCCATATATAAAATGATTAAGGATCTGGACACAGAAAAAAAACGGGCATAACTGTAAGAATAATCGAATAAAGAAATAATGAAAGTGAGAAAGAAAAAAATACCAAATAAATAAAATAAAATACATCACAACACAAAATAAAAGATTTTTCACTAAAATCTAAAAACATAACTAAAACTCGAAGAAAAAAAAATTAGAAATGAAAAAAAACATTATTAAAAAAAACAACTTACTAACAAATCATTGCCAATCGCTTGTCTCCATTTGAAACATGAAGTTCCTGACACGAGTCAATGAATATGGATGTAATTTATAAATAAGATGTCGCTCTTTCCTCTTTACCCCGAAAACTCCGCTCCACTCGGCTCCTTCTCTACCTCACGACACAGAGCATAAGACGAGAATTTCTGTCTACACCCACACCAGCCAAATAGACGATATATCTTTTACTTGCTTCTTTCAAATTTTCTTTTCACCAAAACGTGTTACGCCTGTCACCATTGGCTTCTTGCTATATCATTATTATACGTTGTTTTAACTCTTGTTATCGACGATGTGATTCTAATATAATTGCTGCTCGAAAGCTAGTCACTGTTCTAATAATAATAATAATAATAATAATAATAATAATTCAGTGGCTACGTAGTGCAGGGTTGAAAGCTGAAACTGAAGGTTTTATCCTTGCTGCACAGGACCAATGTTTGTTAACTAGGAATTATCAAGCACATATACTAAAATACTGTGTTTGCCCAAAATGCAGATTCTGTGATAAATATCCAGAAACCATTGATCATCTTATATCAGGTTGCACGATATTGGCACCCACTGAATATAAAAACCGGCATGACAGAGTGGGCCAATATCTGCACTGGAAGGAAACTGAACGAAACGGGTACGAACACCACCCAGAACCGGTTACGGAGATAGGAGCTGTTACAATTCTATGGGACTGCACAATACACACTGATAGAACAATCAAAGCCAACCGCCCAGACATTGTTATTAAAAATCACAAACAAAATAAGTACCTCCTTATTGATATGGCAGTCCCTGCAGACTGCAATGTATCTTTGAAGATATTCGAATAGCTGTCAAAATACAAGGACCTTGAAATAGAAATCTCAAAAATGTGGCACATGGGAACATCAACAATCACTTTTGTAGTTGGAGCCCTTGGACTGGTTGGAAAAGATTCCAGTAGGCTGATTGAAGGGATCCCTGGAAGTCCATGCCTCAAAGAGATACAAAAAATTAGTCTGACAAGTACAGCCCACACTTTACGATGGGCTTTATCTATGTAATTCTTATTTTTATTTTTTATTTATTTATTTATTTTTTTGCAGTGGAAAGTGTCATGATACCATTTCTAACCTTAGGTCCCTGGGCAGGACCAGGAAAGAAATGTGTAAACGCCAGATATCAAAGAAAATAAAAATGATAATAATAATGATAACGATATTATAATAATGGTAAGATTTGTTCTAATAATGGAAGGAACTGATGAATAAATCAGCAAAATTCTTGGTGCGCCATATCTCCTGGAAATTCATAAAAATAGTTCTAACAAGAATATCCTGTGAAAATCTTTGTCCATTTAAGTTTTATGCTAATAGATGTCTTTTGTTTAATTAAGAGAATGCAACAAAAATATATCACACTCTTACTTTGTGCTAGATTATTGAGATATAGATAACGATTGAGCCAGGATTTAAGATTGCAACCCCCGTGGAAGCACACACACGGGAGTCTGCTTCGGTTCTTGGAAATAAGCCGTCTGAGTGGAATTTTTCATATTATAAATAGAATATTTTCAATACTTCCTTTAAAGTATGTATTTATAGAACAAATGCAAGTCAAAAATATTTTCAATAATAATAATAATAATGATAATAATAACTGGAATCGAAATCTCAAAAATGTCGCAAATCTTCAATCTCTGTTGTAGTTGGAGCCCTCGGATTGATAGGAAAAAATTCCAGTAGACTAATTGAAGAGCGTTCCTGGAAGTCCATGACTTAAAGAAATACAAAAAATTGTTCTCACGAGTACAGCCAACACCTTATGAAGAGTTTTATCTATGTAAAATAAGTTATTTTTTTGTTTTTTTTTAATTGGTCATTGAAAAATGTCATGATGACATTTCTGACCTTAGTTCTCTGGGTGGGACCCGGAACGAAATATGTAAACGCCAGATATCAAACGAAATAAAAATAATAATAATAATAATAATAATAATAATAATAATAATAATAATAATGATAAAAGACCACAAAAACAGAATGTGCTTCCTTATTGACATGGCAGTCCCTTCAAATTTTAATGTATCTTTTAAGATCTACAGAAATCTATCAAAATGCACGGAACTTGATGTAAAAATCTTAAAAATGTGAAACATAATAACTGGTATGAACACAACCCATACCCGGTTGCGGAGATAGGGCCTGTTACAATTCTATGGGACTACACAATACACACTGACAGAACAATCAAAGCCAATCGCCCAGACATTGTTATTAAAGACCACAAACAAAATAAGTACCTCCTTATTGATATGGCAATCCCTGCAGACTGCCATGTCTCTTTGAAGATATTCGAAAAACTGTCAAAATACAAGAACCTTGAAATAGAAATCTCAAAAATGTGGCATATGGGAACATCAACAATCCCTGTTGTAGTTGGAGCCCTTGGACTGGTTGGAAAAGATTCCAGTAGACTAATTGAAGGGATCCCTGGAAGTCCATGCCTCAAAGAGATACAAAAATTGTTCTGACAAGTACAGCCCACACTTTATATATATATATATATATTTGCAGTGGAAAGTGTCATGATACCATTTCTAACCTTAGGTCCCTGGGCGGGTCCGGAAAGAAATGTGTAAACGCCAGATATCAAAGAAAATAATAATAATAATAATAATAATTGAAATCGAAATCTTAAAAATGTGGTCCATGGGAACATCAACAATCCCTGTTGTAGTTGGAGCCCTCGGATTGGTTGAAACATTTTCCAGTAGACTAATTGAATGGATTTCTAGAAGCCCATGCCTTATAGTAATACAAAAAATGTTTTCACGAGCACAGCCCACACCTTACGAAGGGCTTTATCTATGTAAATTATTTTATATCTTGCAGTGGAAAATGTCATGATGCCATTTCTAACGTTAGGTCCATGCGTGAGACCCGGAAAGAAACGTGTACGCACCAGACACACCAGACATCAAAGGCAATAAAATAATAATGATAAGCTTGGATCTAATAAAGGAAGGAACTGAAGAATAATTCAACAAAATTTTTGGTGCACCATCTCTCGCTGAAATTTATAAAAACTGTTATAACAAGAACATCCGGTGAAAATCTTTGTCCATTTAAGGTTTTTGTTAATCGCTGTCTTTTGTTTAATTAAGAGGAAACGACAAAAATATATCACACCCTTCCTTTGCGCTAAGTCATTGGTTATGATCCAGTATGTATATTTCAATAATAATAATAATAATAATAATGATAATAATAAAACACATGGGAACATCAACAATTCCTGTTGTAGTTGGAGCCCTTGGACAGGTTGGAAAAGATTCCAGTAGGCTGATTGAAGGGATCCCTGGACGTCAATGCCTCAAAGAGATACAAAACATTGTTCTGACAAGTACAGCCCACACTTTACGAAGGGCTTTATCTATGTAATTATTTTATTTTATTTTATTTAATTAATTTTTTTTTTTTTGCAGTGGAAAGTGTCATGATGCCATTTCTAACCTTAGGTCCCTGGGCGGGACCCGTAAAGAAATGTGTAAACGCCAGATAGCAAAGGAAATAAAACTAATAATAATAATAATAATAATAATAATAATAATAATAATGATGATGATGATGATAGTAGCAGTAGTAGTAGTTCCTATTTGTTTATTTATTGGAGTTTCACACCAGCAGTAAGTAGACTGATTATTTTTCTTCGACCGTTTATCAACCTTTTGCAGGTTATTTAAATCCGGAAATTTTTTTTTTTTTAGATTGTGAGAATTTGGGGCGGATATATAATAAGGATTTATTGATACAAGTCCTAATGAATTAACCCATAGCTGAGGAGAAGAGGTGGATTCATGCCTTTCCCAAAGGTATTTGCGTGTAAGTGAATATACCGAACCCGACTGGAATTAGAACTCGGCTCTCCGAATAACAACTCCTCGTCGTTATCCATTACATCACCTGCACATCCAAGCATAGAGCACTTTCCCAAGCGGTCACCCATTCAGGTACTGAACAGTCTTGACGTTGTTTAACTTCAGCGATTATATGGGAACCGATGTGTCAACATGATCTGGCCGTAAGCAACAGTAACTGGAAGCCATCATTGCAGATTAAGGGCTAGCAAGTAGCCTTATTACACCAGGAATATAATACACGCCCAGTAAAAGGCCCAAGAGTCACTCCAGATAGAAGCTTACGGAATGAGTTGTTATTGATATGAACGTAACAAGAGAAAGTAAGAAGTGTAGATGATGACAGGTAGATAACGATTGAGTCAGGAATTGTTAGTTAAGATTGCAACCCACAGAGAAGCACCCACACGGGAGTCTGTTTCGGTTCTTGGGAATAAACTGTCTGGGTTAATTTTCATTTTTACAAATAGAATAGTTTCAGTACTTCCCTCAAATATTTTGATCCTCGGATCTCTTCTCCTGATGTTCTTCCGGATGTTCCCAGTGTTCCCGTAACTATTGGAATAACTACCAGTTCTTCCATGCCACCAAAATTATTATACGATGATTTTTTTTACAATGATGTTTACCCTGTACAAGGCCTAAGAGCTACTCGTGGTAGAGAGTTAGAGAGTAAGAGCTACAGTCTATGGGGATGTGTGAGGAAGATAATTGTAAACTCCAGACATGAACCGGTTAATGTTGTAGTGATCGGGAAAGAAACTTCTTGGGAGTCGGTTCCGCAGAGCAGCGGTTCGCGGGAATAAGCTGCGGGAGTGGAACTTTCATGTCACTAATGGAACAATAAGAGAATTGGGGTGAACCGCTACAATATGCATGGCATGGCGGGTCCTAGTCGCGAAGGTTAGAGGGTAAAGACTGTAGATAATCGGGGAAACATCCTCTTCGGAGTTGGTCCCACAGAAAATTGGTTCGCGGGAAGAAACTGTTTGATTGGAAGTTACTTGTCACCAATGGAACACGAAGGGAATGTATGTGGTTTGCTAGTTTGTGAGTGGCATTGGGGGGGGGTCCTAGTCGTGAAGGTTAGAGAGTTAAGGTTGTAGTTAATCGGGGAAGCATCCTCGTGAGAGTCGGTTCTAACAGAGAAGTGGTTCACGGGAAGTAACAAAGGACTGGAAATGATGAAGAGCCATGATCACCCCCGTCGGGAAGAGACATGACACAAAGTGTTAAACTCACAACATTTCGGTTGCTGTACTCTGCGTCTTCTTCAGGTTTCTGTCTTCTTCAACTTCATGGACATTCGAAAAGATCCCTTTATTCATCGAAGGGGTTGGATGGATTCTGTCCGTTTTCGATGTAGATTTTAATTTTCATAGCATTTATTGCAAACCACTCACTCTTGTCTCGCGTGTCCTTTTCTACAACTGAATTAGGACACGTGACCTTTGAACGATAAAAGTTGCTGGGATTAATGTAACAAGCCGTAAAGCCATATATCTCTTGAACTAGTTGTTTGAAGCGTTAAAGTGGTCTCCCTAAAATAGAAAATTACACGCACAACTATTTATTTTAAAAATGACACCAAAATAAACAACCATGCTGATCGGAATCATCTTTTTTTGTACCTCTCACTTCGCCGCGTGGGAGATCATAGCTCTCCACAACATCCTACCCTTTAGAGCTGTAAGCAATGATTATCGCCTTACTATCCCTCCCATTCTGAGTTTTCCTCCCCATTTACGCATGCTCGTTAGATGGGTCACCCGCTGTTTCCCAATGTGACTCTTTTTTATTTTTTTAATCATTTTATCTCAAAGGCAACAAAGCCACTAAGACGCAAGGGTTACTGACTGTGAAATAATATAGAAGAAAAAGAAAAAAACATTATTAATGAGCAAGAACAATGAAAGAATAGGAATTAAGAAAAAAGAAGATAACGATTGCTATTGCATTCGAATTTTTCAAGATCAAAGTTGACTATAATGCAAGAAAGCGAAAGAGAGTTCCACGAGCACGAACTGCGAGAGAAGAAACTGTTAGCATAGAACTTGCGGTTACAGCCAGCCATTTCAACTGTAAAATGATGAAAACTTGGTAGCCAATCTAATACTGCGCTTAAATTCATAAAGACTTACTTTTGATCATTAAAGTTGATTGGGAAGCAATAAGCCGGAAAAGATTTCCTCAAGCGAGAAGTGCGAGAGAAGAAACTGTTAGCATAGAACTTACGGTTGCATCTAACCATTTCAACTGTAAAATAATGAGATCTTTTCTTCATTCTAGTACTGTCGTTAAATTAGTGCCTTCAACATATCAATAATGTGAGTGTTAAATTCTCCAAGCAGTCTTTCCTCATTTTAAATATTTCTTATTCCACGTATAAATGTTCTGTTTGGTTCCATACTTGCTTATTGCTCACATGTCCCGTCAATGTTATTCTCAGTATCATTGCGTAGAAACACGCCTTTGCCATGTCAAGTTTCTTCTATATCTCTTAGTTAATGTTTCAGCATTCGCTGCCATATAGTAGGACTGCTGCACCTCGACGTGATCACTTATGACTGAAACGTGAGTTCTATCCTCACTCAGTGCTCCTTAATTTCGGCCTTGTGCCACATCTATGCTAAGCTTAGTAAATCGCCATATAGTAGAACTGATATTACATATATCTCTATATCTCTGAGATTAGGCATTATGATTACTTGCATTATTTACATTATTCAGGCTGTTATCCTCATCTTCATTGCCATATTCACAACGTTTCGGCCCTTGTATTCTCCGGCCTTATTCAGGATCTGTCTATATTTCTGAGATGAGGTATTGAAATTATTTAAGCTATTTACAATGGTCTTTCCTCTTGATATTTCAATTGTTTCTTCCTACTTGCATTATTTACATTATTCGGACTGTCATCCTCCTCTTCAATGCCATATTCACAACGGTTCGGCCGTTGTACGCTCCGGCCTTTATGTCTATGTCTCTCTGTATATCTGTCTATATCTCTGAGATGAGGTATTATGATTACTTGCATTATTTACATCATTCGGACTATTATCCTCATCTCCTTGCCATATTCACAACATTTTGGTCGTTATACGTTCCGGTCTTCTTCAGGTGATTGTAATTTCGAACTAAACCCTTTATTTCGCCCACCGGGGTAGGAATTTCTAGTTCCACGTGTCATGACTCTTCCAGATGTCTCAGTTATTTCTCTTTTAACTCAACTCTCCGAATCATGTAAATAATGTAAGTAATGATAATACCTCATCCAATCAGCTGAAGAAGGCCAGAACTTACAACAGCCGAAACGTTGTGAAGATGGCAATGAAGACGAGGTTAAGGAACCGAATAATGTAAATAATGCATCTTTGTTTCGAATGATATAACTAGATTTTATTTTTACATCTTTAGTATTGTCGAAGTTATCGCTAACACGAGATTTGCAAACTCTACGTTTCGTTCACTTTCGCTAACCAATGAAACGAAAAAAAAATGAATAAACTGATTTGTTTAGAAAAAAGACTTTGACAAAGACTATACTTTTCAGTTTAATTATTTAATAATAATAATGATAATTTTATAGCTGTAACACGAGGCGAAGTGGAAAAATCAGGCGTGGCTGGCCACATATGGAGAGAGAAGGGAGATCACCGCCCTCTGTGGGATCAGGTTGAAATCATATACAAGGAACACCATTGGAAAATTTGTAGACCTAAGGAATCAGCACATATGCTAGGACACAAAAATCTCCTGAGCCAACCAAGTATAGAAATAAATAAAATATGGGAACCAGTAATAAGGAGTGCCAGAGAAAAGAGATAATAACAACAAAGTTGCGATATGATCTCTGGTAAAAACATGTAGTTAACAGCAAAAAATTGCAATATGAGGACTGGTAAAAATGGTTGCTGAAGACATTAGGTTTATAATACCCAGAAATTCATACACAGATGTCCTCAAGGACACATGGCACAGTGATAAAGGCATTGGTTAGATCCAGTGACAAGAACCAAAAAGTCAGTGGAAAACTTTCACAGGGGAAATTAACAGGAGATAACTGATAACTGACATCCATTAAACATGGCACGTGGAACTAGAACAGTCTACCCCATTGAGCGAAATAAAGGGTTGAGTTCGACATTCCAACCACCTGAAGAAGGCCGGAGCGTACAACGGCCGAAACGTTGTAATAAATATGGCGACAAAGATGAGGACAATAGTCCGAATAATGTTAATAATTTCATAGGGGTTCATGGTAAAAAATATTTTTATAAGAAAATTTATTTTTTGATTTTTAACAAAAAAGAATAAATTCATAGGATTTCTTATGCGTGAGCATGCAACATACAACTGGACATGCGTAAATATTTCTTTTGGAAGTCAAATTCCAACAGTTTTGGCTTTGTGGTTTGTTTATAGTTCTTGCAAAGGCAGGGCGAACTGGAAAATGGATTTTTGTATGTAATATCTGAAAAGATATGCTAAAAACAATATTACTTTTTTTTATTAAATAATTATTTGTTATTTTAATCATTAAATTGTTTTTTAAAAATAATGGGAGTATCTTGTGTATTAAATAATAAAATTTTAATTTTTCCAAAAATATTAATTTATTGTACTAAGCTACACACCCGAGAAAATCGACTGCACTTTGTACTCATTATCAGTTTGTAATTCTCCCCAGAATTTCGATTCTATCGGTCAATGAATGGCTATTTTAGAGGGTGTGACGGACGAATTGATTAACGGAAATCGCTGTACAAGGCTCAAGAGCCCCTTGAAGTAGAGAGTTAGATATAGATTGTCGAAGTGACGAAAGGCTTCTTTCGCTATAAGTCATATATTGCCTTCTCGTTAAGGGATACCAGTTTCATTCTAATATATTCCGGTCGGTGTATATACCATTGGTCTGTATGAATTAAAATGTAATAGCTTGAAACGTTCCCAATGGATTATTCTTCCCTCTTTCTGGGACAATTTACTGAATTCAGGGACTATGTGGTTCATTGTATTATATTGATTTCCGCACAATTTTGTTTAAATCGGTGATTATATATATATATATATATATATATATATATATATATATATATATATATATATATATATATACATATATATATATATATATATATATATATATATATATGGATTCATACAACAACAAAGGATCTTCACCCTGTACAAGGCCGAAGAGCCCCTCGAGGTAGAGAATTACAGAGTAACAGGCATCACTCTAAACAACGTGATAAGGTCACCAAGACGCAAGGGGCCACCGGAAGTGAAAGAGAAAGTAAAGGCTTTAGTAGGAACGAAAACCCACAGATTTTTGAGATTTCGATTTCAAGGTCCTTGTATTTTGATAGCTTTTTGAACATCTTTAAAGATACCTTGCAACCTGCTTGGACTGCACTATTAATAAGAAGGCACTTTTTTTGTTTGTGTACTGTCTCTTATAATAAATGTCTGGACGATTAGCTTTGATTATTATTATTATTATTATTATTATTATTATTTTTATTTCCTTTGATACCTGGCGTTTACACATTTCTTTCCAGGTCCTGCCCAGGGACCTAAGGTTAGAAATGGCATCAGGACACTTTCCATTGCAAAAAAAATAAATAAAATAAACAAATACTTACATAGATAAAGCCCTTCGTAAAGTGTGGGCTGTACTTGTCAGAACAATTTTTTGTATCTCTTTGAGGCATATACTTCCAGGGATCCCTTCAAGGTCCTTGTATTTTGACTGTTTTTGGAATATCTTCAAAGAGACATTGCAGTCTGCAGGGACTGCCATATCAATAAGGAGGTACTTATTTTGTTTGTGGTCTTTAATAACAATGTCTGGCCGGTTGGCTTTGATTGTTCTGTCAGTGTGTATTGTGTAGTCCCATAGAATTGTAACAGGTCCTATCTCCGTAACCTGGTCAGGGTGGTGTTCTTACCAGTTTCTTTCAGTTTTCTTCCCATAGAAGATGCAAATTTTCCAGTGCAGATATTGGCCCACTCTGTCATGCCGGTTTTCATATTCAGTGGGTGCCAATATCGTGCAACCTGATACAAGATGATCATTGGTTTCTGGATATTTATCACAGAATCTGCATTTTGGGCTAACACAGTATTTTAGTATATGTGCTTGATAATTTCTAGTTAACAAGCATTGGTCTTGTGCAGCAATGATAAAACCTTCAGTTTCACCTTTCAACCCTGCACTACGTAGCCACTGATGGGTGCGGTTTTTGTCTACGTCAGCTTTTTTGTTACGGGCAGAGTATTGGCCATGGAGCGGTTTATCTTGCCATTGTTTCTTTATCTGGTTGGTCGCATTTGTCTTTGCATTTTTTTTTACGTATTTTGCAGCTTCAGCCAGTGTACAGTGATGTATTTGCATTTCTGTGTCCATTTGAAACTCCATTTTGAATTTGTCGGCTTCCTTTACTACAGAGTAAATACACTTACTACTTTCATGTTCCTTGACACATACCATCATCCAGTCTTCTGTATTTTCCAAGTATCTTTGGAGGCCAATTGTTGTACTTTTGTAGGATAGTTTTAGTTGAACTAGTCCTCTGCCTCCTTCGGATCTGGGCACAGGCGATCAATATCAGCTTTCGGATGATGCATGCAGTAGCAAGTGAGGAGCTTTCTCGTTTTGGCGTCCATTCGCTTAATTTCAGCTATGGTCCAGTTAAGGACATTAAAGCTGTATTGCACCACAGGAACAGCCAAGGTGTTTATGGCTGATATTCGTTTTTTTTTGTGTTTAGCTCGGTATTTAATACCAGGCGTACACGCCTGTAATACTCCTTTCTTACCTTCTCTTTCATTTGGGGGTGTTGTATGCCATCTCCCTCACTAATTCCTAGGTACTTATAAGCTACATCATGCTCCAATTCTCTAATCTTCGTGGCAAAATCTAAATCTATTAAGGGTGCTTCTAAAATTCTACCTTTCTTGAATGTTACTTTAGCACATTTATCTAATCCGAAGCTCATACATATGTCGTCACTAAAGTATTTTACAATATTAAGGAGGCCCTTCAACTCATTGTCATCTTTGGCAAAGAGTTTGAGATCATCCATGTAGAGTAGGTGATTGAATATGTTGCTATTTATTTTGTAGCCATAGCTACTGTTGTTCAGTTCATGCGTAAGGGGGATTAAGGACAAACAAAACAGAAGGGGAGACAGAGAGTCTCCTTGAAAGATTCCACGTCGGATATTTAGTCGGTTGGATATGGCAGTGCCCCTGGTGTGACTAAGGTATAGTTTGGTGTTCCACATTCCCATGCTGTGCTTAAGGAAATTTAATTCCACAGGGGAGACTTTGTACATTTCCAAAGTTTTAAGGATCCAAGAATGTGGAACAGTGCCAAAGGCTTTACGATAATCAATCCACGCTGCACTGAGATTTCTACGTCTGCACCTGCAATTTTCCAGAATCATTTTATTTATCAGTAATTGATCTTTGCAGCCATATGAACCCCTCCTGCATCCCTTCTGTTCCAGTGGAAGAATGCTGCTTGTTTCGAAAAAGGAGTAAGCACGGTTCGTCAGGACAGACGTGATCAACGTTGTGGAGAGACATGTTATCGGTCGATAATTTTTCGGGTCATCTGTTTCATTTGTTTTTGGTATGAGGTATGTAATACCTTCAGTAATCCATTCCGGGATTTTATTGGGATTATTTACAAGCGTTGATAATGTTTCCGCAAGTATTTTGTGGATAGACGAGAGATGATAAAGCCAGAAATTGGGAACCTTGTCATTTTCTGGGGATTTCCATTTTTGCGATTTCGTTAGAGCTTGCCTAACATCATCTGTGGATATATTTTCCCATTCTTGCAGAGGTGTATCCAACATTCGTTCTTCTTCACGCCGGATCCATTCAGCATTTGGGTTATACTCCTTCGGGCTGATTCAAATATTTTCCCAAAATGTCTGTACAGTATTAATCGATGGTGGCCTTTCGACATGTATAGGTTTTTTTCCAATTTCCCTGTAAAATTTCTTACGGTCCTTTTGGAATATTTTATTTTGGCGATAGAACCTACCACGTTTTTCGTATCGTCTTGTTCTCTGTGCTTTTAGCTGAAGTTTCTGCTTCAGCATTTCCGTGGTTGGTGGAATGTCAAGTAGTGATTTAATTTTGTGTTTCCTCTTGATCTTTTTGCACTTGCGCGTGGAAATATTAGGGTTCTGGTGAGCTCATCTAATATAGAAAGCTCACATCTGATTTGTTTTATTTCTCGTAACAGTTTTGCTTTCCAAGCTGGCTCTCTATGTCTGTTAACTTTATTTATTGTCTTGATCCCAAGCTTCGGAGTCGCTGCTAAAGCTGTTGCGTATATTACGTTGTTAACTTCTGTGATGTTTCCCGGTGGTTTATCTGTTAACAGTGTTTCCCGAGCAGCGTTGTATATTTTCACAATATGCTTGTTGGAATTCGTCATATGGATTTTGGGTAGCTGGTCTCTTTCTGACAACTGTATGAAAGTTACTTTGCTGAGTACTTGGATTACGTGGTTTTTCGCTTCGGTGATTTCCGCTTTGTGGTTTTCAAGGAATTCTAACATAATGTACCTGGAGTCATCTTCAGAAACATTGTCTGGAGAACTGCAGGTGGTGTTTAAGATAGAGTCTTTGATTTTATTTCCTAGTAGGTTATTTCGTATTTCATTTGTTTTAGTTTTTACCTCATCCTCTGTCACACTACTTATATCTACATTCATCTCATTACACTTTGAGTAATGGATCATAGTATGTTGTCTTATATCTAATTTTATCCTATCTATTTCTGTCTTTGAGAGTCTGTTGTTTCGCATAATGTCCCTACGTACATTAGAAAGTATGTTTGGATTGAGGTTAGGTCTTATATCATTTGCCACCATACTTCTCCATATTTGGTATGTTTGATTGGTGATGTTCTTTGCTGGGTTTTCGAGTGGAGTGAAGAAAGATGTCATAACTTGTCGATACTCTTCGCGGGTCCACTTAGTTCGTTTTCTTTTTATTAGTCGATTTGGTATTGAGTCACTTGGTCCAATGTTGGCAATAATCCGGTTTTGGTGACCTAGTGTCTCTTCGTTCGTGGAGGAGTTTGTTCCAGTAACAGATTTTTCGTCCTCAGACTGGTGCCTCTCTGAGGGACGTGGTCCTTGTTGACCCGGGTGGCGACCGATCCGGTATGAAATTTCATTCGTATTCGTTGAAATTGTTAGAGATTTGCGTTTTAACCTTGACCGCCAAGGGGTAATTTTTTTTTTTTTTGCTGGAAGTCGGAGTAAACAGTTCTAAATTAAATGTGTCGATATAATGCTATATATACCTTTCAAATACTATTAATAAAATAAAATAAAGAAATAAAAGATTATTAGAATAATTTTTGTTATAAATGTTGTTCTTATATATGTGCCTCTGTGTGTACATATATATATATAAATTATCATCAGTATAAAATAAAATTTGATTATTAATATTATTATTATTATTATTCTACATTTTCATATTTATCTTGTCATTTCTTCCTTCCTTCCTTTTTTCTTCCTTCATTGCTCCCTTCCTTACCTACTCCTCCTCTTCTTGTTCTAGTTGTTGTTGTTGTTGTTCTTGTTCTTTTTCTTCTTTTTCTTCTTCTTCTTATTATTAATATTATTATTATTATTATTATTATTATACATTTATATATTTTCCATCTTCTTTCACTATTTTTTCCTTCGATTTTATATTTTTCCTCTTTCCTTTCTTTACATTTTCCTCCTTGCCTTCCTTCCTTCCTTTCTTCCTTCCTTCTTCTCCTTCTTCTTCTTCTTCTTCTTCTTCTTTTTATTATTATTATTATTATTATTATTATTATTATTATTATACATTTATATATTTTCCATCTTCTTTCACTATTTTTTCCTTCGATTTTCTATTTCTTCCTCTTTTCATTCGTTACATTTTCCTTGATGCCTTACTTCCTTCCTTCTTCTCATTCTTCTTCCTTTTATGATTGTTATTATTATTTATTTATTTGTTTAGATCTTTTCCTTCTTTTTTTCACTATTTTCTTATATTTTCTTATTCTTTCGTATTTCTTTTTTATATCTAATTATACGCACTTTTTTCCTTCACATTTATTTTCCTCTCTTTCTTCTTACCTTATTTCCACTTCTTCTGCTCTCCCTCTTCCTCCCCCTTCTTCTACATCTCCTTCTTCTTCTTCTCCTCCTTCCTACATCTCCTTCTTCTTCTTCTCCTCCTTCTTCTTCTTCTTCTTCTTCTTCTTCTTCTTCTTCTTCTTCTTCTCCTTCTTCTTCTTCTTCTTCTTCTTCTTCTTCTTCTTATTCTTCTTCTTATTATTATTATTATTATTCACTTAATATTCAATGTTCATATCTGTTTTATTCTTCCTTCCACGTATCTCCTTCATATATCCGATCGTTTTTGTTCAACATTTTTTTTATATTTCACTTTTTCAACGCGTTCACTATTCTCCCCGTTTTTCTTTTAATCCTTTTTTCTTCATCACTATTTGACTCGTTCTTTTCTTCTTTTTTTTTTCATGAAAAAGTAAATATCGGGGAATCTATTCACTTGTTTTCGGTGACGACTTCATTTCTTTGCCGAATTCCTCACTCCTTTCATATTCGCACGTTATCATTTTTTTTCCTTTCCTTTCATTCATTAAATTTCACATATTCATTCTTCCCACCCCGTCCCTGCTTCTTCATTCCTCCCCTCGTTTACTCATTCGCAACCCCCTGCCAACCTTTTACCTCCTTTATTACTTTCTTAAAAATTGTTCCTGTTTTTGAATTGGCTGATGAGGTGAATTTTATATATTTAACTGAAGGGGGAATTCTGCCCAGTCGTGCATGAATGCAAATGTCTGCGAACGTAAATGAGTGTCACTACACGCACCCCTCCAAACTCCTTTTTGACTTCTCCCTCTTATTTTCGATTGATAGATAAACAGAATATATGTCAGTCTGTCTGTCTCTCTCTCTCTATCTAAAATAGATAGATACATAAAGCCCGCCAAGCTCTATAGTGTTTCGTGTACATAATTTGCGACACATGTTCGAACCTTGCCGTAAGGCATACTCTCTTTCTTAAACACTGTCAGGTCACTTACACTATTTATACCCCAGGGTCGTTGAGTATCAAATCAGTTTTCAGTATATTGTATAAGCTATAAAAAACGACTACAAATTTGCGAAGCCTTAACTATAACTATATTTTGTCCCACTTTGGTATTTCTAAAATTCTGATGCCTCCCCGCCCGTTATATTTAATTCTTACAAGTATGCTGATTACACATATAAGTACATACACACAAATTATTTTTATGTATGCATTTGCAACACATGTTCGAACCCTGCCGAAAGGCATAGTCTCTTTCTTAAACACTGTCAGGTCACTTACACTATTTTTACTCCAGAGTCGTTGAGTATCAAATCAGTTTTCACTCTATTATATAATATAAGCTATAAAAAACGGCTACAAATTTGCGAAGCTTTAACTATAAAAAAAAAAACAAAAAAAAAACTTACATCAATAAAATCAAAGATGTCTAGTAAAAAATCTGTATGCACCAATGGTTCCCAAACGATTTTGTGCCACTTTGGTATTTTTAAAATGCAGGTGCCACCCCCACCCGTAATATTTAATTCTTACTTTATACCCCAGGGTCGTTGAGTATCAAATCAGTTTTTACTCTATTATATAATATAAGCTATAAAAAACGGCTACAAATTTGCGAAGCTTTAACTATAAAAAAAAGAACAAAAAAAAACCTTGCATCAATAAAATCAAAGATGTCTAGTAAAAAATCTGTATGCACCAATGGTTCCCAAACGATTTTGTGCCACTTTGGTATTTTTAAAATGCTGGTGCCTCCCCCACCCGTAATATTTAATTCTTACTTTATACCCCAGGGTCGTTGAGTATCAAATCAGTTTTTACTCTATTATGTAATATAAGCTATAAAAAAACGGCTACAAATTTGCGGAGCTTTAACTATAAAAACAACAACAACTTAACATCAATAAAATCAAAGAAAAATCTTGTAAGCACCAATGTTTGCCAAAAGATTTTATCCCATTTTGGTATTTCTAAAATTCTGGTGCCTCCACGCCCGTAATATTTAATTCTTACTTTATACCCCAGGATCGTTGAGTATCAAATCAGTTTTTACACTATTATGTAATATAAGCTATAAAAAAAAGGGCTACAAATTTGCCAAGCTTTAACTATAAAAAACAACAACAACTTAACATCAATAAAATCAAAGAAAAATCTGTAGGCACCAATGTTTCCCAAAAGATTTTGTCCCATTTTGGTATTTCTAAAATTCTGGTGCCTCCCCGCCCGTAATATTTAATTATTACAAGTATGCCGATTACACATGTAACTACATACACCATAAATATTTTTACGTATGCAATTACGACACATGTTCGAACCCTGCCGAAAGGTATTTTCTCTTTCTTAAACACTGTCATTTACACTGTTAGTACACCAGGGTCGTCGGGTATCAATCCAGTTTTCACTATATTATATAATATAAGGTATAAAAATGAGCTACAAATTTGAGAAGCCTTAACTATAAAAAAAACAACAAAAAAACAATAACCTAACATCAATAAAATCAAAGATGTCTACTGAAAAATCTATATACACCAGGAGTTCCCAAACGATTTTAGGCCATACCCCATTTTGGTATTTCTAAAATTCTGGTGCCCACCCCCAATTACACGTGTATGTACGTACACACAAAATATGTTTATGTATGCATACTGTATATGCATCGTATGTATGTACACGCATTAACATTTACATTCTCACTCAGACTCACTCTTAATATCTCATTCTCGAATTTCCCCCTTATTCTGTTGGTATAGTGAGCCGAAGGGTGCACAACCTACTCAAGCCCCACCAAAATATTACCAAGCTCCAACTGTGGGCCATGCGCCCCACCGGTGTGAATCATTGTTATACACAAACATAAAGTTTATATAATAAGAAATAATGTCGAATTATAATGAAAAATCTATTAATTCCTTATCTATTAATCTATTAAAATCTATTAATTTCCTTAGAATTGACTTTTACGGTTCGGATTCAAAAATAAAGTTATCAGATCTAAAACCACCCTAGGGTATACAATGTTTTTTTTTTCTTTCGAACTTACTCCAAGCAAGGTAGAAACAAGGATTTACTGAGTGTGAAATAATTAATGGGCAGAAACATTAATGACGAACGAAAATCAATAGGAATGTAATCAAGAAGACATTAGGTTGACATTGCACAAGAAATCATAGAATTGGAACAGAGTTCCACAAGCGAGAAGTGAGAGAAATAAACGCTATTTACATTATTAGGACAATTGTCCTCATCTTTGTCGCCATATTTATCACAACGTTTCGGCCGTTGTACGCTCCGGCCTTCTTCAGTATCTGTCTATATTTCTGATATGAGGTATTATGTACACTATTTACATTATTCGGAGTATTGTCCTCATTTTTGTCACCATATTTATTACAACGTTTTGGCCATTGTACACCTCGGCCTTCTTCAGTATCTCTCTATATTTCTGAGATGAGGTATTATGTACACTTTTTACAATATTCGGACTATTGTCCTCATCTTTGTCGCCATATATTTTACAACGTTTCGGCCGTTGTACGCTCCGGCGTTCTTCAGGTGGTTGGAATGTCGAATTGAACCCTTTATTTAGCTCACTGGGGTAAACTGCTCTAGTTCCACGTGCCATGTCTAATAGATGTCAGTTATCAGTTATCTCCTGTTAATTCACCTCTCCAAGTTCTCCACTGCCTTAACCGGGTATTCAACTGACATTCTTTGGGTCCTGTCACTGGATCTAACTAACACCATAATCCCCTGTGCCATGAGGACATCTGTGGATGAATTTCTGGCTATTATAAACCTAATGTCTTAGCAAACGATTTTTATCAGTGCTCATATTGCAATTTTTTGCTGTTATCAAATTCATGTTTTTAGCAGTGCTCATATTAGAATGTTTGTTGTTATTATCGCTTTTCTCTGGTACTGTTCCCATAATATATTCATTTCTATGCTTGGTCGGCTCAGGAGATGTTTGTGGCTTAGCATAAATAATGTAAATAGTGTATATAATGTCACATCTCAGGAATATAGACGGATAATGAAAGAAATGAAACTCAGCATAAAACTTACGGTTACATTTCGCCAATTCCAGGGTAAAATGATGAGACCTTGTTGCCAATGTAGTATTGAGCTAAAAAATTCATAAATCTAGGTTCCATAGTGAACAAATGCAATGAAAGTATTTATAGAAAAGACACTTCAAAGCAACTATACGGCAGTGGAAGAGTGACTGAAGCCGAGACGCTAGGTAAGCACCAATAATATTGCTGATTATTCTTTGGATTTATCAAGAATTTTTAATCACCGGCCAGTAAATCGCTGCAATATTCTATGACCATTCGTCCTTGCATTGAATTTTGCTGCCATATATTGTCTGGTGTCCCCGCTATTTATTTCGAGGTCCTCGATAAAATCCATAGGCGGATATGCAATGTAATATGTCCTGATCTGGCATCTCGTCTACAGTCACACAGATTCGTCCTGGGTATGACGATAAACTACATCCGCGTCCTGGATAAGACGATAAACTACGTCCAACAGCAAGGCCTCTGATAATACGTTTTTTGAAAAAATAATGTTGCCAGCTGTACGGTTTTGAAAAAAAAAATTACCAGCTATACGTTTTTGAAAAAATAATGTGGCCAGCTGTAAGTTTTTGAAAACAAAAATATTACCAGCTATACATTTTTGAGAAAAAAATATTAACAGAAGTGGATTTTTGTCAAAACAAAAATATTACCAGGAAAAAAAAAGTTGCCGGCATTAAATGACCCATTGAGGTCGATATGCCATAAAACAAACCAAACCAAACCAAATTTTCTCACAGACCTGATATGGCCTCCCTCTGTATTTTCCAAAAATATTTTCATGGCAACTGCTCTGACGAACTACTTTCACTGGCACCCTAACTCCAGGAATTTAAGCGTGATACTAGGTTGGCATCTCGGTCCCACCCTTTCACTGTCGAAACAGTTAAATGTAACTGCCACTTCTACTCCAGCAGTTTCTTTTCTCGCGCTTCCCGACAGTAGGACTCCCTTCCTCTTACTTGCTTCCCTGATAACTAAAATCTTCCAAAATTTAAATGTAATGTCAATCGACATCTTCTGATGCATTGATCCTAACCCATATCCTTCTCTATATCCTTTCCTCAAACACCCCTCTTTACGTTTGATGTCACTCTCTGTAAACCCCTTGCGTGCTAGTGGCACTCCCGCCTTGCTTGGAGTGAAATGCTTAAAAAAAATTATAGTATTTTTCACTGGTACCTCAACTGCATGAATTTAATTGTCATCTCGGCCTCACCCTTTCACTGTCGAAACAGTTAAATGTAAGCGCCTCTTCTATTCTAACAATTTCTTCTCTCGCACTTCCCAACTGTGGAACTCCTTTCCTCTTATTCGCTTCCCTGATATTCCAAATATTCAAATGTAATGTCAATCGATATGTCCTGATGCCACGATCCTGATCCCCGTCCCCCACTATATCCTTTCCTCGAACCCCCGCCCTCTTTACTCTTGGTCTCACTCTCTGTAACCCCTTGCGCGCTAGTGGCACTCCCGCCTTTCTTGGGGGAAATGCTTAAAAAAACATATAACAGAAGTAGTTTGTATTTATTCAATCGAAGTTAACTGAGGACTTGAAGGGGTAAAACAGGCAACATGAAGACCCGCTTCAGACCACAATTTAAGAGTTTTTGAAATTCAATTTGTCAGTGATTCAAGGTGATTTACAGCGATGTAAAAGCGGATACATTTATTAAGCAATTTGTTAAGTTTGATGAAAATTAGTTGAAAGATCAACGAAAAATAAGAAAGAAAACAGTAAAAATCGCGATTTTTGCTATTTACGCGAGTTTTAACTATATAGGTAGACTCAATTATTAAGTTTAAAAATTGTTGGCTACTGTTGAGTGAAGTTTGTATTGGATTGCTTGATAATTGAGGGAGTTTTTAGTTTAAAATTTCTGTTGAAACCAAGTTGCGTTGAAATCGATTTTAGGTTTTTCGCTAAACGCAGTGGTGTAGAAATTTTTAAAAAAATGAGATATCCTTGAGATCTTCATGATGTAAGTAACCTACATAACGAGTTTGAACGAAATCGGAGGAAGAAAGCTGAATTATAGATATTTGATCAGCTTTATCGATTATTGATTTTTTTTAAAAAGATTATATATTTTTTTACGCTAAGAAGCTATTTCTTACATTGTACAATGTATGTGCGAAGTTTGGTCAAAATCGGTTGGATGGATCTCGAGAAAAAAGGTATGACA
This sequence comes from Acanthosepion esculentum, assembly GCA_964036315.1. Classification (NCBI taxonomy): domain Eukaryota; kingdom Metazoa; phylum Mollusca; class Cephalopoda; order Sepiida; family Sepiidae; genus Acanthosepion; species Acanthosepion esculentum. Next base: position 53,515,886 of record OZ038516.1, on the reverse strand, counting down.
CGTACAGAGAGACAGGCAGACAGACATCCTCTGTTTTGTATATATATGGATTACTATAAAATTTATATTTAGTGGAGTTACGTGTCGAATTTTTATCAATGTTTTTTTAATATTCTTTTAATTATTAATTTAATTCATAATTTCGCTGTTTAAGAAAAAATTTAAAAAACGAAAGAAATAGAGGATATTAACTCAAACACGTTCACCAACTAAAATACCATTTATAGTTTCATCAGGTGTTCATTCATCTGCTGATATGGGATATCTGTCGATTATTGTGATATATTGTATATCAGATATCAGCGGGGGAAAATAATCACAGTAATCAAGATATATTCCATTTCAGCCAATTCTTGTATAGCCACCTCATAATTTATGTCAGAGAGTTTAAAAATCTCTTAATCCTCTTCTCCCCCGCCCACAGCGGGTAAATAGCAGAACAATTCGGGTTCTATAGCCTTGGATTGTAACTGGTCTACCGCAGAAAGAAATGGCAACTTACCGCGGGAAAAAAATATGCCTCGTCAGTCAAGTATCGAAAGATACATGATCGCCTAAGATTGTATGGTACATAACTAACACAGACCAGTGGTCCCTTTCGTTTTCAGGCTCAATTATGCCCCCGAGGAGCTAGCTTAAATATTTCCTCGCAGTGCTACTTTTAAGCTAGTAATCGAAAAAAATGCCATTGCACCTTATTCCTTTGAAGAATATGCTCGATAAACAGAAAGAGAAATTAATAATGACCCAATCTTACTTCACTCTTACTTGGTTTATTAGTGTTATTGTAAATGTCTACTTAAGGAATCAGAAAATATGCTAGGCCACAAATATTCCTGAGCCGACCAAGCATAGAAATGAATACAATATGGGAACTAGTAATAAGGAGTGCCAGAGAAAAGCAATGATAACAACAAAAATTGCAATATGAGCTCTGGTAGAAACAGAAAACAATTTATCAATCGCATCCTGTATATCTAGTATTTGAATATATTTTTTATATCATTTTGGTAAATATATCTCTTAAAATGAGATGCCAGTGTTGTTTTCATTCTTGCGTCATTTAGACGACAGTTTATCCATCGCACCCTGTATATCTGTTAAAACGAGATGTCAGCGTTATTTTCATCTTTGCGTCATTTAGAAGACAATTTATCCATCGCACCCAGTATGTCTGTTAAAATGAGATGTCAGTGTTATTTCCCTTTATGCGTCATTTAGACGACAATTTATCCATCGCACCCTGTATGTCTGTTAAAATGAGATGTCAGTGTTATTTCCCTTTATGCGTCATTTTGACGACAATTTATCCATCGCACCCTGTATGTCAGTTAAAGTGAGATGTCAGTGTTATTTTCCTCTTTGCGTCATTTAGAAGACAATTTATTCATCGCACCCTGTATGTCTGTTAAAGTGAGATGTCAGTGTTATTTTCATCTTTGCGTCATTTAGAAGACAGTTTATCCATTGCACCCTGTATGTCAGTTAAAGTGAGATGTCAGTGTTATTTTCCTCTTTGCGTCATTTAGAAGACAATTTATTCATCGCACCCTGTATGTCTGTTAAATTGATATATCAGTGTTATTTTCATCTTTGCGTCATTTAGAAGACAGTTTATCCAATGCTCCTTGTATATCTGTTAAAATAAGATGTTAGTGTTATTTTCATTTTTGCCTAATTTAGACTACAATTCATCCATCGCACCCTGCATATATTCTTTGTATTTCAGCAGCAAATACTATTAGAAGCGACAGACATTTTGTGTCGATTAAATTTAATGATCGAATATTACTTGTCCGACAAGAAATTGAACTTCGGACGATTTCAGATGGTAATTCCTCTACGTCGGAGAAGTATTATTCGTAATTTTAGCAAAGTCGATCATTAAAATGAATCGACACAAAATGTTTGTCGCTTGAAATACATACAAGGTCTGATCAAAAAGTATTGAAACTGTCGCTATGGTAACGGAGCTAAAGTACGCAAAGTGAAGCCGTTTAGCACAGATCGACCAGTTTATAGCAAGGTTTGGGAGAAGAGTGTGTAGAGTGTGGTCGTCTTTCTACACAGGCGTTCCATCAAAGACCATGACCTTTGCAGCAGTTTTGCGGCAAGTACTATAGTCTCCAGATCCAACAACTTCCATAGATTTCGTCCCTTGAGACTTTTTCCTCTCTCCGAAAAATAAATCACACTTGAAAGGGACAAGATTTCAAGACGGCGAAAAGAATGCGACAAGGCAGATAACCAAGAGTAGTTTCAGGAATGGTGAAAGCTTGTTGTGGACCCGATAGCGGTACAGATCTGGCTTACGAAAATAAGGCCTTGTACCAGACACTACACACTACTACCGAATCCACAAACAAAGTAAAAAAAAAAGAAAAAAGAAAATAAAAAGACGTGCTCTTTCCACCGTACAAACGTACAAGGTAAAAAGAAGTAGACAGGCAAAACAACGAAAGGTTAAGAACAAACATAAATTTTATTAGAGTTTAACAAGTAGTTTGTCTTCAGTGAAGACCTTCAGTAAAATACCGGAAATGTAGTTGAAAAAGAGGCCAAGTAGATTGTCTTCAGTAAGGTTACTGGAAATGTTGTAGAAAATGAAATTTAATTGTCTTCAGTTAAGACCTTCAGTAAGATACTGGAAATATGGTAGTTGATAAAAAGGTAGATAAAGTTCCGCGCCAAAATTTAAATTCAAGATGGCTATTGCGGGAAAAGTTCCTCAGGAAGAAAGTCAGTTGTAATGAATAATAAACATACGGCTAGGAAAAAATACTCACTGCGAGAATTTATAATTGTGAGTGTATGTAATTCTTTTTTTGGTAACAGGTTCAGAAAGTACAGAGTTCGAAGAATGTGAAAAATGCTTTGTTCTTCATGTTGAAGGATTCGAAATTTCCTGGAAGTAGCAGGCTCGATAAAGATGTTCGCTTCGGGACGAGAAGGTGACGACCTTGTCTTATGTGTTAAGATACAGCGACGAGCCATGAGGTCTAGGCAAGGTTTGCCGAATAAAATGTCTCTGTCGGTATATATGGGGTTACCGGCGAGAGACAAGTGAGCCAGCCCGGCCGGGTCAAACGACCCTGGGCGACTAATTTTTGAAAAGCCAATTTGCCGTGCCGTCAGCGCAAAAGCGCGCGAAAAATAATATCAACTTCCTCATCTTTGGCTAAGAACAACGGTTTACTACTATCAACGGCCGAAAGTGAGAGGAAGGGGTGAAAAACTCGCGCGTGGGTCAAAATGAAGGTGGGGATAGCGTGATATCCCACAAACTGAAATATTTATACAATCATTTGAGCAAGCATTCAGTTTCCGATAGAGATCAAATTGTGCGTGTCTGATGTCAAACATCTTTTTTCCTTTTTATAATAATATTAATATATGCCAATTAATGTCATTTATATACAGTGTTCTAATAACTTGGACCGATATTAAATGTGAATTGATTTTAAGCGTCTAATGATTTCTTTTTCTTTTTCTTTCAGATTTAACAACTTAAGTCGTTGGCGCCTTCGACCATGGAAAGGTTAACAATCAAACAACGCGTTAATGTTATCGAAGCCTATTACGAAAATGGACGTTCAAATTTATAAATATACGGCCCAATGATTCCGCTAGCAAAAAATGCACACCAAACAGTGACCTTTTGTGGATGCAGTGGCTTTTCAACAATCTTCCTTGGATTTTCATCAGCCTAAATATGACAATTCTGCTTAGCAACGAATCCACCAAGATGAAAATGGGCTTCATCACTAAAGAGGATTTTTTGCGAAAAATCTTCATCGGCTTGTCTTGGCTCGTGCACACAATTGACGAAAGTACGGCAATCCAAATGGTTAGCAGGTTTCAATTCTTGTGTCAACTGAAATTGTACACGTGTAGAGACAAATCTTTTGTCAAAATTCGATGTAACGTTGTTGTGGAGAGGTTCAATTCCTGCGCGCGATGACGAATAGAGGTTTTTCTGGATTTTTGGCCACATTCTCGTGCACTGCAGCAATGTTTTCAGCTGAACGGCGTAAACAAGCATGCAATGGTGTTTTCACATCTCCCACCGACCCAGTTTGTTTGAATTTACGAACAATTTTTCCAGTTGCACCCTCGGTTGGTTGATTATGTTGACCCGAAAAATCACAAAGTGCGCGAAATTCATTTCTGTTTGAACGTCCGTTTTCGTAATAGTCTTCGATAATTTTAACCGTAGTTAATATTTCTATGGTTGAAATTGCCAAAGACTTAAGTAGTTAAATCTGAAAGTAATATAGGCTTGGTTTGGTTTATTTTGTTTTACGGCATATCAACCTTAATGGGTTATTTAATGCCGACACAATTTTTATTGCTGGTAATGTGTTTTTCTTCAAAAATCTATTTCTGGGAATATTACTCCTTGAAGAAATCTATAGCTAGTCATATTTTTTTCAAAGAATGTATAACAGTTTATATTGCTGGTATTTTTTTTAAGTATTGCTGATAATAATTTTTCCTTCAAAAATTTTGCTGGTAATATTTTTTTTATTACAAAGTATTTCTGGTATTAAAACATATTTTTCACACAAGTTTGGGTGTGAACTATTTTCCCATAGCTGGGACCCTAACAGGTGCTACCTCGCCGCGTCAGGGTGGACTTGGGAACACCAGCAGTTAAGAGGTGGTTCCACACTCCTCAAAACCTCCTGATCAGAGGCCTTGCTGTTGGACGTAGTTTATCGTCTTACCCAGGACGCGGAGGGAGTTTATCGTCATACCCAGGACGAGAAATATAGGCAAAGATAAAAATATTCTAACGGAAGTGATCGTGTGCCACCAACCCAGTTTCTTTGAATTTACGAACAATTTTTCTTAATTGCGCTCTTGAAACTTTCAAATTTTGTTTGATTGTTAACCTTTCCATGGTTGACGGTGTCAAAGATATAAGTTGCTAAATCTGAAAGAAAATGAAAAAGACGCTTAAACTTCATTCACATTTAAAATCGGTCCAAGTTATTGGAACACCCTCTATTTCTTTAGCTTGCAAAGCAGTGTACTGATTTGTCTAAACCCTAAAGGTTACAATAAACTGTCGGAGTTGTACAGATAACACAATTTTACAAAGAAATATAGGCAAACATAAAAACTAATAATCAAAACAAAGTGTTGTGTGCCACCAACAAAGTTTGTTTGAATTTACGAACAATTTTTCCAATTGCACTGTTGAAACTTTACAATTTTGTTTATCTTTTCATGGATAAAATTGCCAAAGACTTAACCTGAAAGAAAAACAAAAAATCTTTAAGCGCTTAAACTTAATTCACATTTAAAATCGGCCTAAGTTATTGGAACACCTTTTAACTGACTTTATACTGACAAATAATAATACATGTCTATGAATATCTAAAATAATAGACCTAAACCATAATTGTTCTGACCGCCGTAAGGTTGTCTCTCTGTGCTTTGTTTTTATAAATACTTCCATGGTAATTGTTCGGGTGAGCTCTTCTCTATGATACCTAGAATTTTTTAATTTAAGTGCAGTACTAGACTGGCGTCAAGATCTCATCAATTTACAGGTGAGCTGGCTAGATGTAACCGTAAATTCTATGCTAACAGTTTCTTTTCTCGCTTGTAGGAACTCCCGTCCGGTTTCATGCCTTCCACCCAGATTTAATCTTCAAAAATTTAAATGCAATGTCAATTGCTATCTACTGTCCTCCTGATTACTCTTTTCTCTCTCCGCTAATGTTACTGTTCCTAATTCTTCCACACCCTTTAACCCCTTGTGTCTTATTTGCTTTACTGCCTTTCATGGGGTGATATTGTTTAAAAAAATAGTTGGTGAATCAGAAACTTCATACGCCACAATCATATACAGCATTACAGACGCCAGATTTATCAAACATGATTCTATCTTGACAGCCACAATCAGGACTTGACGTGAATCCGACGCTTGATGTGGCATAAACCTGGCAAAACAGCCAGATATACAATCGCAAAGTGATATTTACACACACACACCACCGATTTTTCTTGTATTTGATTCCATTTTTTACTCCGGTGAAAACGACGAGTAAGAATCTAAATTTTAGTTACTGCCAGACTAAATCACCGTAAATTCTATGCTAACAGTTTCTTTTTCCAAATGCATTCTTGATACTGTAAAACTTTGTTAGTTAATCTTACCATGGGTGAAATTGCCAAAGACTTAAGTTGTTAAATCTGAAAAAAAAAAAAGAAGAAAAATACGCTTAAAATCAACATGTAAGAACGCGCTTAAATTTAATTCACATTTAAAATCGGTCCAAGTCATTGGAACACTGTATATTTTTATATTTTACTCTCAACTTTTCTTTCACTCTAGATATTTTATTTCGTTTTTTTTTCAACATCAGTTCCCTTACAGTCACCAACATCGGGCTTGATTAATACCCAGATGGATTACCTTATGTCAATACAAAGTGTTGTAAATTGGGAAGTGTGGGTGATGTAATAGATAATGCTTTGGAATAGTTGATCGGAGATCCGAGTTCAAATCTCCCCCAGGTTCGTTATATTCACTTACAGTAATATAAAGGTATGAATTCACTTCTCATCTCCCTACCTAAGGGTTAATTAATAAGAAGTGCATCACTAAAACATTATTAAATCACCTTCACCAAAATAAAATTGCGTAATACATATTTAGAATCCGACATTAAATAATCCGAGATTGACCTTACCCAACCCCTTACTGAGTCAGGTTTTGACACAAAGTCGGTTATTTTAGGTGGGGACTCGACTGTTTCCACTCGGGCCGCTGGTCTAAGCTGATTTTAGCTTGTCTAAGCTGGTCAAACTTTGTCTAAGCTGGTCTTAGCTGGTCAAACTTTGTCTAAGCTGGTCTTAGCTGGTCGTAGATTGATAAGCGGGTCAGAGCTTTTCTAAGCTAGTCATAGTCGGTCATATCACCGCTATGAAACCAATGTTACGCAAATTGGGGTCGGGAGACGTAAGGGAGGAGAGGTCTCCGGAAGAGAACAGATACTACAACCGCAGCATCTACTCCGGCGAGAAAAAAACCCATCTCTGCCTCTGTCAATACTTCCGGAAGGATCCGGAAGGAAAGCCGCATCCGGGAGACAGTACCCCCCTAATATTAAATAACGCATACAGGGTGACATGCTGCTAACTTTTTTTTCTTTTTTTTTCCTTCCTTCTTTAAGAATTTATTTATTTGTTTAATTCCTCTTTTAACTTTTCCTTTCTTCGTCATTTTTATTATTTGTATTGTTAGCCTTTCTTTAATTCTTTATTTATTTCTTCTTTCTTTCTTTCTTTCTTTATTTCTTCTTTCTTCCTGTCTTTCTTTATTTCTTCTTTCTTTCTTTCTTTCTTTATTTCTTCTTTCTTTCTTTCTTTCTTTCTTTCCTTTTCCTTTCTTTCTTTCATTCTTTATTTCTTTCTTTCTTTCTTTCTTTCGTTCTTTCTTTCTTTCTTTTTTCTTTATTGATTTATTTCTTTATTTCTTCTTTCTTTTTTCTTTCGTTCTTTCTTTATTTCTTTCTTTATTTATTTATTTCTTCTTTCTTTCTCTCTTTCTTTCGTTCTTTCTTTCTTTCTTTATTTTTTCTTACCTCATCTCAGAAGTATAGAGGCCGAAACTTTGTTAATATGGCAATGCAGATGAAGGTAACAGTCCGAATAATGTAAATAATGCAAGTAATCATAATACCTTATCTCAGAAGTATAGAGGTCGAAACGTTGTTAATATGGCAATCAAAATGAAAATAATAGTCCGAATCATGTACATCATGCGTGTAATCATAATACCTCATCTCAGAGATATAGACAGGTCACTGAAAATGCCTGATATTAACCTCTTCAAAAAATACCTATATATCGTACGCCATTGATATTTTGCGTAACTAACTGATCATAAGAACTCTTTAGTTGCCTTTGTATTTAATATTTCTTTCCTTTCATCTTTCTTTTATGTGGTAACCAAAAATTTCCTTGCCGTTTTAGACGTCATGTGGGAAGAAGTGATTAATGACACGCAAATGAGTCCGTCGCGTACCGGGAAAGCGGTGAGAGTGGGAGTATTGCTTTTGACCAATGCGAGTGCGTTGCGCACACATATCAGTCATAGAGCGAGCAGCGGTGAGGAAACATGCCGCTATCGAAGCTGCTCGTTCGAGCTTCTCTGCTTTATGACTTTAAGGTGGGCCTGTCCACAACCGCATCAAATCGCCGAATACGTCAATCCTTTGGGGATAAGGCTGTGAAGAAACACACCGCCAAGTATTTATTCCAGAAGTTCAGGACGGAGATCTATCCCTTTGGTAGTTTGGTGTCAGGCCACAGTTTCTGTATAAGGAGGCCTTGAAGGCGGCCATAGAGGAAGACACCAGCCAAACCTGTGGTGAGCGTGTCAAACGCTTCTAAGTTTCTGATGAAACAGGCAGACTTCCCCTGCACCTCATATGGAAGGCGAATAGGTTGAGTAAGTATGTACCCTACACACAACTGGATGCCAACAAGCTACAACGAGTAACAACCTTTTTCTCATTGCTTTCTTAGCATAGGAACGTGCCCATATTCGATCGAGTGATCACTGGTGATGAAAAGTGGGTCCTATTGGGTTGTATTATCCAAAGCGTGGCAGACATTGATTGACACCGCGGGACCCTCTGCCTCACAACACAAGACCACCTCTACACTCACGCAAGATCATGTTCTGTATCTGGTGATCAAGTGGTGCGCTGTAAATTGCTACCAACGGGCTAAACCATTACTGCGGACCTGTACTCGCAGTAATTGGAACGTGTCCAAAAGGTCATGAATCGGAAGGACTTAACATTGGTTAATCGCAAGGGTGTGCTCTTTTCTCCATGACAATTCCAGGCCTCATGTGGCGAAGGTGGCTAGGGATAACACACCTCGACTTGAATGGGAGACACTGCAGCGTCCACATTACTTCCCAGACTTTATGTCAGATTACCACCTCTTCTGTTCCCTGGACAAT
>OZ038516.1:53479397-53501897 GCA_964036315.1 Acanthosepion esculentum | reverse complement strand
TCTCACCCTCCGTCGCTTTGATTATCCTATTGTAAATACGATTGTGAATAATCTAACAGCTGCTCAAAATATTTTAGGAGTTATGTATTGACCGTATTGGGGAATCTATATCTATAACTCTCAAAATGTTTCTGTATATATGTGTGAGCGTGTGTGTGATCGGATGTTGTTTATACTTTTCCACAGTTTTCATCCAATCTCGATGAATTTTTTTTTGTTTGATAGATAATTCTTAACTGCCGGTTTTGAGTCCAGATTGTTGGCGACAACGGCTCTCCACTACTTCCAGTGCATTATAACTTTCAGCAACGTTTTACTATGTACTATCTGTTCTTGGATATATACCTTTCATACAATCTTTAATAAAAATAGTTTAAATTATTACAATAATATTATTTATTATTATACAGTTCCCTTTTTACCTTTTTTCCACTCTTCTCAAAACTTTCTGATCAAATGCCTTGCTGGCGGACGTAGTTTGTCGTCTCTCCCAGGACGCTAGATTCTGGTAAGCAAAATTGTTTAGTATGACATAGTGAACTAACGTCCTTAATTGAAGATTTGATTCAATAAACAATATGTATATTTAATATATCAATATACTAGCAGCATGGCCCGGCGTTGCCCGTCCTTGATTCAAAAATCGTATGACAGTAATCGCTATCACTTGACTTGAAATATTTTTGCCCTTCCTTGTCTTTAAAGGAGTTCCTTTTGCCGTGCTGATGTTGCTACATGCCTTACTTCTTGCCTATCTTACACTGCGAATTTTTTCTAAGCTCTATACTAAACATTAAATCTGTTACGAAAAAAGAACTAAACAAAATGAACACAAAACGATCAGCTTTAAAAAAGGACTCGTAACTGGAAAAACCGAATGAAAAAAAACAACAAATACGTTTTCACACCCAACCCAGTTCTGCGGAATCAGACTTAACGTTGAGTTTAAGCAAGCGAATGAGCCAATTGGAGTAAAGTGCCATGCAGATTTAAATTTTTCCCACACGCAGCTATCGATTTTTTTTGCATGCTAGCATGCTAGTTAATATTCGTGTCAGTCAGCTGTTGGGTTTCACGCTGGCCAATAGAATCTTCCAGCCTATTCGTGGCAGCCAGCTATAGGCTCTCAATCTGGCCAGTAGAAAATGGTGGCAAACTACATGAAAACTGCCGTAGAAGCATGAAAGAATCGATTATTTCCACTATCGATGGGAGTTGGGAAATGCAAGGTCAGTCTTGGCCTTCCTGCTAACTTGGAGCATGTGCATATAAATTTTGGTGCAAATAAATTTTGGTGCAAATCCGTCGAAAAGTGCAGACGTGCTTTCGTTAAACACACACACACACACACACACACATCCTTCCTTTTATAGATAGATATATATCAATATACATCAATATATATCTATATATAAATATATTTTGCCATATCAAAACAAAAAAATAAAAATAAAATAAATATAAAGGATAAAAAACAAAAGTAAATTAAATAAAAACAAGCAAAATAAGTTGACTCAAATAAACAAATAAACAAATATACGACTTCCGTTAAAATATTTGCCAAAATAGACTACCCACAATGCACCTCTGACCCGTATATATAAATAGCCGAGAAAAATAACAGCACTCGTGGCCTGACGATTGCATCTAGCATGAAACAGACTGTCGCCTCTAAGTGTTGATTTCTATGTTCACTTTTATATTTACACACGCTCTATCTCTGATATTGAGCACTTTATCCCATAAATATAGCACACTTTAAGACTATATCTCTTCATATATATATATATATATATATATATATATATATATATATATATATATATATATATATATATATATATATAAATTGTACGTGATAATTGCAAAAAGAATAAACGAAAGCTCTCGGATATGTAGAACTTTTGGACAGTTTTTAGACATTTTGTTTATTATTTACTATACTATTTATCTCCGCTGTCACGGTTTTAAAAAAGCTGGAAGAACAAATTTAAATCGTACATTTAAATTACATTTAGCAATGAATTTAAGATATCAACTACCAGTCATCCGTTTCTAAATGCCCCCTAATCAATTATAGGCGAAGAAATTTGATTAAACTTTCAAATTGGATGTTTTAAAATTTTTATCACGATCAATCGCGACATTTTGTCGAAATTAGCCAATCAAGAGAAAGGAAATACATTTTCTGCGGGCTTCGTTATTTGCTCCGAATCTTTTTCGTCTTCTTGGCTCTTCTTTATCGTCGATTCTTTCGTGTGTGTTTCTTCTTCTTCTTCTTCTTCTTCTTCTTCTTCTTCTTCTTCTTCTTCTTCTTCTTCTTCTTCTTCTTCTTCTTCTTCTTCTTCTTCTTCTTCTTCGATTCTTCTTCGATTCTTCTTCTTCGATTCTTCGATTCTTCTTCTTCTTCGATTCTTCTTCTTCGATTCTTCTTCTTCGATTCTTCTTCTTCTTCTTCTTCGATTCTTCTTCTTCTTCGATTCTTCTTCGATTCTTCTTCTTCGATTCTTCTTCTTCTTCTTCTTTGATTCTTCTTCTTCTTCGATTCTTCTTCTTCTTCTTCGATTCTTCTTCTTCGATTCTTCTTCTTCTTCGATTCTTCTTCTTCTTCGATTCTTCTTCGATTCTTTCGTGTGTTTCTTCTTCTACTCTTTTTCGTCTTCTTGGCTCTTCTTTATCGTCGATTCTTTCGTGTGTTCTTCTTCTTCGTCTTCTTCTTCTTCGTCTTCTTCTTCTTCATCTTCATCTTCTTCTTCTCGTCCTCCTCCTCCTTCTTCGTCTTCTACTCTTTTTCGTCTTCTTGGCTATTCTTTATCGTCGATTCTTTCGTGTGTGTTTCTTCTTCTTCTCCTTCTTCTTCTTCTCCTCCTCCTCCTTCTTCTTCTTCTTCTCCTCCTCCTCCTGTTTCTTCTTCTTCTTAAAACATCAGCTGAAAATTTAAAAGGAAAAAAAAGATCAATTTCCGTTTAATTCACCAACTTCCATTTTGATTACCGCCCCTGACTAAATCACAACCGGTACGATATTCAAAGGCTTATTCGTCTTTTCCCTTTAACTTAGGGAGTAGCATCACGTGATTTCTCTATCTACCATAAAACAAGCGGGTATGCAAATGCTTCAGTAACCTCAACTAAAGACGAGGTTGATCTATTAACGATAATTTAATCTCTATCTTTACTTGTCTGTAAACATGTTTTGTTAAAACATCCATTAATTGTTGTTTGTTGACGTACAATGTGTTAGATAATGGTTTAGCAGACGATTATTTTTAGAGGAAGTTTATCTCGGCTCCGACTTCCGACGTTTGACAGCCGGGGTCAGATGGGGCCATAATAAGGAAGCCGATTTTGATTGGCTGTGCTAGCGTGGGAAAGAGAGATAGGAAAAGAGGTTTCAGGGAGTAGTTTCTTAACCGTAACGCGATGTAGATGTGTTCACTTTCGTGTCCGAAACGGCTCCTCTGTGGGCGAAACACGCTGGATAGTTAGTTAATGTAGATGTCGACATGATTAATAAAAATAGTTCATTTAAAATTCTCGATGTCGAAGTATTTCATTGCCGAACTGAAACGACTGGCGATCACTGGCTAAGAGAAAAGGCCGAGTTGAGGTCATTCAATTCTGTTAACATGCAACAAGTGTATTGCGGCCTCTGCTATTAACCGAACTCGCATAGGACTAGCTAATTTTCGCGGAGCAAATATATAAACTACCAGGCGTCACAAAACGATAATGATTTTCGTGCCGTAACAAATGTGGTGGGACTGTTTCTGAATATTGAAACATACAAAACCAATGAGATTTCTGTCTATATATCTGAGATGAGGTATTATGATTGCTTGCATTATTTACATTATTCGAACTGTTATCCTCATTTTCATTGCCATATTCACAACGTTTCGGCCGTTGTACGCTCCGGTCTGTATGTCTATGTCTCTCTATATATCTGTCTATATCTATGAGATGAGGTATTATGATTACTTATATTATTTACATTATTCAGACTGTTATCCTCATCTTCATTGACATATTCACAACGTTTCGACCGTTGTACGCTCCGGCCTTTATGTCTCTCTCTTTATATATGTCTATATCTCTGAGATGAGATACAATGATTACTTGCATTATTTAGATTATTCCGACTGTTAGATAATCATCTTCATTGCCATATTCACAACATTTCGGCCGTTGTACGCTCCGGGCTTTATGTCTCTCTCTTTATATCTGTCTATATCTCTGAGATGAGGTATTATGATTACTTGCATTATTTACATTATTCGGACTGTTATCCACATCTTCATTGCCATATTCATAGAGTTTTGGCCGTTGTACGCTCTGGTCTGTATGTCTATGTCTCTCTATATATCTGTCTATATCTATGAGATGAGGTATTATGATTACTTATATTATTTACATTATTCAGACTGTTATCCTCATCTTCATTGACATATTCACAACGTTTCGACCGTTGTACGCTCCGGCCTTTATGTCTCTCTCTTTATATATGTCTATATCTCTGAGATGAGGTACTATGATTACTTGCATTATTTAGATTATCCCGAGTGTTATCTTCATCTTCATTGCCATATTCACAACGTTTCGGCCGTTGTACGCTCCCGTCTTTATGCTTATGTTTCTCTATATATCTGTCTATATCACTGAGATGCGGTGTTATGATTACTTGAATTATTTACATTATTCGGACTGTTATCCCCATCTTCATTGTCATATTCACATAGTTTCGGCGGATATACGCCCTGGCCTTCTGCAGGTGATTGGATCTCTGAGATGGGATATTATGATTACTGAGTGAGATGTGCATATCCCCGTCGATGGTATTAGATATTATCTCTAAATTAGACTCTCATAAAGCAAGTGGTAGTGATGGGATATCAGCCGTAGTCCTAAAAAATGTACCCCTGAGCTGGCTCAAGTTCTCTCCAAACTCTACAACTGTTGCTTCACAGATTCTTGCCTTCGAGCCTGTTGAAACCCTCCTTTGTCGTTCAGGTCATTTATAACTCTGGAAACCCTTCTGACCCATCTAACTACTGTCTCATCAGTCTCCTACCACTCTTTGGCAAAGTCTTCGAGGTTTTAATCAATGCCGAAGTGGTTAAGCATCTTACCTCTTCAGACAATATCGTATTCGGTTTGCCCGTCCTACGGCTGATGTGCTCACAGCCATAACTGAATATATAAACCAAATTCTTGATAATAATGGCTAAGTTCAAGCTGTGGCTCTAAATATGTCGAAGGCATTTGACAGGGTTTGTCACGCTGGCCTTCTACGTAAGCTTGAGGAATACCGTATTACATGAGGATTATTTGATATAATACAATCATTCTTGTATAACCATGAAATGAAGGTATTTGCGTGTGTGTTTATTACATAATACAGATATTCAAAATTGTCTCATAAATATAGCTATTTCAAGTAAAGTTAAAACGTTAACATTTCCGACTCAAATTGTGTATAGAATACATACATACATACATATATATATATATATATATATATATATATATATATATATATATATATTATTATTATTATTATTAGTAGTAGTAGTAGTAGTAGTAGTAGTAGTAGTAGTAGTAGTAATCTTACAAGTATAAGTAACTACACTCGTTTCGGAAAACCTTCGGTGTCCTGATTTGCAAATAATCAAATCAATACCGAAGGAAAAAAAAGGTATAGAAAAAAAAGAAAGAACCAAGAACATGAACGCCTGTCGAAAACAATAGTCCAACATGCAAGTCCAAAGCCCAAAGAAAACAAAAACCGATACGAGTACGCAAAATAACTAAATAAAGTGCTCAATACAGTAAGTAGAGCGGACCTAGTTAAACCTAGAGAGCCAGACAAACCTAACTTCCATGACGATCTTCTCAGGTGAAACCTTGGTAGGTTTGTCTGGCTCTCTAGGTTTAACTATATATATATATATATAAAGCTTGTTATAATAAATACATTGAGCTCTTTTTGTGGATCAGTTTTAATATTTTATATTATTAGTATTCACTTGGATTATTTACCAACGGATTCTTGCATATATATATATATATATATATATATATATATATATATATATATATATATATAAACACTACCCGTCAAAAGTGTAAATTTTCATTTCATTTTTCGTTTCACCTTTTGAAAGTGATGTCTGATGATCAAGAGTACCTGAAAAGGTCTCTGGTGAAATAAAATATTACATGGAGCCTTAAAGTTATCTGTTTTCCTTTAATATATATATATATATATATATATATATATATATACATGGTGGGTTGTGTGTGTGTGAGAGAGAGAGAGAGAGAGAGAGAGAGAGAGATAAGAAAGAGAGAGGGGGCGCTTTAATACATCAATCTATAAGCGTATAAGTGTGTACAGATTTGCCTGTTTGTAAATGTCAGTGTTTTTTTAGAGTTTGTTTGCGATTGTCATATGTATTCATATATCAATCTTCGTGTGTTCCCATACGTAATGAGAGATATGGAAAGACTTCGGCGCTACAAAAATTAAGTAGTTCATTCGGGAAAAAAAACCGGGGAAATATGACGGAGCATATCATTTTTTAGTTTAGCATTCATTAGATGTATTCCTGCCCAAGGCATTTGTCAGAATCGAAAAATATTGACATTTTTTTTGGGCATTTTAGATTGGGTGCCCTGTTCACAATATAAAGACAATGTCAAATCGATTCATGCTTTCGTAGAAAGTTCTTTTTTTTTTACATCATTTATAAAAGGTGTTCCAATAACTTGGACCGATTTTAAATGTGAATAAAGTTTAAGCGTCTAAAGTTTCTTTTTCTTCTTCTTTCTGATTTAACAACTTAAGTCTTTGGCAATTTCAACCATACAAATATTAACAATCAAACAACGGGTTAAAATTATCGAAGACTATTACGAAAATGGACGTTCAAACAGAAATGAAATGAGAAGTTCCCAGTTTGCCTCATTTCTCTAAACAGCAAAGTAAATTGTCTACAACGATCGTGCGATTTGACGCCTTTAGATTTCTTCCTTTGGGGTCATCTCAAAAGTAAGGTCTATGCGAACAAGCCAACAACAATTCAACAGCTGAAGGATGAGATAATAAAGCATATTGGTGAGATGGAGAAGCAACTATGCAGAGACGTCATCAAAAAATTTGATCCATGTTTGGATGTGGGCCGCCGAAGCTTCGGCGGACATTTGGGCGATATTATTTTCCCCACATAATTACCATGACTTAAATAACATGATCCAATAGAGAAATAAATAAATTTTCACCAGTAACACTAATTTATTTAATGCTGACTTTAATCCTTCTTAATGAAACACACTTATTTCTGTATTTTTTAAGCCAAATATCAAATTTGAAAGAGCGCTTACGCCATTGCTAACTGTGTATTTTTCCCCAATCCTTAATAGTAAGCAATTATTATTGACGCAAGCACAGTTCCAAATTTGACACATGTAATTAAAAACAAAGTACAGATAACTCTTTAAGAATTCACGGATCAATTTGATATTGTATTCCCGTTCAAGAAACAAAATGTTTGCTTTCAATTTTAAATATACGTGTAATAAATCGCTAGTCCTATGTGTGACGATAAACTACATCCGGCAGCAAGGCCTTTGATCTGGAGATTGGAGGTCTTGAGGAGCGTAGAACCACCTCTTAATTGATGCTGTCGCCAGGTCCACCTTGACCAGCGGAGGTAGCCTCTGTTAGCGTAGTCCAGGTTATGAAGATAAACTACATCTTGCTGCAAGGCCACTGACAAGTAGATTGGGAATTCTGAGGAGCGTAGAACCACCTCTTAATTGATGTTGATCTCAGATCCATCTTGACTCGTGATGATCGTACATTTTAGGGAAGTTATGTTTATGGTGTTAAACTACATCCGACAGGAAGGCTACTGATCGGAAGAATGGGGGTTTTGAGGAACGAAAAACTACCTTTTAACTGCTGTTTTACTCAGGCCTACATTCGCCCGGGCATGTAACATCTTCTTTTTTTTTTCTTTTTAAGCAATTCACTCCAACCAAGGCGGAAGTGCCACTAGCACGCGAGGGGTTACAGAGGATAGAGAACAAGAGTAAAGAAGAGTAATTGAGGAAAGGATACAGAGAAGGACGGAGAACAAGAACAGAAGATGTCGATTGACATTACACTGGAATATTTGAAGATTACAGTTATCAGGGAAGCAAGCGAGAGGAAGGGAGTTCCATAGATGGGAAGTGCGAGAGAAGAAGCTGTTTGTGTAGAAGAGACGGTTACATTTAACCGTGAAAGCGTGGGACCGAGATCCCAATCTAGTATCTCGCTTAAATTTATGCAGTCTGGGAACCAGAGAAAGTAGCTTGTCGGAACTGTTGTCGTGAAAATACTTATGGTCTCAGCTATGGGCATAGTGAACACCAAACAAAAACTAAATACTATAAAAGTATCTTTTTATAGTAAAAGATACCAGCAATATATTTCGATGTAAAAACGTTACTAATAATACATATTTATAGTAAAATGACCAACAATACAGACCTTCTAGCAAATTGTAGTAACTTCAACCAAATTGTAGTAACTTCAACTAAAATACTACCAAACAACTAACATGAACAGTTTCATAGCATTAATCCATATAATATTCTACAATGTTTTACCGGTAGGAGAGAAAAATGACGTAATGCCCAGCCACCGGTTGAACGATTGGTAAACATTTGTAACTGTTTTTATATCTACCGTGAAACATTAAATACTAATTATTTGCAAATTTTGACTCAGGAGCTCAGGCAGAAGGGTTAAAATTGTTCAAGAACGCACAAGAGTTAATAAGTAAAAGACTTGTATTACGAAATTATTGTCTCCAAAAATGAATTCTTAGAATTCAAAAATATTTTCTGACTATAAATAACCCGCAAAGTGTTGTTAGAAGCCGTAGAAAACGAATAGATCAAAAAATATTTAAACGTGTGTAATTATCTTCTGATAGAGAAAAGTCAGTCTGAGGTGACGATATCTAAATTTTGATAATAACAAGAATTATTTAAAATTATTTTTCATTGTGTTTTGTGCATGTGTTTTGAATAAAAAAGGATCGTTTTTACAATGGAACGTGGAGAGTCTTAACCTGGACCGTCAGGGAATCGATCAGTCAGTTATATTTTTTGTAACTATTTTTATATCTACCGTGAAAAGTTACTTACCAATTAGTAACGAATTTTGACTCAAGAGCTCAGGCAGAAGGTTCAAAAAATGTTCAGGAACGCACGGCTCCAAGAGTTAATATAAGTGAAACATTTTAGATTGATAAACGGTTCCTATTTATTCTTTATTCTAACATTCTGTCGGATCCAGATCCATATTTGATCTACATTTGATCCTAATCCACATTTATATGTTCAAAAAGATCGATTTCTTTGTTTCTGTTTGTATATAAGACTTTTTTTTATGAAGCTGGAATTTTTGTCCATTGGAGTTTTATATCTACCATGAAACATTACATACTAGTTATTTGTGAATTTTGACTCAGGAGCTCAGACAGAAGGGTCAAAATTATTCAAGAACGCACGGCTCAAAGGGTTAATAAGTAAAGACTTGTATTATGAAACCACCGTCCCCAAAAAAATTTCTTCGAATTTAAAAATATTTTCTGACTATAAATAACCTGCAATGGGTTGATAGAAGCCGTAGAAAACGAATAAATCAAAAAATATTTGAACGTGTGTAATTATCTTCTGATAGAGAAAAGTCAGTCTGCGGTGACGATATCTAAATTTTGATAATAACAAGAATGATTTCAAATTATTTTTCACTGTGTTTTGTGCATGTCTTTTGGATAAAAAGGATCGTTTTTACAATGAAACGTGGAGAGTCTTAACCTGGACAGTCAGGGAATCGATCAGTCAGTTATATTTTTTGTAACTATTTTTATATCTACCGTGAAACATTATATACAAATTTTTTGCGAATTTTGACTCTGGAGCTCAGGCAAAAGGATTAAAATTGTTCAGGAACGCACGGCTCCAAGGGTTAATAAAAGTGAAACATTTTAGATTAATAAACGGTTCCTATTTATTCTTTATTCTAATATTCTGTCGGATCTCGATTCATATTTGATCTACATTTGATCCTAATCCACATTTATATGTTCAAGAAAGATCGATTTCTTTGTGTCTGTTTATATATAAAACTTTTTTTTATGAAGCTGGGATTTTTGTTCATTGGCGTTTTTATATCTACCATGAAACATTACATACCAATTATTTGCAAATTTTGAATCGTGAGCTCAGGCAGAAGGGTCAAAATTGTTCAAAATGGTTAATAAAAGTGAAACATTTTAGATTACTAAACGGTTCCTATTTATTCTTTATTCTAACATTCTGTCGGATCCAGATCCATATTTGATCTACATTTGATCCTAATTCTTGCTTCTATGTTCAAGAAAGATCGATTTCTTTGTTTCTGTTTTATATAAGACTTTTTTATGAGGCTGAGATTTTCGTCCACTGGAATTTTTATATCTACCGTGAAACATTACATAACAATTATTTGCGAATTTTGACTCTGGAGATCAGGCAGAAAGGTTGAAGTTGTTCAGGATCTCAGGGCTCAAACGGTAAAAAAAACAGTTGCGGAAATATACACACACACATATATTCGTGTGTGTATTTGTGTATTAAAGTGTGTTTAAAAACATGCACATTCCAGTTTGTCCGTTTATATGACCTCACGTTAAGTGACTTGAATTTGTTTCCATTAAACGTGGGACCGACTGAAATAACACCGGTTGAACGATAGGTAAACACTTGTAACTGTTTTTATATCTACCGTGTAACATTACATACCAATTATTTGCGAAGTTTGGCTCAGGTAGAAAGGTTAATTTTTTTCACGAACGCAGGGATCAAAGTGTTAAATCAAAGTGTATTCCAAATAACGGAAACATGGATATGCTCAAAGGCGAGGTTTCATATACCATGTATTCAATTGTGGAAGCAGAATAACATATATCATAGTTTTATTACTTTACTTCAAAGCTCTCAAGAAAAGTAATTCCGACATTAAATGACCCATAAGAATTCGATGTGCCGTTAAGCAAGCAAATCAATATTATAAGTGGTACTGTGTGCAGAACAGTTTCACAGAGTTTGGAAATACCGGAAGTGACGTAAATTTTATTTTTTTTGTTTGAATTAATTTATCCCTATATTAAATATTTTTGCACATTCTAAAACATTCATGGGCAAACTTTTCCAATGAGTGGGCCGTGCGAGATGTATTTTATCATAAAGCAGGTCGTACTATTAAAAAATTCAGATTTTTCGTTGATAGTAAAGCAGTCATTTTCAGTACAGAATATCGTAGGCGTAAGCATCTAACTTAGAAAAAAAAAAAAGAAAAAATTGTCATTTCTTATTTTTTCTACAATTTAAAAATTGAGGATTTCGTTTGATATTATCACTGATGACAACTGTGGTTATCCCATACTGATGGGTGTTATTTGTTTCGTGTTTATTCATTTGAAAAAGAAAAAAAAAATTCTGCAGGAAAAAATAATATGAATATTTCTCGTTTCTAAAACAAACTATTTTTACCAGTATGATCTTCCTTAATGAAAATTACCAATGGTTTAAAATGCTGAGAACCTTACCTTCAACAGAAGGTTGTATGGACCGATGTCCACATTTTAACCATGACTGCTCCAAAAGATTATATCCTTTCCTGAAAGTTAATTCATTTATTCGTAGTTGTGTCTTTTATTATAATTATCATGTGGGGTATGTTGTCTTTTTGCTTGCGTTATTGTTTTCTGATATCATTTACTAATATGTGTCTTTTATTCATAGATTTGCTTCAAAGCCGAACTCCGTGCGGACTTGTAAGCTAGTTTCTGCGGAGGGCTGAATGTAGTCCGGCCGAAAACTAAAGGAATCTTTGGTCCAACTTACAAAACAGCAATGACAATTTTGAAGAAATAACTTTGAATTAATCAATCCAACTCCATGGATCTTCAAAACCTTAATTCAACTCTCATTTGGGCTGTAAGTCCAATTCCGTCAATTTATTTTTAGCCGAAACTCCAATTTGGGCCGAAACTCCAATTTGGGTCGAAACTCCAATTTGGGTCGAAACTCCAATTTGGGCCGAAACTCCAATTTGGGTCGAAACTCCAATTTGGGTCGAAACTCCGATTTGATTCAAACTCCGATTTGGGTCGAAACTTCATTTTGGGGCGAAACTCCAATTTGGGTCGAAACTCCAATTTGGGTCGAAACTCCGATTTGATTCAAACTCCGATTTGGGTCGAAACTTCATTTTGGGGCGAAACTCCAATTTGGGGCGAAACTCCAATTTGGGTCGAAACTCCGATTTGATTCAAACTCCGATTTGGGTCGAAACTTCATTTTGGGGCGAAACTCCAATTTGGGGCGAAACTCAGATTTAGGTCTGTAGTGGTTGTGTAACCAATGTAAGTATTTAATGTAGTTTTATTTTATTAGTATTAAAGAAGGTGCTCAGTATCTCAGTAGTTTCGGCTCTATAAGCTAACACTACATGTATTTTTTATATAAATACAAAAATCACGAATTGCTTTTTATTTTAAAATCGAAGATCACGCCTTAAAAGGCGACACTTGCGAAATAATGAAACAGAAATTGAACAAAATAATGAACTCTTTTATAGTGGCATACGAAAGAGGAAAACGCTCAAAATGGAACAATTTGTTAGACAGTTACGTTGTTTTTCAACCAAACTAGTATATTCATTGAACAGACAGAGACACACACACACACACACACAAATATATATATCTTAAACATAGTTTATGGAACACCAAAGACGTATCTCTCAGGGTAAAGATCGACATATGCTGATCAGTCGTTCTCTCAACGGTGCTGAAACTTGGACCCTGTGCCACAAGCACATAAATCAACTTGACACCTTTCACATGCGCTGTCTTCGTGCCATATGGGATATAAAATGGGATGACAGGGTCAAGAATAGTGCAATACTGAAGAAATGTAAAAACATCACAGGCATTGAAACCGTTCTAGCAAAGATACAACTTAGGTGGGATGTTGTGAGAATGGATGATCACAGGCTTCAAAAAAAAGGTACTGTATGGACAACTACCAAACTCTAAGCGTTCAGTTAGACGTCCACCCTTACACTACAAAGACAAATTGAAAGACAGCTTGAAACGTCTCAACTTTAATCTGAAAACCTGGGAAGTCCAAGCATCAAACTGAAAGGAGTGGTGTAAGACACGATTCGTTAAGTTAAAGGGTTTTGAAGACAGTAGACTGAAGCACTGTGATCAGCTTCGTCAAGCTCTGAAGCAGAGAGGCCATCAAAATCCTGTTTTAAAAAATTCAGCTCTCAGTGTGAGTTTATTGTCCGTAGGAAGGCTGGGATCATATCACACTTAAGAAAAGACAAATGAAAACAAAATAGCGCCTGCTGGCATGGATAAGTGTAAAATAATATATGTGTATGAGGAATTAATAGATATTATTTGTTTAATCTCATATATTAGTATTGCTTGAAACGGTTATTATTGGATACTCGTAATTGGATAGACACTTTCTTTATTTTGGACACTATTTTTTCGGATATCGGTTCGTGTACGCGAAAAAAGTTTTGCTAATTTCCTTTATTTAATTTTTTTTTTGAGTGCTCAGAGCTGTATATGAAATAAAAACTTCTTAACGGGGCGTCTATTCAAATACAAGTATTCATTAAAAAGAAGGTTTGACGTGATATATATATATATACATATACATACATAAATACATACACCGAGAAAGTATGGTGTGAATAAAATAATCGTCAAGAAAGATTATAATATAAAAGGAAAAGAAAGAAGTTGAAAAGGAAAATGAAAGAAAGAAGGAAAGAAGGAAAGTAAGAAAATAAGGAAGAAAAAAGAAAGAAAAATAAAGAAAAAGGAAAGAAACAGAGGAATTACAGCAGAAAGAAACAAAGAAAAAGAATGGTGTGGAGAGTATCAAATAATAATTTACAGACTATAAGAAAGAAAGAAAGAAAGAAAGAAAGGAAGAACGAAAGCAAGAAAGGAAGGAAGAACGAAAGAAAGAAAGAAAGAAAGGAAGAACGAAAGAAAGAAAGGATATTGAATAAATACAACGAGAAAGTATGGTGTGAATAAAATAATCGTCAAGAAAGATTATAATATAAAAGGAAAAGAAAGAAGTTGAAAAGGAAAATGAAAGAAAGAAAGAAAGTAAGAAAAGAATGAAGAAAAAGAAAAAAGAAAGAAAAAAGAAAGAAAAAGGAAAGAATGGAACAGAGGAAATACAGCAGAAAGAAAAAAGAATGGTGTGGAGAGTATCAAATAATCATTTACAGACTATAAGAAAGAAAGAAAGAAAGAAAGAGCGAAAGAAAGAAAGAAAGAAAGAAATAAAGGATATTGAATAAATACAACGAGAAATATGGTGTGAATAAAATAATTGTCAAGAAAGATTATAATATAAAAGAAAAAGAAAGAATTTGAAAAGGAAAAAGAAAGAAGGAAAGAAATAATGAAAGAGAGGAATTAATGCAGAAAGAAAGAAATAATGAACGAGAACCAATGAAGTGTATGGCATCAAATAATCATTTTGAGACTATAAGAAAGAAAGAAAGAAAGAAAGAAAGAAAGAAAGAAAGAAAGAAAGAAAAGGCAAAAAATATTGAATAAATAAAACTAGAAATTTTGGTGTGAATAAAATAATCCCCGAGAAAGATTATAATATTAAAGGGAAAAAAGAAGAGGGGAAAGAAAGAAAGAAAGAAAGAAAGAAAGAAGGAATGAAAGAAAGAAAGAAAGAAATACTGAATAAATAAAACGAGAAAGTTTGGTGTGAATAAAATAATCATCAAGAAAGATTATAAAAGGGAAAGACAGAAAGTGAAACGGAGAAAGAAAGGGTTTAAAAGCTAAAAATAATTTGATATCTCGAAAGAATGACAACGTAGTCACAAATCCAGAAAGATTCGGAGAAAAATGAAGTCTTAACACGGAAAAAATATTTTGTAAATTTTTTAAATCAATAAACATATTGGAATAAAAATGTCCAAAAATTTGGTCACCAGAGAATGCTTCAAATAGATGACTGATATTCAGTGAGACGTAAAGATTTTTGCTCGACGAACTTTGAAAAGTTCTATCATCACGAGAAGGTAACTTTGACAAGCCCCAAAGGAATAAACAAAATTGAAAAGGACGGAATAAACATGGAGTCGTTGAAAAAGAGGGCGAATTCTTATTTTTAGATAAAGTGCAAAAATCACTGATTTACATATATATATATATATATATATATATATATATATATATATATATATATATATATGGTGTATCAAAGTTACTTTTACAAACTTTGGGGTGGGTTCTTCTCAATAAAACAAGGACAAAAGTCCATATAAGCATATGTCCGCGAATCCTTCGTTTTTGAGTTATTAACTTTAAGTAAAGTTTACGGTAGATAGCACTGTCTTACCATTTAGACCGAGCTACATTTGTCATTCGTGTACATTTGTAGGCTAGTTTGTTTTCAAAGTTTAACCTGTATAGTAGGGAGTTAACCGGAAATTCATATCGTGCGCAGGCAGACATGATTTTTACATACGGTCGCGCAAATGGTAATGAACGCGAGCTTTTCTTGAAACTTAATAACCCAAAAAGGATTTGCAGACATATGTTTATATGTTATATGTTGAGTCTTGACTCATTGTTGAATCTCGACTAATGCATGGAATAATAATGCAACACAAAATGTACTTAGAACAAGAATGTATTATAACAAGAAAGTGTACACAATATTTACATCTAGTATTTCTGTATATTTCTGGGAAGACGTTCCTGGAGAATGTGTTGACTAAGTCGCAGTCGGACAAAGTCTCTAGTTGGATCTCTTGATTCCCCGGGATTTACTTGACCTCCCACAGGGCCAGGTTGTGACACAAGGTTGGAGTTTAACGTGGGAAGGGAGGGGGAATGGACCCGAGTTTTCACTCGGGTCGCAGTGCTTTGGCTTTAGCTAGTCATAGCTGGTCTTGGCTGGTCATAGCTTGTCCAAGCCGGTCATAGCTAGTCAGACGTAGCCACGATACTACCAGCGCAGGGACGGATCCCTGCCGCCGGCCTGTATCGGAGAACGAATCCCGGCCCCATAGGCGATCATTCAGTGAGTAATCTGCGAACAGATACTACACTTTACTGGATCCTACCACATCATTATACAAGTTATTTATTTTTCTATAACTAGTATTTAACATGTAAATAGCTTAATTTATTTATTTTTAAGCGATTTTAGTTAAATATTATTTGTCTTTGTTTTTTAAAAGCAATTTATTAGAGTATCAATCAATATCCCAAATTATTCATACCGCATCTTAGGAGGTTTCTTTTTGTAAAGAGTCTCCGTCTTTTTAGTCCCTCTATTGTAGACATTTTATTAAGTGAAGTTTAGAAAAGAAGAAGGAAAGAAAAAAAGAAGAATAAAAAGGAAAGTTATAAAAAGAGAAAGAGCAAACAAATAAGATATAATAGAGAAGTTAAAAGGGGAAGGAAGAGAAAGAAAAGTAAGTCGTAAGACAAGCCAATATAATAAATCGCTTTCTATTTTTTTAAATGTCTATATATATATATATATATATATATATATATATATATATATATATATATATATACATAAGTGCTAATACCCTTGGGAAAGGTGTGAATCCTCTTCTTCTCCCTCCAACTATGGGTAAATAGCAGGACAGACTGGGTTCTATAGCCTTGGATGGCAACTGGTCTAGTAGAAGGACAACTCCGAATTCAAAACCTGCGGAGGGTCGTTTGGGGACCTTGTGGCATTCGTTGCACCAGGTCCCTGTATTCGTCCCTCCAAAAAGTGTGGATGACCCTGCACAAAGCCTTCACCACTATAATCAAATCCTGTGTGGGTGTCGGGCTTTCAGTTTCTGGGAACTGATCTGTCTGGCCCTCATACGTCGAGTCCGACGGGAGAGTCCACCATACATATATATACACACACACACACACACACACACACACACACACACACACACACACACACATATATATATATATATATATATATATATATATATATATATATATATATTGGTTAGTTTTCTTCTCTTCTTCCAAAAAGCACCCTGTCTTGGTTGCATGTAGGAAGATCAGTACAATTAAGTATACCCGATCTATAACATCGAATATCCCAAATGAAGTCTTGAATAGTTGCTCTTTACTGGGGGAACTTATATAATGCACGTCCTAAAGCTAGTAGCAAATTTTATCCTGGATGCGGGCCAAATTCTGATCACATTCGGTCGGGTCGCCCATCGAAGAAGTCTGTTGTTTATTTAGACCCGAAACTTCTAGTGACATTGGACCAACAACACTGACGACAACACCTATATTCGCCACTTAAAGGTGTATTTTTAATAATAATATGTTTATGCGGACTTTTGTCCTTGCTTTGTTATGCAGAATCCGCCTTCAAAGGTTGTAGACTTATATTTATACACCCTATACGTGCAAAATTTCGGGATAACAGCTAAGACATTATTCTATTTATTGAATAGTTTAGTTCATGCCACATTGACCGATAAACTCCTACAAGAAAAAAATTCTCCAATTACTATATAACTAAAAAAAGGACTCTCTTAAATTTTCAAAAAAATTCAACCTTAGTGTTGCGACTGCACGCTCCAAAAGTTTTTTTTTTCTCTTAAAAATAAAACATTCCTAAAAAAAACATATTTCGATTCGCATTTAATCTTTCGTCTCTGATATTACCTGGATTTACTAAAAACAAAATAATTTCCAAACCTGAGGATGACTGTATGTACAGTTGAAAGTACTAGCAGATTAAAAAAAAGACCTGATACAGCTTGTAGTTATTAAAAACAAGGATCATAACATTTATCGAGTGGTTGGTAGGTTAATGCAACTTTAAAAATTTGTTTGCGAAGTGTTTTCGCCAATTTATATCATTAACTTTACTAATCTACTTTTTGTATGAATGATTCATTGAAGTATAAATTGAACTGTACCACATATTTGATATACATATATATATATATATATATATATATATATATATATATATATATATAATGTACACACACATTATATATATATATATAATGTACACACACATTATATATATATATATAATGTACACACACATTATATATATATATATATATATATAATGTACACACACATTATATATATACAGATATATATATAATGTACACACATATTATATATATATATATATATATATATATAATGTACACACACATTATATATATATATATAATGTACACACACATTATATATATATATATATATATATATATATATATATATATATATATATATATATATAATGTACACACACACATTTTATATATATATATATATATATATATATATATATATATATATATATATACACACACACAGAATAATTATTTATATTATTTACTTTGTTCGGACTGTTGTCCTCATCTTTATTGCCATATTTACGGGGTTTCGGCCGTTATACACACCGGCCTTCTTCAGGTGATATACGTTGGAATTTCGAACCAAACCTTTTATTTCCTCCATCGGATTAGAGTGCTGTAGTTTTACGTGCAATGTCTTTTCTTGCTATCTCAGTATCTGAAGAAGGTCGGAGCGTACAACGGCCGAAACGTTGTGAATGTGACAATATAGATGAGAACAGTTCAAAAAACGTAATTAATATGAGTAGAAATATTAGAAATATCAGTAATATTAGCCGTTTCTTTATAAGGAAATATCTGGCTTGCATTGATCAACCAAGATATGCGACTTTCAGTTAGAATTTCGGAAGTCTTCTTTTCTGAAAACAACTTTTCAGGAAAATCGCTTTCACAAACATATTGTTGTCGCTCTTTCCAGTACTCATGGGGTTTCCTTCCAAACTCTTTGTTTGAAGTGGTGTGGAACTTCAAAATTTTATTACAGTGTAACCCGGATATAAGAGAGTTGTCGGGACAGGAGAAGATGTATCTTATATCCGGGTTTCTCTTATATCCGAGTTTCTCTTATATCCAGGTTTGTACTATTATATATACATTAACACAGGCTCTAATTTGGGACCAGAGAAAATCTCTCTTATATCCGGGTTTATCTTATATCCGGGTTTGGCCTATTATATATACATTAACACAGGCTCTAATTTGGGACCAGAGAAAATCTCTCTTATATCCGGGTTTCTCTTATATCCGGGTTTGGTATATTATATATACATTAACACAGTCTCTAATTTGGGATCAGAGACCATCTCTCTTATATCCGGGTTTCTCTTATATCCGGGTTTGGTCTATTATATATACATTAACACAGGCTCTAATTTGGGACCAGAGAAAATCTATCCTATATCCGGTTTTCTCTTATATCCGGGTCTCTTATATCCGGGTTACACTGTGTATCTTTATATATATATCGTGTTGTTCATTTGAATTGCTGCTACTGTTGAAAGTCTTCAAATGAAGCTGTTTCTGTTAATTTGAACATTTCTTGCTTGTGATCCTGTAGCGCCAGTTCACGAAGTTCGAAGAAGGTGGGGGGGGTCCTCGCTAAGAACGACATGATTCATTCGTTCGAAGATATGTTTAGCCATTGATCTTGGGGAGCGGTTGTATACGGCATGTCTGTGTAGATATTTCTCAACGAGATTGGCGCTCTGCATAACGCCCCCCCCCCGATGAAAGTCTCGATCTGACGAGACTTACTGATTTGCCAACTGCATAAAGCAAGAAAGAAAGAAAAGAAGCAAGAAAAGTGAGAAAGAATACTAATTTGTTTAAATAAATAAATAAAAAAGACTGATTTGCTAACTGCATAAAGCAAGCAAGAAAGAAATGAAGAAAGAAAGAATAGAAAGAAGACTAACTTACTAATGATATAATGAAAGAAAAAAGAAAGAAAAGCTAAGACTAATTGGCTACTACATAAAGAAAGAAAGAAGACTTACTAACGAAAAAAAAGAAAGAAAGAAAGAAAGAAAACAAATATATGAGAATAAAAAAAAGTAACGGTAATATTAACCGTTTCCTTATAAGGAAACACTCGATATTAATTGACCGAGCAGCCAGTGCTGTTTTCGGTTGTAATTTATGAAATCATTCTATGAAAATAATTGTTCAGGAAAATAGGATTCTTAAATATCTCAAGTAACTGTTATAGCTCTTGCCAGTATTAATAGAGGATTTCCTCCTAATCGTTTCTTTCTCATCTTGAAGTCATGTCGAATATCCCAATCTTGATTGTGTCGTCCTTTTCCTTTTGAGTTACATGTGCTATTTTAGTTGTTGATAGTCTATGAAAATAATTGTTCAGGAAAATACGTTTCTTAAATATCTCAAGTAACTGTTATAGCTCTTGCCAGTATTAGTAGAGGATTTCTTCCTAACCGTTTCTTCCTAATCTTGAAGTCATGTCGAATATCCCAATCTTGACTGTGTCGTCCTTTTCCTTTTGAGTTACATGTGCTATTTTAGTTCTTGAAGTCATGTCGAATATCCCAATCTTGACTGTGTCGTCCTTTCCTTTTGAGTTACATGTGCTATTTAATTCTATGAAACTAATAGTTCAGGAAAATGTAACCGTTTCTTCTAATCTTGAAGTCATGTCGAATATCCCAATCTTGATTGTGTCGTCCTTTTCCTTTTGAGTTACATGTGCTATTTTAGTTATTGATATTCTATGAAAATAATAGTTCAGGAAAATACGTTTCTTAAATATCTCAAGTAACTGTTATAGCTCTTGCCAGTATTAATATACGATTTCTTCGTAACCGTTTCTTCCTAATCTTGAAGTCATGTCGAATATCCCAATCTTGATTGTGTCGTCCTTTTCCTTTTGAGTTACATGTGCTATTTTAGTTGTTGATATTCTATGAAAATAATAGTTCAGGAAAATACGTTTCTTAAATATCTCAAGTAACTGTTATAGCTCTTGCCAGTATTAATATACGATTTCTTCGTAACCGTTTCTTCCTAATCTTGAAGTCATGTCGAATATCCCAATCTTGATTGTGTCGTCCTTTTCCTTTTGAGTTACATGTGCTATTTTAGTTGTTGATATTCTATGAAAATAATAGTTCAGGAAAATACGTTTCTTAAATATCTCAAGTAACTGTTATAGCTCTTGCCAGTATTAATATACGATTTCTTCGTAACCGTTTCTTCCTAATCTTGAAGTCATGTCGAATATCCCAATCTTGATTGTGTCGTCCTTTTCCTTTTGAGTTACATGTGCTATTTTAGTTGTTGATATTCTATGAAAATAATAGTTCAGGAAAATACGTTTCTTAAATATCTCAAGTAACTGTTATAGCTCTTGCCAGTATTAATATACGATTTCTTCGTAACCGTTTCTTCCTAATCTTGAAGTCATGTCGAATATCCCAATCTTGATTGTGTCGTCCTTTTCCTTTTGAGTTACATGTGCTATTTTAGTTGTTGATATTCTATGAAAATAATAGTTCAGGAAAATACGTTTCTTAAATATCTCAAGTAACTGTTATAGCTCTTGCCAGTATTAATATACGATTTCTTCGTAACCGTTTCTTCCTAATCTTGAAGTCATGTCGAATATCCCAATCTTGATTGTGTCGTCCTTTTCCTTTTGAGTTACATGTGCTATTTTAGTTGTTGATATTCTATGAAAATAATAGTTCAGGAAAATACGTTTCTTAAATATCTCAAGTAACTGTTATAGCTCTTGCCAGTATTAATATACGATTTCTTCGTAACCGTTTCTTCCTAATCTTGAAGTCATGTCGAATATCCCAATCTTGATTGTGTCGTCCTTTTCCTTTTGAGTTACATGTGCTATTTTAGTTATTGATATTCTATGAAAATAATAGTTCAGGAAAATACGTTTCTTAAATATCTCAAGTAACTGTTATAGCTCTTGCCAGTATTAATATACGATTTCTTCGTAACCGTTTCTTCCTAATCTTGAAGTCATGTCGAATATCCCAATCTTGATTGTGTCGTCCTTTTCCTTTTGAGTTACATGTGCTATTTTAGTTGTTGATATTCTATGAAAATAATAGTTCAGGAAAATACGTTTCTTAAATATCTCAAGTAACTGTTATAGCTCTTGCCAGTATTAATAGAGGATTTCTTCGTAACCGTTTCTTCCTAATCTTGAAGTCATGTCGAATATCCCAATCTTGATTGTGTCGTCCTTTTCCTTTTGAGTTACATGTGCTATTTTAGTTGCTGCTACTGATGGAAGTCCTCGAGTCATATCGTTTCTGTTAATTGTTATTGTTCTTTCTTTGTGATTCTGTAGCGCGTCACATGAGCCATCATCAGAATTGTTATACAGACATGAAACAAAGATATCCACCGTCAAAGATGTTGACGTTGTATGACGTCATAGATCAGCTTCTTGAACTTACGAGCTACGTCTGGTATTCCGCGACCGTTATCGTCGCA
>OZ038516.1:53454397-53474397 GCA_964036315.1 Acanthosepion esculentum | reverse complement strand
TTCTTTCTTTCTTTCTTTCTTTGGTCCTTTTATTCGCTTTTCATCTTTCTTTTCTTTCTTTCTCTCTTTCTTTCATTTTTTCCTCTATTCATTTTCGTCTT
The DNA here is from genome assembly GCA_964036315.1 of Acanthosepion esculentum. Lineage (NCBI taxonomy): Eukaryota > Metazoa > Mollusca > Cephalopoda > Sepiida > Sepiidae > Acanthosepion > Acanthosepion esculentum. Next base: position 53,474,296 of record OZ038516.1, on the reverse strand, counting down.
TCTTTTTTCTTTCTTTTTCTTTAGTTTGCTTTTCATCATTCTTTCTTTCTTTCTTTCTTTCTTTCTTTTGTTCCTCTATTCACTTTTCTTCTTTCTTTCTTTCTTTCTTTCTTTCTTTCTTTGGTCCTTTTATTCGCTTTTCATCTTTCTTTTCTTTCTTTCTCTCTTTCTTTCATTTTTTCCTCTATTCATTTTCGTCTTTCTTTTTTCTTTCTTTTTCTTTAGTTTGCTTTTCATCATTCTTTCTTTCTTTCTTTCTTTCTTTTGTTCCTCTATTCACTTTTCTTCTTTCTTTCTTTCTTTCTTTCTTTCTTTCTTTCTTTCTTTGGTCCTTTTATTCGCTTTTCATCTTTCTTTTTTCTTTTTTCCTTTATTCGCTTTTCATCTTTCTTTCTTTCCTTCTTTCTTTCTTTCCTTCTTTCTTTCTTTCTTTCTTTTTTTTCTTTCTTTCTTTCTTCTGTTGCAGGCGTATGCTGATCGTGTTTTAGGTCGGAAAACACTTGTCTCCTGGAATATATATCACACAAAAAAATGGTGACTCTGATTGTAAGTACGGCTATTATAGTGAGTAACAACAAAACTATATATATAAAAACAAACGACACTTTATGTACTAACAAAACAAAGGTATACATAGACAAGGTAAGATTTTTGCGTGTGATAAAACAATGAATATGAAAGAAGAAAACACTTAAACTAGTAAAAGTTTTTGTGTAGAAGTCTTAGAGAAAAATAATGGAAAGTTAAGAGGAAGGTGTTGCCGTGTTTGCGTGCGTGTTTGTGTATGTGTGTGTGCTTGCGTGTGCGTGTGTGTACTCACCTTTCTCTACTTGGCAACATACATCTTGCTGTCCCTGGGTGAAATAGGAAAGAGAAAATGACAGAGAATAATACACCCTATTTATAGGCGTAGGGAGCGTCCCCTAACGACGGTTTTATTAGAAAAGTAAGTGGGGTAACTCCACACATCCTTTCTTTCTTTTTCCCCCTTTATTTGATTTTCATATTTCTTTCTTTCTTTCATTTGTCCCTTTATTCGCTTTTAATCTTTCTTCCTTTATTTCTTTTTTCTTTCTTTTGTTCCTTTATTCGAATTTCATCTTTTTCTTTCTTTTTCCTCAAACATTTTCTATAAATTCGTTTTCGTTTCCTGATTCTTTTTAAAAAAAATTGCACTAAAATATTGTGTAGGCTTTTTGATATTTTTCTATTATTTTTCTTGTATTAATCATTCTCACATTTCTCTTGAACGTCTCTCTCTCTCTTTCTCTCTCTTTCTCGTCTTCTATTTCTGCTCTTTCTTTATCTCTTCTCCTTCTTTCATTGACATTCATAGCCATTTCTATTTTATCGTACTTTTTATTATTATTCCAGTACCATTCTCTTTTACTTTCCATCTTCCAGCCTCTTCAAATATTTCTGTGGACAAAAGCAATTTCGTAATGAAAATCGCTGTAATTATTTTCAAAGAAATATTTTGTTTGGTGATTTTAAGTTTTCAAATTTTAGTTCAGTTTTAGCATTTTGTTTTCCTTCAAAGTATCTTTCAAGCTTCGTCCACTGAACGGCTTTCGACACTGTGGTACTTGTTTCGAATTCTGACTCCTCTATTTGCCCTCCACGCTTTCATTTTATCGCCTAATAAGATTTACGAGTTATATGCTTCCTTTCCTTTCTACTTTTTTCTACGTTTTTCTTCAGATTTCTTTCATTTTTATTCATCCATCTATCTTTCTTTTCTGTTTTCTTGCATTTTTCTTTCTTTCTTTCTTTCTTTCTTACACACATTTATGCCTTTATTCGCTTTTTAACTTTTTTCTTTCTTTCTTTCGGGCTCTCGATTGTTCCTTTATTCGCTGTTAAACTTCATTTTTTCTTTACTTCTTTTTTTTCTTTCTTTCTTTCTTTCTTTCTTTCTTTCTTTCTTTCTTTCTTACAATCATTTGTTCCTTTATTCGCTTTTTAACTTTTTTCTTTCTTTCTTTCGGGCGCTCGATTGTTCCTTTATTCGCTGTTAAACTTCATTTTTTCTTTACTTCTTTTTTTTTCTTTCTTTCTTTCTTTCTTTCTTTCTTTCTTTCTTACAATCATTTGTTCCTTTATTCGCTTTTTAACTTTTTTCTTTCTTTCTTTCGGGCGCTCGATTGTTCCTTTATTCGCTGTTAAACTTCATTTTTTCTTTACTTCTTTTTTTTTCTTTCTTTCTTTCTTTCTTTCTTTCTTTCTTTCTTTCTTTCTTACAATCATTTGTTCCTTTATTCGCTTTTTAACTTTTTTCTTTCTTTCTTTCGGGCGCTCGATTGTTCCTTTATTCGCTGTTAAACTTCATTTTTTCTTTACTTCTTTTTTTTCTTTCTTTCTTTCTTTCTTTCTTTCTTACAATCATTTGTTCCTTTATCGTTTTTCATTTTTCTTTCTTCCTTCTTTCTTTTTTACAATCATTTGTTCTTTTATTCGTTTTTCATCTTTCTTTCATTCTTCTTTCTTTCTTTCTTTTTTACAATCATTTGTTCTTTTATTCGTTTTTCATCTTTCTTTCTTTTTTTCTTTCTTTTTTTACAATCAGTTGTTCTTTTATTCATTTTTCATCTTTCTTTCTTCTTTCTTTCTTTCTTTTTTTACAATAATTTGTTCTTTTATTCGTTTTTCATCCATCTTTCTTTCTTTCTTTCTTTTTTACAATCATTTGTTCTTTTATTCGTTTTTCATCTATCTATTTTTTGGCATTTTTCTTCCTTACTTTCTTTCTTTCTTTTTTCTTTCTTAATTTCTTTAATTATTTCTCATAGCTATTTGTTTCTTTATTCGCTTTCCATCTTTTTTTTTCCTTTTTCTTTCTTTTTTCTTAGAATTTAAGCCTTTATTCGCTTTTCATCTTTTTTCTTTTTTTCTTTCTTTCTTTCTGACTGTTACTTCTTCCTTTACTCGCTATTCAACTTTCTTTTTTCATTTATTCATTCTTTCTTTCATTCTTTCTTTCTTTCTTACAGTCATTTGTTACTTTATTCGCTTTTCATCTTTCTTTCTTTTTTCCTACAATCATTTGTTCCTTTATTCGCTTTTCATCTATCTCTCTTTCTTTCTTTCTTTCTTGCATTTTTCTTTCTTATATTCTTTCTTTCTAACGTCGTATTGCAGATATATCATATATTAAACAGTAAGTACAACGGAAGAGTATTACACGACTAGTGAGTGTGCGTCGGTTGACCCAGCGTTCAATCTATTCGACTGTTCCCCCAAGGTCTTCTCTCCTACTAATCTTGTAGTAGGCGGAACAGTCCAACATAGACTCTTTAGAGGGAGGATACCAAAACACCCCCCACTTTTCAGCCTGACTCCATATGGAGTTTTTTATAATTACCACACAATATTTTTTGATCAAACAAATAAACACTTTTACAAAAAAATCAGAAACAACCACTTTGGAAAAACTATATACAGGAATTACGTTCACAGTTTTTTTGTTTTATGACAAACATTTTGCGTGTTAGCAACAGTCCATTTTTATTAAGGTCTCTATTCATTATACCTAAATAATGAAAAATTGGATAAGTGTAAATTATAATGTTAATAATTTCCAATAATCCAATGCGTATTGTGCTTTTCTGCTAATTCAAAGTTCATAAGTGAGGGGATACACACACACACAGAGACACAAACACACACACACATATATATATATATATATATATATATGTAAGCAAATGTGTGGATGTAGATCCGACGGTATGATGAAAATGTGGAAAAGACAAGGCAAAATCCGAATATGTGAGTTTACTGTTTTTATTTTGTTTTTTGTTTTTGTTATTCTGTCGACGTCAGACGTTTCGGTCAAATAGACCTTCTTCGGGATATGGTTAATGGAGACATATTTATATTAGATTTAAGTTTGATGGAGAGACGATATATACAGGACTGGTCAGAAACAGAAAAACTGAAATTCTAAAGTCAAGTATTCTTTCTTAGAGTCGGATATGCTGGCGTCGCGTGGGCGGCAACTACGAAGACCTGCGCACAGGGAAAAAGATTGTGTCCTAAGTGGAAGGTGAGGGGGATTATTTAAAACTATAGCTTATCGGTACGTTTGTCACGCATTAATCTCGCCACAGAGCTCGCGATCTGAAAGAAACCAGGTCTAATATTTACTGTATGTGAGGTGGCTATCATGCCAGCCTCATAAATCTGTCTAAGGTTCTTATTGTGGATATATTTTAAGATCTTCACAGAGTCGAAATCAAAATTGTGATCAGATTTGGCTATGTGTATAACTAAAGCACTGCTTAGATTACCGAGGCGAATGTCACGTTTATGTTCGGAAATGCGAGATTTCAATGATCTACCTGTCTCGCCTACATAACTCAGGTTGCAGTCTCTGCAGGGCACCTGATAGACGCAAGCATCGGATGTAATATGTTGTCTGCTGGTATTACTCAATATGTTACGTATAGATTTGGTGGGTAATGTAGTAGTTTTAATTTTTAGCGCGTTTAGATTGTTGGAGATCTGTTCGGTCAGAGGGTTATTCGGTAGAAAGATGCGGCCAATGGGATTATCAGGGGCAGCTGAGAGTGTGCCTCTCTCCACCTTTGATGTAGTAGTAGTAGTCGGTATGTTGTTATGTACTGATGGACGAACTCTGTGGATTTTCAAGGCTTTATGTTTAGCGCCGAGTATTAGTTGTCTCGGATACGAAAGGCTGGAGAAGGTATCCTCGATATAACCAAATTCGTCATCTAAATATTTTGCTGAACAGATTCGCAGAGCTCTCAAGTAAAATCCGATTCTTTTCGGAGAGTCACTGTGGTAATGAAATTAAACAATGTTCTGTGTGTCTATATACATACCCATATATATATATATATATATATATATATATATATATATATATAATAATCTTAATGGACTCTCCCGTTGGTTTCGACGTATGAGGATCTGAGTGCTTAATTGATTCACTTATGATTTTTTTTTCGATAATCTTCAGTGGAACATAAGACCGGCTAGAGATTTACAGAGGGGGCCACATATGGAGCAAGAGTGAATGTGAGATGTAATCACTGTTAGATTGGCTGATCTTTTAGATCTTGATCTCGCTTCTTGAAGATGATTCAGACAAGCAGATTGAAAACCACCAGTAAAACACGTTGATCTCCATCCAACGGCTTCAGGGTAAAATTTCCGACTGACGCGAATTCAGCCGGTTTTCGATTCTAGCCAGAGGCAACCGGACTTCTAGCCACACTGATGAGCTGTGATACAGCGAAATATATATATATATATATATATATATATATATATATATATATATATATATATATATATATATATATAAAGTGTATTGGGGCAGAAGATTAATATTTAAACATATATTGTTAAATATAACAGGCAATGAACAATTATTTTTGATCAGGGCCCGTTCTAAACTTCGCATGGTTGCTTTAATTTCTGCTGAAAATAAAGACAAAAACATTTTAATTTTTTTATTAAGTTGGTCTTTGATCTAAGCTTTCGGCCCACACTTGCCATCTTCAGAGTGGTTATACTGACATTTAAACAAAGATATTCACCATCAAATATCATATTCTGTTATGCTGACATAGAAGATTGCTATGCGACGATAACGGTCGCGGAATAGCAGACGAAGGTTTTAAATTCATGATGCGGTTCCATGACGTTGTATCACGCCAGAGACCGAAATATTAACAACAGAAGCATATGCCTACATGCAATGTTATATTTAACAATATATGTTTATATATGTATATATAATTATTTATTTAAATATTATAACGTAAATATGTTATAAAATCACTACAAAAATAGCCATTTTGTTTCCACACTTCTGGTGTCTCATCAAGTGATGATGTTGAATGTAGAATAAATGGTTTTAAAAGTTTCAAATTAATTAACGATCCTTCGCTAGGGGTAAACGCTGTTACATAAGCTAGAATGACCAATCAAAATACATAATTTTGTATTATAATATTTAAATAAATAATTGTATCTGCTCTACTCTGTATTGAGCTCTCTTTTAAGAATGATAATTGTTGATTATTGGAATTTATTCCGTATATACCAATCCTATACTTGGATATATATATATATATATATATATATATATATATATATATATATATATATATATATATATGGTGGACTTACAGTGGATGGTGTCTTATGTTTTACACTTATGCATGCTAGCAGGAGCTATTTTGGAGAAAAATTTTTAGGGGAAAGACATATTTCATTTATGCTTTCTTAAGTGCGATACTAGCCAAGACTTACTGTGGGTGACAAAGACACACTGACAGATGAAATTACTTAAAACAGGATTTTGATGGCGTCTCTGCTTCAGAGCTTGTCGAAGCTGATCACAGTGCTTCAGTCTACTGTCTTCAAAACCCTTGAACCTAATGAAACATGACTTAAGCCACTCCTTTCGGTTTGATGCTTGGGTTTCCCAGGTTTTCAGATCAAAGTTAAAACGTTTCAATTTTTTCTTTGCAGCGTAAGAGTCGACGTCCACTTAACGCTTAGAGTTTGGTAGTTGTCCATACAGCGCCTTTTCGGAATCATATGCTCATTCAGTTTTACAACATGACCAGCCCACCTAAGTGGTATCTTTGATAGAATGGTTTCAATCCCTGTGTTACATTTCTTCAGTATTGCACTATTCTTGATCCTGTCCTCCCATTTTATATCATATATATATATATATATATATATATATATTTAAAGACATTTATATATATTATGTTTAACGTTCTTTTTATAGATACAAGTATTTAAGCAAATGCTCTGTTTTATAATAAACAGTATTAAATAACATTTACCGGCCTGAATGTCCGAGAAATTTTCATAGAATCAAACCTGTATTCGGAGAGCGAAAATTTTCTATGAAAATTTCTCGGACATTCAGGCCGGTAAATGTTATTTAATACTGTTTATTATAAAACAGAGCATTTGCTTAAATACTTGTATCTATAAAAAGAACGTTAAACGTAATATATATAAATGTCTTTAAATAAATTGTCGGACTATGTCCAATTCAGATATATATATATATATATATATATATATATGTATATATATATATATATATATATATATATATATATATATATATATATATGTTAAAGAAAATACTTAATTAGCCATCATATAAACGGTTATGAATTTATTTCAACAGTCATATATATAATTTAATTAAAAAAAATTCTACCTCAGCGTTGCGACCGCAAGCTCCCAAAATATTTTCACGGATAACAATAACACATTTCCAAAAAAACCTATTTCGAAGTACATCTTAACTTTCGTTGTCCTGTTATTACCTGGATGTAAAAAAGACATATCTATTTCTATAGCTGACGATGACTGTATGAACAATCGAAAGCTTGTAGTAAAAAAAGACCTTATACAACTGGAATTTATAATCAGGGATCATAACATTCATCAACAGGTTCGAGGTTAATGTATTTTATTAAAAATTGATTGCGTGAGTGATTCTTCCCATTTATATCAATAACTTCACTATCTGCTTTTTGTATGAAGGATTCATGTAATATATATATATATATATATATATATATATATATATATATATATATATATATGCATGTATGTATGTATATGTATATACATGCCTCATCAGAACGACTACATTTTATTAACTGATATAAGTCCTGCCAGATAATATGATAAAAAACACGACATTTAAAGTAAAAAAAATGAAAAAAAAAATAAATAGCGATTTTAACTTGACCTTAAAAAATTAGGTGGTGGTGGGTTTACACCATTAAAGAGAGATAAAAGTGGGGTAGGAAAAGAAGATTGTATGTAAGAGTAGGTAAGGGAAGATTTTATGGTAAACCTTTAACTACACAACAACCAGTAATAAAAATCACGGAAATGCATCATCACCATTTTTATCATCATCATAATCATAATAATAGTAATAAAAATAATATATATATATATATATATATATATATATATATATATATATATATATATATATATATATATATATATAATAATTAAAAAAGTAACAATAATAGTAATAAAAAAATAAAAATGACCTATAATGTAAGCATATCCATGACATCCACATAAAAGATTAAATACATCCTTAAACACACATATATATGTGCGACACACACACACACGCACACACACACATATACATACATATATATATACATATATATATATACATACATATATATATATATATATATATATATATATATATATATATATATATATATATATATATATATATATATACACACACACAAAACACATATACATATATATACACATAGTTACAAACCGAAACACATTTTTTCAGGGTAATACGCAAAGTAACTGTCTATTTTTAGATAATTTAAACTTATTTTTATGCCGTCATTTTAATATGATTTCATTTCTCTGGTTCAATAACTGGCTCGTATTTCAACCTGATATAGATTGCATTTGTTTCTGAAACTTTTAGGATTTTGTGAGTTACTCATGTTGTTCCATTCGATCTGTGGAATGAAACCTCTATGTTTCAGTTCCAGAAATTATTTGAGATAGATGTTTGGTGTTTTAAGGAAGTATCAGAGAACGAATGTTTGTGATTGTAGAAGTTCTGTTTCCAATTCCCAGAAGAAATTCCGATATATGCTTTTTTTTATCATTTTCATTCAATTTTGGGAATATGGTTGCCAGGAATACATTTTACATATACCTCCAACTGGACAGTTGCTTTTGAAACTACAATTGCAAGTTTCGGTCTTAGTGGCCTTATTTCTTGCATGAGGTGAAATGATTAAAAACAGAAAAGAAAAGATTCAAGCAACTCAGTTCCTAGGAACCGACAGCGCAGACACCTACACATATTATTTGATTATAGTGATGAAGTCTTTGTGCAGAAACAATCACACATTTTGAAGGCCCGAATACAGAGACCTAGTGCACTACGTGCTACAATTTCCCCAAGGTTTTGAATTGAGAGTCCTTCTCCTAGACCATCCAAGGCCATAGAACCCAGTCTGTCTTGCTATGTATTCATAGCTGGAGAAAGAAGAAAGGTATTAGCACGTAAGTGAATGTGATGGATTTGAACTCGTCTCTCCGGTTCCTCAATCGGAGCCGCTATCCACTACTCCACAGTGCCTCAGAGAAGTATGTTTTAGTGCAATGTGTTTTTATGTTGTGATTATGTCATAAACTTTTAAGTAATCATACATGGGCTTGTCTTTCTCTATCTGTATATAAAAAATTACACATACACACCCATACACATAAGCGTATATATATATATATATATATATATATATATATATATATATATATATATATATATATATATATATATATATATATATATATATATATGAGCGACCGAACGTAATCAAAGTAATACTACTGCACACGTAAGCCAGCGGTTAATGTAACCAATAAGATTATCTTAATAACCCAAATGTCATCAGTTTTTCTTTAACTCGAGAGATGCGAAAAATGAATGTTGTAAAAAAAGTCAAGAGAAAATGTTGAAACAAAAGAAAGATACTCTGACATTTAACACCTCGGGTGAAACAGCTTGGCTTTCCGGCAAGATCATATTTTCTTTCTTTTGATCCACACACAATAAATATAAATATATTCAGTAAAATATCAGATGTAATGAAAAAGACGAAAAACGAAAAGAACGAAATCAATGAAAAATCAGAAGAAGGAAGGTTGTTTTTTTTTAAATTATTGTAGAAAAAATAAACAGTGAGATTCATATGACAAGCAGAGAGCTAGAATATGGCATAGATAGATATATAGTAGATAGATAGATAGACAGTGGACTGAGATAGATAGATAGATAGATAGATAGATAGATAGATAGATAGATAGATAGATAGATAGATAGTGAACTGAGATAGATAGATAGATAGATAGATAGATAGATAGATAGATAGATAGATAGATAGATAGATAGATAGATAGATAGTGAACTGAGATAGATAGATAGATAGATAGATAGATAGATAGATAGATAGATAGATAGTGGACTGAGATAGATAGATAGATAGATAGATAGATAGATAGATAGATAGATAGATAAATAGATAGATATATAGACAGACAGGTAGATAGATAGTGGACTGAGATAGATAGATAGTCAGATAGATAGATATACATATAGATAGATAGATGTCTAATGTTAATATCAATCGTGATATTTGAATCTGTTAATATCTATCACTATCAGTCCTCTATCTATCTATTTATCTATCTATCTATCTATCTATCTATCTATCTATCTATCTATCTATCTCAGTCCACTATCTATCTATCTATCTATCTATCTATCTATCTATCTATCTATCTCAGTCAATTATCTATCTATCTATCAGGCTTTGTTTATATCTGTCTGTCGCTATCCATCTCTACACTCTCTCTATTTCAGGATTTTTTTAATCTATCTCAGACTCAAATTCTCTCTCTCTCTCTCTCTCTCTCTATATATATATATATATATATATATATATCTATATATATATATATATGTATATACATACATATATATATGTATATGCATACATATATATATATATATATATATATATATATATATATATCAATCTGATCATTATTTTTCTATCGCTCTTATTCACATTCTTCCTCGCTATATTTCAATCTTTTTATTATCTATCTATCTATCTATCTATCTATCTATCTATCTATCTATCTATCTATCTATCTATCAGGATTTGTTTATATCTCCCTGTCACTGTCTGTCTCTTCTCTCTTTCTATTTCAGGATTCAATCTGATCATTATTTATCTATTGCTCTTATTCACACTCTTCCTCACTATATTTCAAACTTTTTATTATCTATCTATCTATCTATCTATCTATCTATCTATCTATATATATATATATATATATATATATATATATATATATATATATATATATATCTTAATCTTTTCCTTACCTATTTATCGATGTATCTATTGCTATCTATCTTTCTATCTATTTATCTCTGCACCATCTCTCGCAGCACACCGTTACCGAGTCTCATTATGTCGTCAGCTAAACCCAATTCTGCACTCCAAGGCTATATACCATTAGAGGAACGCATCTATTATTTTCTCCCTCTGGCCGGACATTGATCCACACAGATCAAAAGATGTCATTTCCCCGCGGGGTCAATTGATATTTTCTACCGGCGCCCCTCCACACATCCCCCTCACCACCATTCGAACAACCTTCGTCTCTCAATTCTAGAATTCTTTATCCACTAAGAAGCTCAACGTTATTTTGTAGGAGTTGTTTTTGCTGTTGTTACTTTGGTAGCTTTCTTTTCTTCACCAGGTTCCCTGTGACTATTATTAAAAATAGTGTCTGTATTAGTTATTAGTAGTGGCAATAGTATACATAATATTATGGGCGTGGACGATCATGGATCTTCACAACTTCCCGTCTTTTGTTACACATTGTTAAGTTTGTTGTTTTTTGTGCTTTGGGGATCTCTACTAATCCCTTTTCTGACACCTATTGATACAAGCTCGTTATATAGGTTTCCCTCTGCTTTCCTCTGTCCCACTTTCATCATTATGTTTCTTAGAAATTTGCAATGCCTTTTTATGATTGTGTCGACTTTTTGTTTCCATTTTATCTAAAACTTCGTCGGTGTTCAAACGTTCCGCACATAGTATTCTCAGAATCCTTCAACGTTTCAAATTTATTTTATTTATTAGAAAATACAGTAATATATATATATATATATATATATATATATATATATATATATATATATATATAGGTAACTATGCTCGTGTCGGAAAACCTTCGAACTCTTGATTTAACAATAGCCATATATATATGGTGTCTCTAAAATCTGGATGCATATGCAAAAATTTTATTCATTAGAAAATACATTTATATATATGTATATATATATATATATATATATATATATATATATATATATATATATATTTGAATTGGACATAGTCCGACAATTTATTTTTAAAGACATTTATATTATATTTAAAGTTCTTTTTATAGATACAAGTATTTTAAGCAAATGCTCTGTTTTATAATAAACAGTATTAAATAAAATTTACCGGCCTGAATGTCCGAGAAATTTTCTATCAGAACGAAAATTTTCTATGAAAATTTCTCGGACATTCAGGCCGGTAAATGTTATTTAATACTGTTTATTATAAAACAGAGCATTTGCTTAAATACTTGTATCTATAAAAAGAACGTTAAACATAATATATATATATATATATATATATATATATATATATATATATATATATATATATATATATATATATATATATATATATATATATATATATATTAAAAAGAAGAGAGGTACCGCAAACTTTTTTGGTTGTAATGTGGGTTTTTTTTTTTTAAATATTATTCTTTATTTTTCATAGATTTACACTATGTAAAACTATGTAAAACTATGAAAAATAAAGAATAATATTTTTTTTAAAAAAACCCACATTACAATCAAAAAAGTTTGCGGTACCTCTCTTCTTTTTAATATACACACTTTTCTCTCGTTGGAACCATTATAACCTCTTCATTTCATTTTATATATATATATATATATATATAGGGTGTCTCTAAAATCTGGATGCATAGGCAAAAATTTGATTTATTAGAAAATATATATATATAAATATATATATATATATATATATATATATATATATATATATATATATAGGGTGTCTCTAAAATCTGGATACATAGGCAAAAATGCATATTTTGAAGAACATTTTATTGAATTGGAATATTAACAAATACCATCTTCAATAGGATTTTCATCATTTGTGATGCAAAAGTTGATGCGTTTTGCATGATTCACGTAAATGCGATTCAATAACTCCACATTGCCGTCAACTTTAGCACATTCCTTCTTTATGCGTTCAATCAAGTGTGTAGCATCTGAGATTTTCATTGAGTACACCTTCTCCTTTAGCATACCCCAGAAAAAAAGAAATCAATTCTTTCTTCTGCCGACAAAACTGTGTTTAATCTTTGGAGGAAAAAAAATTAGTTATTGAGATTTACTCTGTGTCCAAACTTTAGGAACACCCGATATATATATATATATATATATATATATATATATATATATATATATATATATATATATATATATATATATATATTTGTGTATTTAGGCAGCAATCCTTCTTTCATGCACATTTCATTAAAAACGACTGACAAGGTGCTTTTATTTAGTTTTTTATATAATTTCTCGTGCGATCTAATAAAGTTTTTCTTTTCAGAGGATAAATTATATAAAAACTGTCCGAATGTTCTATTTCTAATTCTAACAGTTGAAATATAATCCTTGAAAATGGCTAAATGTATAGCCGAAAGCGCTCGGATAAAAAGAACATTCGGACAGGTTTTATATAATTTATCCTCTGAAAAGAAAAACTTTATTAGATCGCACGAGAAATCATATAAAAAACTAAATAAAAGCACCTTGCCAGTCGTTTTTAATGAAATGTGCATATATATATATATATATATATATATATATATATATATATATATATATATATATATATATGTAAGCAAATATGTGGATGTAGATGCGACGGTATGATGAAAATGTGGAAAAGACAGAGTAAAATCCGAATATGTGAGTTTACTGTTTTTTATTTTGTTTTTTGTTTTCTGTCAACGTCAGACGTTTCAGTCTAATAGACCATCTTCAGGATTTGGTTATTGGAGACATATTCATATTAAATTTAAGTTAAAATGAAGAGACGATAGATACAGGACTAGTCAGAAACAGAAAAACTGAAATTCTAAAGTCAGTGTTCTGTTAATATAAATATGTCTCCAGTAAACATGTCCTGAAGATGGTCTATTAGACCGAAACGTCTGACGTTGACAGAAAAACAAAAAACAAAATAAAAAAACACTAAACTCACATATTCGGATTTTGCCTTGTCCTTTCCACATTTTCATCATATATATATATATATATATATATATATATATATATATATATATATATGTATATGAAGAAATATAGTCTTAAAGTGTGCTATATTTATGGGATAAAGTGCTCAATATCAGAGATAGAGCGTGTGTAAATATAAAAGTGGACATGGAAGTCAGCACTTAGAGGCGACAGTCTGTTTCATGCTAGTGCAATCGTCAGGCGACTCTATAATATATATATATATATATATATATATATATATATATATATATATATATACATATATATATATATATATATATATATATATATATATATATTAAAACTGATGGGCAAAAAGTACTCAAAGTATTTAGTATTACAGAGAAAAAATTGATTCCAAAATCACCTCATATGTGGAATAAGCTTATTTCGACAGTCGAAAATCTTCGTCCGTTTTATTCCACCCTGCTATAGACTGAGTACGTGTCGGAAATAGAAATTAAACTGTGAAAGCTAAAAAAAAAAAAAAGAGAAAAAAGAAAACCGTCGAAAAACTAATACGGAATTACTCCATTTTAGTGTTTCAGTCAGACGAAAGGCACGAGGGAGTGGTCAGGGGAGGGCGGAATGTATTTGTCTTAAAGTGAATAGGTTTTATAAAATTAAGCCTGGTTATTAACATTATGACATTTATTGGGGTCATAAGAACAATCAGCTATTAATTTCAATCTATCTTTCTCTCTCTCTCTCTCTCTCTACATATATATATATATATATATATATATATATATATATATATATATATATATATATATATATATATATATCACACTTTAATCATAACTTAATTACACTTTATCATAACTTCTTTCTCTTTTTCTCTTTATGCCCTTTTCTCCTCTCTCCCTCCCATATCAATATATAACTTCCGTTAAGTTAACCGATTTAATGTGTCAATGTCTGGATTTCCTCAAACAATTTAAATTTGAAAGAATAGAAATATTACATCTAACTCAATCATGTCTCTCTCCCCACTTCACTTCCTCACTTCGTTAATTTACAAATACTTATTACTGCCCGTCATAAATCTGTAAATTTCTTTTCATTTTTCGTTTCAACCTTTGGAAATAAAATCTGATGATCCGCGGTCCTTTAAAAGGGCTGTGGTGAAATAATTTATTATATGGAACCTTAAAGTGGTCTGTTTTTATTTAAAATACATACATACATATATATATATATATATATATATATATATATATTATAGATATCCTGGTTAGACAGATGTCGTCTTGTAAGTCATGTATAAATTAGTTCTTTGATTATGTATCCTTTTACTTTAAATCCTCGTCGTTGCTCACATGATCAATCCATGATATTCTCAGTATCCTGTGGTAGGTCCACTTTTCTGTTGTCTCTTCTTCAGCTGTGAACCATCAACTACAGGTATGCGTCCTTTGTCCAGGCCATGCTAAGGAATAATTAATACAGATTAAGTTTATATAGTTTTTGTGTTAATAAATTGCTTATTTCTTTATTACTTTTTATATGTTCTGATAAATGTAAGATAACAAATAGTCAACTTTTATTATATTCATAATATATATCATTTCCGGTATAAATTAATATTACCACGAAATATTACAGGTACATGACACAGTGAGATAAATATTAAAATAGAACTTACAGTTACATTTATCTATTTCAACAGTAAAACGGCAAGACCTAATTACCACTCTAGCTGTACGATTAAATTCATCCGGTCGAGGTGCCAAGGAGGAACGCTCTTCAGAAGAATTGCCATGAAAATACATTTTACATTCTTCTCAAGATACATTGCAGTGCTTCTCAAAGTGGTTTGTCCGCAGACCAGTGCCGGTACGCAAATCATCAGCCGCCGGTACACGGCCAGTGTCCAGGCCATGCTAAGGAATCATTTGTAAAGATTAAGGTTATCTAATTTCTGTTTTCGTGTTAATAAACTTCTTGCTTTTTTATTACTTTTTATATGTTTTGATATTATTTTTTGCAAAATAAATGGAGGATAAAAAATGATCAACTTTTATTATACTCATTATATATATCGTTTCCGGTATAAATTAATATTACCACGAAATATTACAGGTACGTGACACATCGAGAAAAATAAAATGCCGGTTCGCCATATCAGATAGTTTGAAAAACACTGGTAACTCTTACACTGAACCCCGCCTTTCTTTGTTCAATGAGGACAGTTTTGCCGCAGAGGTAGAATCCCGGGAACCGTGCCTGTGCACATTCCAAATGAGGAGAGAACAGATACTACGCATTAATCCCTGCCAAATGGCTAGTATTATGGGTAGCAGTAGCGACAATATCATTCCTGACAGAAGTAATATTAGATTGAATGTCCGGTCGGTATAATGCGTAGCAAACTTACGGCCATATCACTTTGAAACACCGGTTCTCGTTCGATCACTGAAGTTAAGCAACATTGAGCCTGGTCAGTACCTAGATGGCTGAACTTTTGTGCTGCGGGCTGTGTGATAGATAACAAGTCTGAATGAGATATAATCGAAGAGCAAAGTTCGAATTCCTGTCGAGTTCTTTACGTTCACTCCATTGGGACAGGCATAACAATATCTCTTGCCTTACTCAATCATCTATGGGTTAAACATTTGTGCCTATAGCCTTGGTTGGCAACCAATCTACCGCAGAGACAAACGGTAGCCTACTGCAGGGATACTTCTGCTGAGTCAATCAGGAACCGAAAAGAGACGTGATCGCTCAGGCCGGATCGTTGCCTTCACTTACACGCAAATACCCTTGGGAAAGATATGAATCCGTCTCCACTCCCCCAGCTATAGGTTAAATAATAAGATTTGGAAAATGTCATTGTTATTTTAGAAAAGGTATAAAAATTCACTTTCAAAAAATAATTGTTCTTACAATCGAAAGATATGATTCGTCTTTGAATAACCCACAAAGGGTTGATAAGCCGTGAATATCAAACCATTAATCAATCGTGTTACAGTTTTGTTTGTTCTTTAGTTAGTACGTTTCTCCCTGCCAATAACTCATATATAATGGACTATTCCGTATTGATCACAGGGAAAGACGGAAAAGACATCCCAGAGATGCTGCTTGGATTCAATGACAAAAGAAAGAAACAAACAAAAGGTGGGGTAAGCTAGAGAAGGCGATAATGCTCTCATGTGTTTAACGTCTGCTTCAGTGAAACGGAAATATTTAATAGTTTGTAATCCTTTCATTTGTACCCTCTTAATTATTTAAATAATGATTGTATTGATATTTATGATTGTCATCGCATTTATCTTTTTGTTATATTGATGCTCCCGTGTATAAGGCCCAAGATCCACTCGAGGCAACGGGCTACAGAGGCAAGGTCTATAGAGAAATATGCGGAAGATAACAGTTTACTCTATAATTGACCAGGTTAAGAATCCTCTTAAGAGTTGGTTTCACAAAGCAGCGGTTCGTGGGAAGAAGTTACTCGAGTGGTACTTACATCTCAATAAAAATACGAAGGTGGTTCGCTACTTTGTGCGTAGCATAGCGGGTCTTAGCGTGAAGGTTAGAACTGGCGGAACTAAAGAATGTCGTTCGTCTGAGCAATTTCCACGGAAGTAGCAGCGAGAGACTTGTGACGTTTCGTCTGTGAGGAAAGGGGTTGTAGGGTGGAAAAAAATTCGTCACCCACACGGACACCGGGACGCTTTTGCAGTCTATCGAGACTGAAAAATGAGGACGGGGCAACTCTTTCCTATATATGGCATCAGAGCTCAATTTTCGGCATGATCAGGCTCTGGTAAACAAAGGAAGAGTCAGGTGGAGCGATATAGAGAACTGGCTATTCTTATTGTTTTCGGATTCCGCCATTTTGGCTTCTCCTGATAAAAGTACTGTTCTCCAATCACAATGTTTGAAAATGATATTGTCCGGGTTTTCACCTTTACTCCTAGAGGCTGTAGCCCAATATATACCATTTTTGAAACACCAACTCCGCGAGCAACTTAAAAGCATTCCGGGTCGGATCCGGACCCGCAACCCTAAAATTTTAGATTCCCAAGTTTTCATTACTGCGATTGTTTTCGACGATTTTTTACGTAATTTTTACGACGAATTTTTTGTACGATAACAATTTTTATAACTTGGAAATAAATTTAGGAATGATCGAAATTAATTGCGAAACCCAGTGAAAGTCATCCAGGAAATAAAAATAATTGTTTGTGCGGAAAGTTAGAACCTGCGCACATCAAACTGAATTAAATTAAGTGGCGGCAGAAGAATTATCGTTGAACTTTTCAAAGGTAAGCTTAAATATTTTTGCAATACTTAAATGCGGCGATCAATTTTGGCGCCAAATTTCTTCTATTTGCTTCTGGGACAAATTTTTCGCTTCTTGTTTCAGTTTCTTGCTAATATTATGACAGTTTTATCTACTTCACTGCTAATTTATTATTATTATTAGTAGTAGTAGTAGTAGTAGTAGTAGTAGTAGTAGTAGTAGTATTTTGGCTTCAGGTAGGAACTAGCAATTCAGAGGCATTTGGCTCCAGCTTGCTTCTCTTAGCTTTTGGCGTAGCTTTTTCGCTTCTTGTTTCATTTTCTTGCTAATACAGGGTAACCAAAAAAGTTTTGTCCTCATCTTTGTTGTTGTTATCACAACGTTTCAGTCGTTCTGTCCTTTAGCCTTCATCAGGTCTAACGTATTTTCTTTTGTATAATACGAGATATTTTAAAGGAAAGTTATAGTGGTACTTGTATTATATAATACTACACGTTTACAGATATTATTAATATATTTATTCATTTAACCCTGTTATAAACTAGAAACGGTTACTGAATGAGCAATAACGAAAACAGAGGTTGGAAATGTAATGTTAATCTATATAACATCAACAAAATCCAATACTCGCCAGCGGTGTGAAGTAGGTAAACCACTGCTAGTGGTGGACTAGTTAGCATATTACCCCCACTTACAATTGTGTCCACTGTATTTATGAGGATTGGAACATTAGTGTACATAGGTACGGTATATAAAAGATAGATAGATAGATAGATAGATAGATAGATAGATAGATAGATAGATAGATAGATAGAGAAAAGAGATTTATAGTGTTGCAATCTCGGAGGAGTTACTGAATGAGGAATAAGCAAAACGGAGGTTGGAAATGAAATAGTAAACTTTATGACATCAATAAAATACAATACTCGCCAGCGGCTGAAGTAGGTAAACCACTGCTAGTGGTGAACGACTTAGACAGCATATTACCTCCACTTACAATAGTGTCCAACGTATTTATATAGCCATTAGTGTTCATAGGTACGGTATATAACAGATAGATAGATAGATAGATAGATAGATAGATAGATAGATAGATAGATAGATAATGAATAGACGGAGATAGATAGATAGATAGATAGATAATGAAAAGGGATTCATAGATAGTGTTGCAACCTAGAAAGGGTTACTGAATGAGGAATAATCAAAACGGAGATTGAAAATGAAATGGTAACTTTATAACATCAACAAAATACAATACCCGCTAGCGCCGTGAAATAGGTAAACCACTGCTAGTCAGGGACTACTTAGACAGCATATTACCTCCACTTACAATTGTGTCCAACGTATGAGGATTGGGACATACTCATTATTGTTCATAGGTACAGTATAAAACAAACTCATTTTGCGGCGTTCACGTCACCACTCCCCCATATTTCACAATTTTACTTCAACGTGATATTCAATGTAGATTAGTGCAATGAGTTGCCATTTCCTTTTGTATCGGGGATGTTGGGGTCATCCCGTCCCTCATCTCAGTTAACGTTAAAGAGGCAAGAAATACAAACCAACAGGTGGTTTGAATTTAGTTTTCCTTCTCCTAGATCAGGTGATGATATATGAAGAGCGTGTGCTTCCCAGACTACATGCCCCCTCTCTCACT
>OZ038516.1:53359397-53449397 GCA_964036315.1 Acanthosepion esculentum | reverse complement strand
ACATTAATAAAAGATAAAAACCGAAAGCCAAAAAGATATAGTGTAACAAATAAATAACAACAAGTATAATAAATCGATCTAAACACATCCAAATATATAAATAAACTAACAACCGATTACGATAAACTAGCCGTTTAAAAAACAAAACAAAACAAAAACAAATAAAGATAACCAACCTAAATAGATAAATTAAAAACTGTTCCCACCTAAATAATAGTCAGAAAAAAACACAAATTCAACAAACAGATTTAATCAATGACAAATAAACAAATATATAAGATAAAAAATAAAAATGAAAATAAATAAAAACAAGCAAAACAATTTGACCCAAATAAATAAGCGAACAAGCGATTTCCGGTAATGACGGCCATTATAGACTACCAACAATAAGCTATATAAACAAATTTTTACTACGTTAACCAAAAACACCGATCAAAATAAAAGAATAAATAAATAAATATATAAGATAAAAAATAAATAAAAACAAAAAAACAAACAAAAAACAAGCAAAACAATTTGACATAAATAAATAAACAAATAAGCCACTTCCGCTAAAAGTAACCGCCAAAATAGACTACCCATAATGCACCACTGACCCTTATATAAATAGCCGAGAAAAATAACAGCACTAGTCGCCTGACGATTGCACTAGCATGAAACAGACTGTCGCCTCTAAGTGCTGACTTCCATGTCCACTTTTATATTTACACACGCTCTATCTCTGATATTGAGCACTTTACCCCATAAATATAGCACACTTTAAGACTATATTTCTGCATATATATATATATATATATATGTCTGTCTGTATATGTGTGTGTGAGTGTAAGGAGTCTTATTTAGATAAGACTCCTATATAAATAAGCCTCCTCACACACACACACATATACATACATACATATATATATATATATATATATATATATATATATATATATATATATATATATATAGATATAGATATAGATATATAGATATATATATATATGTCTTTGTGTATATCTGTGCGTGAGTGTAAGGAGTCTTATTTAGATAAGACACTGGAGATCTGATGTATTAGATTCCGATATATTTTCTTTTGGTCGTTTTGTAAAAGTTCTTCGTCTTCTTATGAATAAATTTTCTTCATCTTTTTACGAATTATGTCTTGTAATGTGCCCAAACCAAAAATATACAGTTTAATAAATAAATAAAAACATATTTTTTAATGGATACTCCTAACTGAGTAGATGCTGTGTTTTTATTAAATGAAATAAATAAATAAAAACAGACATCTATTCAATTATGAGCATCCATATAAAATATGTTTTTTATTTATTTATTAAACAGTGCATTTATTAGTTTGGACGCATTACAAGGCAAGACAGCCAGTGCAAGACCATCATGCAAGGCACCGTTGAAGGTGGACTTAGGAGAGGACGCCAAAGCAAAAAACTTGTTTGGACAATGTCAAACGGTGAACAAGTAGGACTGTACGAGAACAGCTGATGGCTGCAGTTAGTAGACCGTCGTGGAAAAGAATTAGTGTGGCTTCTGCATTCAGATCCCCACCCTACGATTACAAAAGTCAAGGCGATGATAATGACGACGATGATGACGATGATGATGATATTAATTCTGTCTATATCTCTGAGATGAGGTATCGTGATTATTTACATTATTTACATTATTCGGACTGTTATCCTCATCTTCATTGCCATATTAACAACGTTTCGGCGGTCGTACGCTCAGGCCTCCTTCAGGTGATTAGAATTTTGAACCGAACCCTTTATTTCGACCACCGGGGTAAATTGTTCTAGTTCAACGTGCCATGCCACTTTCGGATGTATCAGTTATTTCCCTTTAACTCAAATGACCCTGTAGATAAAGTTAAAATAAAGATAACAGTTGGATCCAGTGACTAGACCCAAAGAGTTTTGATTTCAGTATCAGGCTGCAGCAGTCGGAAACAAAAGTTGGAGAGTTGAGTTGAAAAGACTTACTGAACATGCAAATGCATGTAATATAATAATAATGGATACTGAGGAAGGTGCTGGAGATTTGAGCGGTCTTGCTGTCCCTCAATCTCCAGCGATAACCACCAGATATCTGATGTGAACATGGAGATGGAGCTGGTGATTTAAGAAGAAGAATTAGGAGGAGGAGGAGGAGGAGGAGGAGGAGAAGAAAGGGGAAAAGTTAGAGATGAAGCTATAGTCGTAGAAATAGTAGTAAAAGATACAGTAGTACTACTACTAGTATTGACCGAAGAATAAAAGAAAATCTATATAATACTAAAAGGGGGAGGAGAAGGATTAGAAAAAGAAGAAAGAAAGAAAGAAAGAAAGGAAGAAGGTAACAAACAAACAAACAAACAAAAGATGAAAGAGAAAAAGATTTCCCTTTAAAGTAATAAACTGGACTGCGATGGAGAGGGAGAAAGGAAAAAAACAAAATGGCAGGAAATGAATTAGAAATATTATACAAAGGGACTGACAAAAAAAAAACAAAAAAACAAAACGCGTTATAAATGAAATATTTCTTAACGTTGACAAAAATACTAAAAACAAATTTGAACACTGAAAAATTAGAAAATGGTGATGAAGAAAACCAAAGCTGTAAGAAAGAAAATAGTAAAATAAAATTTAAAAAAAAATGTATATAGAAAAGACAAAAATTTCAGGTCATGACTGCAATGGCGGCATCGTTCGGGAATAGAACAAATTTTATTCCGCGCAATAATACGGAAATCACTGAAGGAAGGCAAACAGAGTTGACTCATATGGTGTAGATTTAAATATCAAAGAATAATAATTACCATAAGAATAACAACAGTCTCATGTATGTGACAAAAAGGCAAAATAAATAATGCCGAGAAAAAAAACGACAAAACGAAGAAAGGAATCGATGAATCAAGCAACAGAATGGCGAACAAGACCTGATGCAAAATATACGAAATAAATAGTGCCAGTAGTATTTCGGTTCGTCGAAAACTTGTCACTAAAACCCAAAGATAAATTAATCCGCGATGACTTTCCTCATAATTTAAAAAGAAAAATAAAGTATTTTCTATATTTTCTGTTTAAATTTCTTGCCGTTCTTTACAAATAATAATAATTTTTTAGAGTCTTCTTTCCTTCATTATTACTGACTTGCAACCGATTTTTTAAAAATATTATAATTAGCGTTTGTTGTGTTGTACTTGATTGGAACGTCTTTATGGAAAATATAACAAGAATATATCGAAAAGCGTATACCGTTTCTTCGAAACTTTGTAAAATGATTGACCAACATTGATAGATGATGTTTATTTATTTATTTTTACTTTATTTACTTTGTCAGCGGCGACGAGACCAGTAAAAAATAATAATAATAATAATAATAATAAAAAAATCTGATTGAGTTTCCATTTTTATTTTTCAATCAATTTTTTATGTTGTTTTTGCTTTGCCTTTGTCCTTTATTGAACGGTCAATTGTTTCTTTTTTTTTGGTCTCTTTCCTCCAATATATATATATATATATATATATATATATATATATATATATATATATATATATATATATATTATTTTTCAATCAATTTTTTATGTTGTTTTTGCTTTTCGTTTGTCTTTTATTGAACGGCCAATTGTTTCTTTTTTTCGGTCTCTTTCCTCCTCTTTCCTCCAAATATATATATATATATATATATATATATATATATATATATATATATATATATATATATATATACGTATGTACGGCGATCCCGGTCCGGTTATATATATATATATATTTTATTTTTCAATCAATTTTTTATGTTATTTTTGCTTTGCTTTTGTCTTTTATTGAACGGTCAATTGTTTTTTTTCAGTCTCTTTCCTCCTCTTTCCTCCAAATATATATATATATATATATATATATATATATATATATATATATATATATATATATATATATATACGTATGTACGGCGATCCCGGTCCGGTTTCATGAGCTCTCGGCCGTGATGTTGACTGCGACTGAAGAGAAGGCACTTTTTCATTGCAATTGAGGCGCTCGGTTGTACGGCAACCCCTATGCGGTTCCATGAGCTCTCAGCGTGATGTTGACTGCGACTGAAGAGATGGCACTTCTCCATTGCAATTACGATGCTCGGCCTTACGGCTACCCCGGTTGCGGTTTTAAGGGCTGACAGCCGCGATGTAGATAGTGACAGATCAGAATAAAGGAAGTTATATCACAGAAAATGTCTTCCCATGACACCCCGTCACTCTTCGCTCTCCTCTTGGTTTTACGGTTCTGCTTTGTGGTCGTGGCAGCGCCGTCTTTTGGGCATAAGACGCGTCTTTTAGTTAGACAAGCAGTTTGTTTGTGATTGCGCACGGCATATACTTTATGTCTATGGCTTCCTCACGGCACGTTTTCCCTTCAATCCCTATGTATGTTGCAACTGAATCGTGGTTTCTTGACTACTTATCACAAGTGCTTCCAGTAATGCTTACCGGTCCAATTGGTTAAAGCAGTAACTGCTGCCAGCTTTTACTCACAGATGTCTTAGTAATGGCAAATGACTGATGCTACAACGGCTTTCCGTTACTTCCTTCGATACCTTCGAATACTTGGGCCGGCATGATGTCTGCTTAAACTTTGTGTGCATTGCGTTTCAACGTTTTGTAGAAACTTAGTTCCTGTCGACTTACAAAGCACATTTTTCAAAGCAACAGCCGTCCCCAACTCTTACTGTTACATCCCCGGGCAACGCCGGACTCTCCTGCTAGTATATATATATATATATATATATATATATATATATATATATATATATATATATATATATATATATATATATATTGTCATCTACAGACAGACTGTTTCGCTGTTTCTCAGCTAATCAGTGTGGCTAGACGTGCGGTTGCCTCTAGCTAGGATCGAAACCCGACTGAAATTGCGTCAGTCGGAACTTCTCCCACTAAGCCGTCGGCGCACGGCAGGAATGAGGGCAAATTTTAGCGTGTTTATTTTTAGATTTAGATAAACACACAGTGACTGACAGTGACTCAATCCTGCCGAAGAGTCGTGCAATATTAGCTTAAATAGTCACTTGTTTACAAACTCACACCTCAAACCAGAGAGCTCAACCGAAATTAATTTTTCAGGAGCCAATATATATATATATATATATATATATATATATATATATATATATATATATATATACACATACTCTCTTTCTTTCTAAATTTCTTTAACTTTATCTTCTTAACGTTATTTTTGGCCCTCATTTTTCGGAATTTTTTTCTTTCATTATTTCACACCTGACTTTTTTACTCTCATTCTTTCCATAATTATTTTTGTTCTTCTTTATATTTATTACAATTATTCCGGTTCTTTTTTTTTCTATCTTTCCTTAAAGTTTTCCAATTTTCATTCACCTTTTATCTTATTTCATTTTATTTATTTCATTCCTTTTTTCTTAAAATACTTTCGTTTCCATGCGTTCCGTTTTATATTATTTCTTTCTTTATCTTCATTCTTTATTTCAATGATTCTTTCTCACTAAAATTTATTTCTTTTTTTTGTTCTGTCTAGCTTTCTTTTTTCTTATTTTTAACTAAAATTTTCTTTCTCTCTTATACTATTGTTTTTTAATTAATTTTTTCTTCGTTTCTTACGCTGTTATTTTTTAATTAATCATTTCTTCCATTCTTCAATTCTTCCTTTCTTTCTTTCTTTCTTTCTTATACTTCTGTTATTTAATTAATTCTTCCTTTCTTTCTCATTCTTTTTAATTTTTTCTATCTTTCTTTCTTTCTTTTAATTTCGTCTTTTAATTAGTACTTTCTTTCTTATTCTTTTTAAATTCGTTCTTTCTTTTTTCTTTCTTTTTTCTTTCTCATACTTTTGTTTTTTAATTACTTCTTTCTTTCTTTCTTTCTTTCTTTCTTTCTTTCTTTCTTTATGTCTTCCTTTCTTTCTTTCTTTCTTTCTTTCTTATATTTGTGTTTTTTAATTCTTTCTTTCTCTCTTCCTTTCTTCCTTATATTTTTGTTTTTCCTTAATTCTATCCTTCTTTCTTTTTGTTCTACTTTCTTTCTGTTTTTCTTTCTTTCTTTCTTTCTTTCTTTCTTTCTTATCCTTCTGTTATTTAATTAATTCTACCTTTCTTTCTCATACTTTTTAATTTTTCCTATCTTTCTTTCTTTCTTATAATTTCGTTTTTTAATTAATACTTTCTTTCTTATACTTTTTAAATTCTTTCTTTCTTTTTTTCTTTGTTATACTTTTGTTTTTTAATTACTTCTTTCTTTCTTTATGTCTTCCTTTCTTTCTTTCTTTCTTAGATTTGTGCTTTTTAATTCTTTCTTACTTTCTTTCTTATACTTTTGTTTTTTACTTATTTTTTCTTTCTTTCTTTCTTTCTTATATTGTTTAGTAATTATTTCTTTCCTCTTTTCTTCCTTTCTTTCTTTCTTATACTTTTGTTATTAGTTCATTATTTCTTTCTTTCTCATTCTTTCTTTTTTAATTAATTTTTTCTTTCTTTTACTTTTTAATTCTTTCCATCTTTCTTTCTATCTTTCTTATACCTTTTTTATTTCTCGCTTTCTTTGTTTCTTTCTTTCTTTCTTTCTGTCTTTCTTTCTCATACTTTTTAATTCATTCTATGTTTCTTTCTTATAATTTCGTTTTTTAATGAATTCTTTCTTTTTAAATTTCAAATTCTTTGTTTCTTTCGTATATCATTGTTTTTAATTCTTTCTTTCTTCTACTTTTGTTTTTACTTAACTCTTTCCTTCTTTCTTTCTTTCTTTCTTATACTATTGTTTTTTTTTAATTATTTCTTTCTTTCTTACTTATACGTTTGTTTTTACTTAATTCATTCATTATTTCTTTCTTTCTTGCTTGCTTTCTTTCGTATACTTTTGTTCTTTACTTAATTCTTTCATTCTTATTTTTTTGGTTAATTCTTCTTTCCTTCCCTCTTTCCTTCCTTCCTTCCTTCCTTCCCTCCCTCCCTCCTTTCTTTCTTTCCTTCTTATACTTTTGATTGTTACTTAATTCTTTCTTTCTTTCTTTCTTATACTTACGTTTTTTAATTAATTCTTTCTTTATTATACTTCTTAATTCTTTCCTTTTTTCTTTCTTATGCCTTTGTTTTTAATTCTCTCTCTTTCTTCCTTTCTTTCTTATACTAGTGTTTTTAAGTTTTTCTTTCTATTTCATACTTTTGTTTTTAACTCTTTCTTTCTTATACTTTATAAATTCATTCTCACTTTCTCTTTCTTTTTCTTTCTTTCTTATACTTTTTATATTTCTTTCTTCCCTTTTTCTTTCTTTCTAATACTTATTTTTCTTTCTTTCTTTCTCATACTGTAGTTTTTAATTCTTTCGTACTTTTGTTTCTTATTATTATCCGAGTTCTGTCTTATAATTTCATTTTTCAACAAATTCTTTTTTTTCTTTCTTTCTTTCTTTCTTATACTTTCGTTTTTAATTCTTTCTTTCTTTTTTCTTTCTTTCTTTCTTATACTTTCGTTTTTAATTCTTTCTTTCTTTCTTTCTTTCTTTCTTATACTTTCGTTTTTTAATTAGTCCTTGCTTTCTTAAAATTTTTAATTCTTTCTTTCCTTTTTTCTTTCTTATACTTTTGTTTTTAATTGTCTCTTTCTTTCTTTCGTTCGTTCGTATACTATTGTTTTTAATTCTTATTTTCTTTCTTATTCTTTCTTAAATTCATTCTCTCTTTCTTTTTCTCTTTCTTTCTTTCTTTCTTTCTTATACTTTTGTTTTTTATGTCTTTCTTTCTTCCTTTCTTAAAGTTTTGTTTTGAATTATTTCCTTCTTTTTTCTTAAACGTTTGTTTCGTATTATTATCTTAGTTCTTTCTCATAATTTCATTTTTCTACAAATTCTTTCTTTCTTATATTTTGGTTTTCTAAGGCTTTTCCCTTGCTTATTCCTTTTTTCTTTTACTTTTGTTCTTTTTAACAACTTATTCTTTTATTTTTTTTCTTTCCTTTTCTTTCTTCTAAATATCATTTTCCTTGTTTCATCTTAACATGTCTGTTTTTTCCCCGCCGTTTTAAAGTTCTTTCTTACTTTCTTTTATTCCTTTCCGGTCGTTTTTACGCTCGCTCTTTCTTTCTTTCTTTCTATTCCGGTCGTTTCAGTGCACTTTCTTTCTTTCTTTCTTTTTTCTTTCCCCGTCGTTTTAACGCATTGTTTTCCTTCTTTTTTCATCACAGTCGTTTTAACTGTCTTTCTTTTTTCTTTCTTTTTTTTCTTTTCCGCTCGTTTTAACGCGCTGTCTGTCCTTCTTTCTTGTTTGTTTTCTGGTCGTTTTACCGTTTTTCTTTCTTTCTTTTACTTTTTAACGAATAATTTTTCATTCTTCAGCTATTTTTTTCTTTCTATCTTTCTTCTAAATATTACTACCCGTTCCCATCGTTCTAATAAATTTTCCTTCTTTATCATTTCCGATGTCATTTCTTTCATCTTAATTTGTTTTTTCTTTTACCCTTGTTTCTTTTTGTCCTTCCTTCCTTTTTTTCTTTCCTTCCTTCATTTCATTCGCGTTCAGCTTTTTCGTCATCGGTTGGTTATGTAATGCAAATTCTAAAATATATTCAAAACTCTTTTAATGATATTATCTTTGTCTTCCTTCAGCCCGGTTCTTTTGTTGTTTGGAAAGCTTCAACCTACCGTATTTTTAAATTCGACATGATTATTGGAATATGAAGATTTTAGAAGCTGGATCTCAGTCGATCTAAATCGTAATTACCAACGAAAATGATAAAAAAATATGTTTAAAGAAAACTGAGAATCTGTTTTGAATTTTTATGTAATTCATTACGAAACAAACACGACTGAAGCTTGAAACAGTGACAATGATTAACAGAATAAAAATAGAAAGAAAGTGAAAAGGAGAAATATGGGTGGGGAGAAGACAAAGGAAATAGGTAAATATAGAATTAGAGAATCTCAAATGGAAAGAAAGAAAGAAAGTATAAAGAAAGAGAGAGAGAGAAAGAAAGAAACAAACAAACAAACAAACAAAGAGAGAAGAGGACAAGAAAAATAAAAGACAAAGAAAGAAACAAACAAACAAACAATAAACGAAATAAATCGCAAATGGAAAGAAAGAAAGAAAGAAAGAAAGAAACTGCTTAGATAGGAAGAGGATAAGAAAAAAGAGACAAAGAAAGACATAAAGAAACAAACAAACAGAATAAACGAAAGGGATCTCAATTGAAAAGAAAGAAAGAAAGAAAGAAAGAAAGAATCTGCTTAGACGGGAAGCGGAGAATCAGGAAAGAAAGAAAGAAAGAAAGAAAGAAACAAACAAACAAACAAACAATAATCGAACTAAAGAAAAAATAAACTAAAGAAGAATGAGTAAGAATGAATGAATGAAAAAAGAAATAGATACGAATAAATAACAAAAGAAAAAGACTTTGCAGATAGGAAGAAGAAGAAGAAAGAAAGAAAAGAAGAAGAAAGAAAGAAAAGAAGTAGAAAGAAAGAAAAGAAGAAGAAAGAAAGAAAAGAAGAAGAAAGAAAGAAAAGAAGAAGAAAGAAAGGAAAGAAGAAGAAAGAAAAGAAAGAAGAAAGAAAGGAAAGAAGAAAGAAAGGAAAGAAGAAAGAAAGGAAAGAAGAAAGAAAGAAAAGAAGAAAGAAAGAAAAGAAGAAAGAAAGGAAAGAAGAAAGAAAGAAAAGAAGAAAGAAAGGAAAGAAGAAAGAAAGAAAAGAAGAAAGAAAGGAAAGAAGAAAGAAAGAAAAGAAGAAAGAAAGAAAAGAAGAAAGAAAGAAAAGAAGAAAGAAAGAAAGAAAGAAAGGAAAGAAAGAAAAAAGAAAGAAAGAAAAAGAAAGAAAGCAAATGGTTATTTAGGAAGAGGGAAAAAGAAAGAAGAAAATTAAACAAATAGAGATGTCGATAAAAGCAAAAAGACTGTATGAATGAAAAAGAAATCGAAACGAATAAAGAAAAAAGAAAGACAAATACTCTTCAGATAGGAAAAGGAAATGAATAAATGAAAGAAAAAGATGAACTAAAGAATGAAAGAAAATGGCAGTAAATGGTTCGATAGAAAGAGGGAGAAAGAAAGAAAGTGCATTAGACAAATAGTAAGTTATGTCGGTAAAAGCAAAGAGAATGCATGAAGGACAAAGAAATAGATAGGAATAAAGAAAAAGACTTTGCAGATAGGACGAGGAAGGGAAAGAAAGAGTGGCTAAAAGAAAGAATGAAAGACTGAAAGACTGAAAGAAAGAAAGAAAGAAAGAAAGAAAGAAAGAAAGAAAGAAAGAAAGAATTCGCAAATCGAAAGAAAGAAAGAATCTGCTTAGACAGGAAGAGGACAAGAAAAAAATAAACAAAGAAACAAACAAAGAATAAACGAAAGGAAACTCAAATCGAAAGAAAGAAAGAATCTGCTTAGACAGGAAGAGGACAAGAAAAAGACAAAGAAAGAAAGAAACAAAAAATAAACGAAAGGAATCTCAAATCGAAAGAAAGAAAGAAAGAAAGAAAGAAAGAATCTGCTTAGACAGGAAGAAGAGAAGAAAGAATAAGACAAAGAAAGAAACAAACAAACAATAAACGAAAGGAATCTCAAATCGAAAGAAAGAAAGAAAGAAAGAAAGAATCTGCTTAGACAGGAAGAGGACAAGAAAAAAGACAAACAAAGAAACAATCAAAGAATAAACGAAAGGAATCTCAAATAGAAAGGAAGAAAGAAAGAAAGAAAGAAAGAAAGAAAGAAAGAAAGAAAAAAGAAAGAAAGAAAGAATCTGCTTAGACAGGAAGAGGACAAGAAGAAAGACAAAGAAAGAAAGAAACAAAAAATAAACGAAAGGAATCTTAAATCGAAAGAAAGAAAGAAAGAAAGAATCTGCTTAGACAGGAAGAAGAGAAGAAAGAATAAGACAAAGAAAAAAACAAACAAAGAATAAACGAAAGGAATCTCAAATCGAAAGAAAGAAAGAAAGAAAGAAAGAAACAATGAATGAAAGAAAGAATTTTCTTAGACAGGAAGAAGAGAAGAAAGAATAAGACAAAGAAAGAAATTTAATTAAATTAATTAGAACGAAAGAAAGGACAATAATTCACTGTGAATTCTCAAAACAGCCGCTCTATCAATCATACCGAAAAATTAAATAAAGAGAAACTGAAACAAAAAAAACAAAAAAAAAAACAGAATAATTAACGCTAAATCTCAAAGCTTAAAATTATTCAGCACCGATTCCATTTCAGGGAACCATCACAATAGCATTGGCAACTCCGCGAAGATTTCTTTGTTTTAATACGACATCTAACAATTACATCATTTGTTGAATACAACGCCTTGACAAAAAGAAAAAACAGTAAGTGTAATATTTCAGTTACTTTTTATTTACCTTATAAATCTGGTTGCTCGGGTTGACCTTCAGGTAAAACGAAAATGCCCCCCCCCCTCATCACCCCGTCCAATAAAAAAATAAAATAAAACGAAAACAAGAACAAATGGATTTTTGGATGATAGAAAATGTTTTAATAACTGCACGATGCACCGAGGCAATTTTTATTTATTTGAAGGCAATAAAGCCACTAAGACACTAGGAGGATTACTGAGAGCGAAGGAAACTGAGAACATACTCTTCTTTCTTTATGTACCGTGTCATGGCAGGACGTGGGTGATCATGGCCCCACCTCCTCCTGTCACTGGTACCTCTTAATAAATTTAGTCTTTTTGTTATTTCTCCCAGACCCTGTTCGGGCATCTACTTACTCAAGCCCATTAAGTATGTCACTCGGTGCTTTCCCCTGTCCCTATTTCCCCCTATCCGTCCTGTGTGTATCAGATTTTCCAAGCCCTCCTTTCTCATAATGTGTCCCAGAAATTTCAGCTGCTTCTTCCTGAAGTTAAGTCTAAGTTTCCTCTTTGTTTAAATTCATTCAAAACCTCGTCGTTGCTCACATCTTCGGCCCATGATATCCTCAGCATCCTTCTGCAGAACCCCACTTCTGTTGCCTCGAGTCTCTTCTTCATCTTTAAGGTGACCGTCCAACATTCGCTGCCGTAAAGGAGGACAGATATCACGTAGCAGTTCAGTACTTTTTTTTCTTTTTACCAAGGAAACCTTATTGTCTCGTAATATTTTGCCTAGCTTTTAGAATGCGTCTTTGGCCATCCCAATACGTCTTCGGATCTCAGTGTCGCACTTTCCGTCCTCTATTAAAACACTTCCCAGATGTTTACATTGCATATCACGTAACAGTCCAGTGCTCTTCTCTTTGTTTCTAACGAAATTTCCCTGTCTCTTAATACTCTGCTTAGCTTTTGGAATGCATCTTTGGCCATCCCAATACGTCTTCGGATCTCAGTGTCGCACTTTCCGTCCTCTATTAAAACACTTCCCAGATGTTTACATTGCATATCACGTAACAGTCCAGTGCTCTTCTCTTTGTTTCTAACGAAATTTCCCTGTCTCTTAATACTCTGCTTAGCTTTTGGAATGCATCTTTGGCCATCCCAATACGTCTTCGGATCTCAGCGTCGCACTTTCCGTCCTCTATTAAAACACTTCCCAGATGTTTACATTGCATATCACGTAACAGTCCAGTGCTCTTCTCTTTGTTTCTAACGAAATTTCCCTGTCTCTTAATACTCTGCTTAGCTTTTGGAATGCATCTTTGGCCATCCCAATACGTCTTCGGATCTCAGCGTCGCACTTTCCGTCCTCTATTAAAACACTTCCCAGATGTTTACATTGCATATCACGTAACAGTCCAGTGATCTTCTCTTTGTTTCTAACGAAATTTCCCTGTCTCTTAATACTCTGCTTAGCTTTTGGAATGCATCTTTGGCCATCCCAATACGTCTTCGGATCTCAGCGTCGCACTTTCCGTCCTCTATTAAAACACTTCCCAGATGTTTACATTGCATATCACGTAACAGTCCAGTGATCTTCTCTTTGTTTCTAACGAAATTTCCCTGTCTGTTAATACTCTGCTTAGCTTTCGGAATGCATCTTTGGCCATCCCAATACGTCTTCGGATCTCAGTGTCGCACTTTCCGTCCTCTATTAAAACACTTCCCAGATGTTTACATTGCATATCACGTAACAGTCCAGTGCTCTTCTCTTTGTTTCTAACGAAATTTCCCTGTCTCTTAATACTCTGCTTAGCTTT
This sequence comes from Acanthosepion esculentum, assembly GCA_964036315.1. Taxonomy (NCBI): domain Eukaryota; kingdom Metazoa; phylum Mollusca; class Cephalopoda; order Sepiida; family Sepiidae; genus Acanthosepion; species Acanthosepion esculentum. The sequence goes on along the minus strand of OZ038516.1, from coordinate 53,436,263 downwards.
CGGAATGCATCTTTGGCCATCCGAATACGTCTTCGGATCTCAGTGTCGCACTTTCCGTCCTCTATTAAAACACTTCCCAGATGTTTACATTGCATATCACGTAACAGTCCAATTCTCTTCTCTTTGTTTCTAACGAAATTTTCCTGTCTCTTAATACTCTGCTTAGATTTTGGAATGCACATTTGGCCATCCCAATACGTCTTCGGATCTCAGTGTCGCACTTTCCGTCCTCTATTAAAACACTTCCCAGATGTTTACATTGCTTATCACGTAACAGTCCAGTGCTCTTCTCTTTGTTTCTAACGAAATTTCCCTGTCTCTTAATACTCTGCTTAGCTTTTGGAATGCATCTTTGGCCATCCCAATACGTCTTCGGATCTCAGCGTCGCACTTTCCGTCCTCTATTAAAACACTTCCCAGATGTTTACATTGTATATCACGTAACAGTCCAGTGATCTTCTCTTTGTTTCTAACGAAATTTCCCTGTCTGTTAATACTCTGCTTAGCTTTCGGAATGCATCTTTGGCCATCCCAATACGTCTTCGGATCTCAGTGTCGCACTTTCCGTCCTCTATTAAAACACTTCCCAGATGTTTACATTGCATATCACGTAACAGTCCAGTGCTCTTCTCTTTGTTTCTAACGAAATTTCCCTGTCTCTTAATACTCTGCTTAGCTTTCGGAATGCATCTTTGGCCATCCCAATACGTCTTCGGATCTCAGTGTCGCACTTTCCATCCTCTATTAAAACACTTTCCAGATGTTTACATTGCATATCACGTAACAGTCCAGTTCTCTTCTCTTTGTTTCTAACGAAATTTTCCTGTCTCTTAATACTCTGCTTAGCTTTTGGAATGCATCATTGGCCATCCCAATACGTCTTCGGATCTCAGCGTCTCACTTTCCGTCCTCTATTAAAACACTTCCCAGATGTTTACATTGCATATCACGTAACAGTCCAGTGCTCTTCTCTTTGTTTCTAACGAAATTTTCCTGTCTCTTAATACTCTGCTTAGCTTTTGGAATGCATCTTTGGCCATCCCAATATGTCTTCGGATCTCAGTGTCGCTCTTTCCGTCCTCTATTAAAACACTTCCCAGATGTTTACATTGCATATCACGTAACAGTCCAGTGCTCTTCTCTTTGTTTCTAACGAAATTTCCCTGTCTCTTAATACTCTGCTTAGCTTTTGGAATGCATCTTTGGCCATCCCAATACGTCTTCGGATCTCAGTGTCGCACTTTCCGTCCTCTATTAAAACACTTTCCAGATGTTTACATTGCATATCACGTAACAGTCCAGTTCTCTTCTCTTTGTTTCTAACGAAATTTTCCTGTCTCTTAATACTCTGCTTAGCTTTTGGAATGCATCTTTGGCCATCCCAATACGTCTTCGGATCTCAGCGTCTCACTTTCCGTCCTCTATTAAAACACTTCCCATATGTTTACATTGCATATCATGTAACAGTCCAGTGCTCTTCTCTTTGTTTCTAACGAAATTTTCCTGTCTCTTAATACTCTGCTTAGCTTTTGGAATGCATCTTTGGCCATCCCAATATGTCTTCAGATCTCAGTGTCGCACTTTCCGTCCTCTATTAAAACACTTACCAGATGTTTACATTGCATATCACGTAACAGTCCAGTGCTCTTCTGTTTGTTTCTAACGAAATTTCCCTGTCTCTTAATACTCTGCTTAGCTTTTGGAATGCATCTTTGGCCATCCCAATGTGTCTTCAGATCTCAGTGTCGCACTTTCCGTCCTCTATTAAAACACTTACCAGATGTTTACATTGCATATCACGTAACAGTCCAGTGCTCTTCTGTTTGTTTCTAACGAAATTTCCCTGTCTCTTAATACTCTGCTTAGCTTTTGGAATGCATCTTTGGCCATCCCAATACGTCTTCGGATCTCAGCGTCTCACTTTCCGTCCTCTATTAAAACACTTCCGAGATGTTTACATTGCATATCACGTAACAGTCCAGTGCTCTTCTCTTTGTTTCTAACGAAATTTCCCTGTCTCTTAATACTCTGCTTAGCTTTGGGAATGCATCTTTGGCCATCCCAATACGTCTTCGGATCTCAGTGTCGCACTTTCCATCCTCTATTAAAACACTTTCCAGATGTTTACATTGCATATCACGTAACAGTCCAGTTCTCTTCTCTTTGTTTCTAACGAAATTTTCCTGTCTCTTAATACTCTGCTTAGCTTTTGGAATGCATCTTTGGCCATCCCAATATGTCTTCGGATCTCAGTGTCGCACTTTCCGTCCTTTATTAAAACACTTCCCAGATGTTTACATTGAATATCACGTAACAGTCCAGTGCTCTTCTCTTTGTTTCTAACGAAATTTTCCTGTCTCTTAATACTCTGCTTAGCTTTTGGAATGCATCTTTGGCCATCCCAATATGTCTTCGGATCTCAGTGTCGCACTTTCCGTCCTCTATTAAAACACTTCCCAGATGTTTACATTGCATATCACGTAACAGTCCAGTGCTCTTCTCTTTGTTTCTAACGAAATTTCCCTGTCTCTTAATACTCTGCTTAGCTTTTGGAATGCATCTTTGGCCATCCCAATACGTCTTCGGATCTCAGTGTCGCACTTTCCGTCCTCTATTAAAACACTTTCCAGATGTTTACATTGCATATCACGTAAGAGTTCAGTTCTCTTCTCTTTGTTTCTAACGAAATTTTCCTGTCTCTTAATACTCTGCTTAGATTTTGGAATGCACCTTTGGCCATCCCAATACGTCTTCGGATCTCAGTGTCGCACTTTCCGTCCTCTATTAAAACACTTCCCAGATGTTTACATTGCATATCACGTAACAGTCCAGTGCTCTTCTCTTTGTTTCTAACGAAATTTCCCTGTCTCTTAATACTCTGCTTAGCTTTCGGAATGCATCTTTGGCCATCCCAATACGTCTTCGGATCTCAGTGTCGCACTTTCCGTCCTCTATTAAAACACTTCCCAGATGTTTACATTGCATATCACGTAACAGTCCAGTGCTCTTCTCTTTGTTTCTAACGAAATTTCCCTGTCTCTTAATACTCTGCTTAGCTTTTGGAATGCATCTTTGGCCATCCCGATACGTCTTCGGATCTCAGTGTCGCACTTTCCGTCCTCTATTAAAACACTTCCCAGATGTTTACATTGCTTATCACGTAACAGTCCAGTGCTCTTCTCTTTGTTTCTAACGAAATTTCCCTGTCTCTTAATACTCTGCTTAGCTTTTGGAATGCATCTTTGGCCATCCCAATACGTCTTCGGATCTCAGTGTCGCACTTTCCGTCCTCTATTAAAACACTTCCCAGATGTTTACATTGCATATCACGTAACAGTCCAGTTCTCTTCTCTTTGTTTCTAACGAAATTTCCCTGTCTGTTAATACTCTGCTTAGCTTTCGGAATGCATCTTTGGCCATCCTAATACGTCTTCGGATCTCAGTGTCGCACTTTCCGTCCTCTATTAAAACACTTCCCAGATGTTTACATTGCTTATCACATAACAGTCCAGTGCTCTTCTCTTTGTTTCTAACGAAATTTCCCTGTCTCTTAATACTCTGCTTAGCTTTTGGAATGCATCTTTGGCCATCCCGATACGTCTTCGGATCTCAGTGTCGCACTTTCCGTCCTCTATTAAAACACTTCCCAGATGTTTACATTGCTTATCACGTAACAGTCCAGTGCTCTTCTCTTTGTTTCTAACGAAATTTCCCTGTCTCTTAATACTCTGCTTAGCTTTTGGAATGCATCTTTGGCCATCCCAATACGTCTTCGGATCTCAGTGTCGCACTTTCCGTCCTCTATTAAAACACTTCCCAGATGTTTACATTGCTTATCACGTAACAGTCCAGTGCTCTTCTCTTTGTTTCTAACGAAATTTCCCTGTCTCTTAATACTCTGCTTAGCTTTTGGAATGCATCTTTGGCCATCCCAATACGTCTTCGGATCTCAGTGTCGCACTTTCCGTCCTCTATTAAAACACTTCCCAGATGTTTACATTGCATATCACGTAACAGTCCAGTTCTCTTCTCTTTGTTTCTAACGAAATTTCCCTGTCTGTTAATACTCTGCTTAGCTTTCGGAATGCATCTTTGGCCATCCCAATACGTCTTCGGATCTCAGTGTCGCACTTTCCGTCCTCTATTAAAACACTTCCCAGATGTTTACATTGCTTATCACGTAACAGTCCAGTGCTCTTCTCTTTGTTTCTAACGAAATTTCCCTGTCTCTTAATACTCTGCTTAGCTTTTGGAATGCATCTTTGGCCATCCCGATACGTCTTCGGATCTCAGTGTCGCACTTTCCGTCCTCTATTAAAACACTTCCCAGATGTTTACATTGCTTATCACGTAACAGTCCAGTGCTCTTCTCTTTGTTTCTAACGAAATTTCCCTGTCTCTTAATACTCTGCTTAGCTTTTGGAATGCATCTTTGGCCATCCCAATACGTCTTCGGATCTCAGTGTCGCACTTTCCGTCCTCTATTAAAACACTTCCCAGATGTTTACATTGCTTATCACGTAACAGTCCAGCGCTCTTCTCTTTGTTTCTAACGAAATTTCCCTGTCTCTTAATACTCTGCTTAGCTTTTGGAATGCATCTTTGGCCATCCCGATACGTCTTCGGATCTCAGTGTCGCACTTTCCGTCCTCTATTAAAACACTTCCCAGATGTTTACATTGCTTATCACGTAACAGTCCAGTGCTCTTCTCTTTGTTTCTAACGAAATTTCCCTGTCTCTTAATACTCTGCTTAGCTTTTGGAATGCATCTTTGGCCATCCCAATACGTCTTCGGATCTCAGTGTCGCACTTTCCGTCCTCTATTAAAACACTTCCCAGATGTTTACATTGCTTATCACGTAACAATCCAGTGCTCTTCTCTTTGTTTCTAACGAAATTTCCCTGTTTCTTAATACTCTGCTTAGCTTTTGGAATGCATCTTTGGCCATCCCGATACGTTTTCGGAACTCAGTGTCGCACTTTCCGTCCTCCATTAAAACACTTCCCAGATGTTTACATTGCTTATCACGTAACAGTCCAGTGCTCTTCTCTTTGTTTCTAACGAAATTTCCCTGTCTCTTAATACTCTGCTTAGCTTTTGGAATGCATCTTTGGTCATCCCAATACGTCTTCGGATCTCAGTGTCGCACTTTCCGTCCTCTATTAAAACACTTCCCAGATGTTTACATTGCATATCACGTAACAGTCCAGTTCTCTTCTCTTTGTTTCTAACGAAATTTCCCTGTCTGTTAATACTCTGCTTAGCTTTCGGAATGCATCTTTGGCCATCCCAATACGTCTTCGGATCTCAGTGTCGCACTTTCCGTCCTCTATTAAAACACTTCCCAGATGTTTACATTGCATATCACGTAACAGTCCAGTGCTCTTCTGTTTGTTTCTAACGAAATTTCCCTGTCTCTTAATACTCTGCTTAGCTTTCGGAATGCATCTTTGGCCATCCCAATACGTCTTCGGATCTCAGTGTCGCACTTTCCGTCCTCTATTAAAACACTTCCCAGATGTTTACATTGCTTATCACGTAACAGTCCAGTGCTCTTCTCTTCGTTTCTAACGAAATTTCCCTGTCTCTTAATACTCTGCTTAGCTTTTGGAATGCATCTTTGGCCATCCCAATACGTCTTCGGATCTCAGTGTCGCACTTTCCGTCCTCTATTAAAACACTTCCCAGATGTTTACATTGCATATCACGTAACAGTCCAGTGCTCTTCTCTTTGTTTCTAACGAAATTTCCCTGTCTCTTAATACTCTGCTTAGCTTTTGGAATGCATCTTTGGCCATCCCGATACGTCTTCGGATCTCAGTGTCGCACTTTCCGTCCTCTATTAAAACACTTCCCAGATGTTTACATTGCTTATCACGTAACAGTCCAGTGCTCTTCTCTTTGTTTCTAACGAAATTTCCCTGTCTCTTAATACTCTGCTTAGCTTTTGGAATGCATCTTTGGCCATCCCAATACGTCTTCGGATCTCAGTGTCGCACTTTCCGTCCTCTATTAAAACACTTCCCAGATGTTTACATTGCTTATCACGTAACAGTCCAGCGCTCTTCTCTTTGTTTCTAACGAAATTTCCCTGTCTCTTAATACTCTGCTTAGCTTTTGGAATGCATCTTTGGCCATCCCGATACGTCTTCGGATCTCAGTGTCGCACTTTCCGTCCTCTATTAAAACACTTCCCAGATGTTTACATTGCTTATCATGTAACAGTCCAGTGCTCTTCTCTTTGTTTCTAACGAAATTTCCCTGTCTCTTAATACTCTGCTTAGCTTTTGGAATGCATCTTTGGCCATCCCAATACGTCTTCGGATCTCAGTGTCGCACTTTCCGTCCTCTATTAAAACACTTCCCAGATGTTTACATTGCTTATCACGTAACAGTCCAGTGCTCTTCTCTTTGTTTCTAACGAAATTTCCCTGTCTCTTAATACTCTGCTTAGCTTTTGGAATGCATCTTTGGCCATCCCGATACGTTTTCGGATCTCAGTGTCGCACTTTCCGTCCTCCATTAAAACACTTCCCAGATGTTTACATTGCTTATCACGTAACAGTCCAGTGCTCTTCTCTTTGTTTCTAACGAAATTTCCCTGTCTCTTAATACTCTGCTTAGCTTTTGGAATGCATCTTTGGCCATCCCAATACGTCTTCGGATCTCAGTGTCGCACTTTCCGTCCTCTATTAAAACACTTCCCAGATGTTTACATTGCATATCACGTAACAGTCCAGTTCTCTTCTCCTTGTTTCTAACGAAATTTCCCTGTCTGTTAATACTCTGCTTAGCTTTCGGAATGCATCTTTGGCCATCCCAATACGTCTTCGGATCTCAGTGTCGCACTTTCCGTCCTCTATTAAATCACTTCCCAGATGTTTACATTGCTTATCACGTAACAGTCCAGTGCTCTTCTCTTTGTTTCTAACGAAATTTCCCTGTCTCTTAATACTCTGCTTAGCTTTTGGAATGCATCTTTGGCCATCCCGATACGTCTTCGGATCTCAGTGTCGCACTTTCCGTCCTCTATTAAAACACTTCCCAGATGTTTACATTGCTTATCACGTAACAGTCCAGTGCTCTTCTCTTCGTTTCTAACGAAATTTCCCTGTCTCTTAATACTCTGCTTAGCTTTTGGAATGCATCTTTGGCCATCCCAATACGTCTTCGGATCTCAGTGTCGCACTTTCCGTCCTCTATTAAAACACTTCCCAGATGTTTACATTGGATATCACGTAACAGTCCAGTTCTCTTCTCTTTGTTTCTAACGAAATTTCCCTGTCTGTTAATACTCTGCTTAGCTTTCGTAATGCATCTTTGGCCATCCCAATACGTCTTCGGATCTCAGTGTCGCACTTTCCGTCCTCTATTAAAACACTTCCCAGATGTTTACATTGCATATCACGTAACAGTCCAGTGCTCTTCTCTTTGTTTCTAACGAAATTTCCCTGTATCTTAATACTCTGCTTAGCTTTTGGAATGCACCTTTGGCCATCCCGATACGTCTTCGGATCTCAGTGTCGCTCTTTCCGTCCTCTATTAAAACACTTCCCAGATGTTTACATTGCATATCACGTAACAGTCCAGTGCTCTCCTCTTTGTTTCTAACGAAATTTTCCTGTCTCTTAATACTCTGCTTAGCTTTTGGAATGCACCTTTGGTCATCCCAATACGTCTTCGGATCTCAGCGTCGCACTTTCCGTCCTCTATTAAAACACTTCCCAGATGTTTACATTGCATATCACGTAACAGTCCAGTGCTCTTCTCTTTGTTTCTAACGAAATTTCCCTGTCTCTTAATACTCTGCTTAGCTTTTGGAATGCATCTTTGGCCATCCCAATACGTCTTCGGATCTCAGTGTCGCACTTTCCGTCCTCTATTAAAACACTTCCCAGATGTTTACATTGCTTATCACGTAACAGTCCAGTGCTCTTATCTTTGTTTCTAACGAAATTTTCCTGTCTCTTAATACTCTGCTTAGCTTTTGGAATGCATATTTGGCCATACCAATACGTCTTCGGATCTCAACGTCGCACTTTCTGTCATCTATTAAAACACTTCCCAGATGTTTACATTGCATATCACGTAACAGTCCAGTGCTCTTCTCTTTGTTTCTAACGAAATTTCCCTGTCTCTTAATACTCTGCTTAGCTTTTGGAATGCATCTTTGGCCATCCCAATACGTCTTCGGATCTCAGGGTCGCACTTTCCGTCCTCTATTAAAACACTTTCCAGATGTTTACATTGCATATCACGTAACAGTCCAGTGCTCTTCTCTTTGTTTCTAACGAAATTTTCCTGTCTCTTAATACTCTGCTTAGCTTTTGGAATGCATCTTTGGCCATCCCAATACGTCTTCGGATCTCAGCGTCTCACTTTCCGTCCTCTATTAAAACACTTCCCATATGTTTACATTGCATATCACGTAACAGTCCAGTGCTCTTCTCTTTGTTTCTAACGAAATTTTCCTGTCTCTTAATACTCTGCTTAGCTTTTGGAATGCATCTTTGGCCATCCCAATATGTCTTCAGATCTAAGTGTCGCACTTTCCGTCCTCTATTAAAACACTTACCAGATGTTTACATTGCATATCACGTAACAGTCCAGTGCTCTTCTGTTTGTTTCTAACGAAATTTCCCTGTCTCTTAATACTCTGCTTAGCTTTTGGAATGCATCTTTGGCCATCCCAATATGTCTTCAGATCTCAGTGTCGCACTTTCCGTCCTCTATTAAAACACTTACCAGATGTTTACATTGCATATCACGTAACAGTCCAGTGCTCTTCTGCTTGTTTCTAACGAAATTTCCCTGTCTCTTAATACTCTGCTTAGCTTTTGGAATGCATCTTTGGCCATCCCAATACGTCTTCGGATCTCAGCGTCGCACTTTCCGTCCTCTATTAAAACACTTCCCAGATGTTTACATTGCATATCACGTAACAGTCCAGTGCTCTTCTCTTTGTTTCTAACGAAATTTCCCTGTCTCTTAATACTCTGCTTAGCTTTTGGAATGCATCTTTGGCCATCCCGATACGTCTTCGGATCTCAGTGTCGCACTTTCCGTCCTCTATTAAAACACTTCCCAGATGTTTACATTGCTTATCACGTAACAGTCCAGTGCTCTTCTCTTTGTTTCTAACGAAATTTCCCTGTCTCTTAATACTCTGCTTAGCTTTTGGAATGCATCTTTGGCCATCCCAATACGTCTTCGGATCTCAGTGTCGCACTTTCCGTCCTCTATTAAAACACTTCCCAGATGTTTACATTGCATATCACGTAACAGTCCAGTGCTCTTCTCTTTGTTTCTAACGAAATTTCCCTGTCTCTTAATACTCTGCTTAGCTTTTGGAATGCATCTTTGGCCATCCCGATACGTCTTCGGATCTCAGTGTCGCACTTTCCGTCCTCTATTAAAACACTTCCCAGATGTTTACATTGCATATCACGTAACAGTCCAGTGCTCTTATCTTTGTTTCTAACGAAATTTCCCTGTCTGTTAATACTCTGCTTAGCTTTCGGAATGCATCTTTGGCCATCCCAATACGTCTTCGGATCTCAGTGTCGCACTTTCCGTCCTCTATTAAAACACTTCCCAGATGTTTACATTGCATATCACGTAACAGTCCAGTGCTCTTCTCTTTGTTTCTAACGAAATTTCCCTGTCTCTTAATACTCTGCTTAGCTTTTGGAATGCATCTTTGGCCATCCCAATACGTCTTCGGATCTCAGCGTCGCACTTTCCGTCATCTATTAAAACACTTCCCAGATGTTTACATTGCATATCACGTAACAGTCCAGTGCTCTTCTCTTTGTTTCTAACGAAATTTCCCTGTCTGTTAATACTCTGCTTAGCTTTCGGAATGCATCTTTGGCCATCCCAATACGTCTTCGGATCTCAGTGTCGCACTTTCCGTCCTCTATTAAAACACTTCCCAGATGTTTACATTGCTTATCACGTAACAGTCCAGTGCTCTTCTCTTTGTTTCTAACGAAATTTCCCTGTCTCTTAATACTCTGCTTAGCTTTTGGAATGCATCTTTGGCCATCCCGATACGTCTTCGGATATCAGTGTCGCACTTTCCGTCCTCTATTAAGACACTTCCCAGATGTTTACATTGCTTATCACGTAACAGTCCAGTGCTCTTCTCTTTGTTTCTAACGAAATTTCCCTGTCTCTTAATACTCTGCTTAGCTTTTGGAATGCATCTTTGGCCATCCCAATACGTCTTCGGATCTCAGTGTCGCACTTTCCGTCCTCTATTAAAACACTTCCCAGATGTTTACATTGCATATCACGTAACAGTCCAGTTCTCTTCTCTTTGTTTCTAACGAAATTTCCCTGTCTGTTAATACTCTGCTTAGCTTTCGGAATGCATCTTTGACCATCCCAATAAGTCTTCGGATCTCAGTGTCGCACTTTCCGTCCTCTATTAAAACACTTCCCAGATGTTTACATTGCATATCTCGTAACAGTCCAGTGCTCTTCTCTTTGTTTCTAACGAAATTTCCCTGTCTCTTAATACTTTGCTTAGCTTTTGGAATGCATCTTTGGCCATCCCAATACGTCTTCGGATCTCAGTGTCGCACTTTCCGTCCTCTATTAAAACACTTCCCAGATGTTTACATTGCATATCACGTAACAGTCCAGTTCTCTTCTCTTTGTTTCTAACGAAATTTCCCTGTCTGTTAATACTCTGCTTAGCTTTCGGAATGCATCTTTGGCCATCCTAATACGTCTTCGGATCTCAGTGTCGCACTTTCCGTCCTCTATTAAAACACTTCCCAGATGTTTACATTGCTTATCACGTAACAGTCCAGTGCTCTTCTCTTTGTTTCTAACGAAATTTCTCTGTCTCTTAATACTCTGCTTAGCTTTTGGAATGCATCTTTGGCCATCCCGATACGTCTTCGGATCTCAGTGTCGCACTTTCCGTCCTCTATTAAAACACTTCCCAGATGTTTACATTGCTTATCACGTAACAGTCCAGTGCTCTTCTCTTTGTTTCTAACGAAATTTCCCTGTCTCTTAATACTCTGCTTAGCTTTTGGAATGCATCTTTGGCCATCCCAATATGTCTGCGGATCTCAGTGTCGCACTTTCCGTCCTCTATTAAAACACTTCCCAGATGTTTACATTGCTTATCACGTAACAGTCCAGTGCTCTTCTCTTTGTTTCTAACGAAATTTCCCTGTCTCTTAATACTCTGCTTAGCTTTTGGAATGCATCTTTGGCCATCCCAATACGTCTTCGGATCTCAGTGTCGCACTTTCCGTCCTCTATTAAAACACTTCCCAGATGTTTACATTGCATATCACGTAACAGTCCAGTTCTCTTCTCTTTGTTTCTAACGAAATTTCCCTGTCTGTTAATACTCTGCTTAGCTTTCGGAATGCATCTTTGGCCATCCCAATACGTCTTCGGATCTCAGTGTCGCACTTTCCGTCCTCTATTAAAACACTTCCCAGATGTTTACATTGCTTATCACGTAACAGTCCAGTGCTCTTCTCTTTGTTTCTAACGAAATTTCCCTGTCTCTTAATACTCTGCTTAGCTTTTGGAATGCATCTTTGGCCATCCCGATACGTCTTCGGATCTCAGTGTCGCACTTTCCGTCCTCTATTAAAACACTTCCCAGATGTTTACATTGCTTATCACGTAACAGTCCAGTGCTCTTCTCTTTGTTTCTAACGAAATTTCCCTGTCTCTTAATACTCTGCTTAGCTTTTGGAATGCATCTTTGGCCATCCCAATACGTCTTCGGATCTCAGTGTCGCACTTTCCGTCCTCTATTAAAACACTTCCCAGATGTTTACATTGCTTATCACGTAACAGTCCAGTGCTCTTCTCTTTGTTTCTAACGAAATTTCCCTGTCTCTTAATACTCTGCTTAGCTTTTGGAATGCATCATTGGCCATCCCAATACGTCTTCGGATCTCAGTGTCGCACTTTCCGTCCTCTATTAAAACACTTCCCAGATGTTTACATTGCTTATCACGTAACAGTCCAGTGCTCTTCTCTTTGTTTCTAACGAAATTTCCCTGTCTCTTAATACTCTGCTTAGCTTTTGGAATGCATCTTTGGCCATCCCAATACGTCTTCGGATCTCAGTGTCGCACTTTCCGTCCTCTATTAAAACACTTCCCAGATGTTTACATTGCTTATCACGTAACAGTCCAGTGCTCTTCTCTTTGTTTCTAACGAAATTTCCCTGTCTCTTAATACTCTGCTTAGCTTTTGGAATGCATCTTTGGCCATCCCGATACGTCTTCGGATCTCAGTGTCGCACTTTCCGTCCTCTATTAAAACACTTCCCAGATGTTTACATTGCTTATCACGTAACAGTCCAGTGCTCTTCTCTTTGTTTCTAACGAAATTTCCCTGTCTCTTAATACTCTGCTTAGCTTTTGGAATGCATCTTTGGCCATCCCAATACGTCTTCGGATCTCAGTGGCGCACTTTCCGTCCTCTATTAAAACACTTCCCAGATGTTTACATTGCTTATCACGTAACAGTCCAGTGCTCTTCTCTTTGTTTCTAACGAAATTTCCCTGTCTCTTAATACTCTGCTTAGCTTTTGGAATGCATCTTTGGCCATCCCGATACGTTTTCGGATCTCAGTGTCGCACTTTCCGTCCTCAATTAAAACACTTCCCAGATGTTTACATTGCTTATCACGTAACAGTCCAGTGCTCTTCTCTTTGTTTCTAACGAAATTTCCCTGTCTCTTAATACTCTGCTTAGCTTTTGGAATGCATCTTTGGCCATCCCAATACGTCTTCGGATCTCAGTGTCGCACTTACCGTCCTCTATTAAAACACTTCCCAGATGTTTACATTGCATATCACGTAACAGTCCAGTTCTCTTCTCTTTGTTTCTAACGAAATTTCCCTGTCTGTTAATACTCTGCTTAGCTTTCGGAATGCATCTTTGGCCATCCCAATACGTCTTCGGATCTCAGTGTCGCACTTTCCGTCCTCTATTAAAACACTTCCCAGATGTTTACATTGCATATCACGTAACAGTCCAGTGCTCTTCTCTTTGTTTCTAACGAAATTTCCCTGTCTCTTAATACTCTGCTTAGCTTTTGGAATGCATCTTTGGCCATCCCAATACGTCTTCGGATCTCAGTGTCGCACTTTCCGTCCTCTATTAAAACACTTCCCAGATGTTTACATTGCATATCACGTAACAGTCCAGTTCTCTTCTCTTTGTTTCTAACGAAATTTCCCTGTCTGTTAATACTCTGCTTAGCTTTCGGAATGCATCTTTGGCCATCCCAATACGTCTTCGGATCTCAGTGTCGCACTTTCCGTCCTCTATTAAAACACTTCCCAGATGTTTACATTGCTTATCACGTAACAGTCCAGTGCTCTTCTCTTTGTTTCTAACGAAATTTCCCTGTCTCTTAATACTCTGCTTAGCTTTTGGAATGCATCTTTGGCCATCCCGATACGTCTTCGGATCTCAGTGTTGCACTTTCCGTCCTCTATTAAAACACTTCCCAGATGTTTACATTGCTTATCACGTAACAGTCCAGTGCTCTTCTCTTCGTTTCTAACGAAATTTCCCTGTCTCTTAATACTCTGCTTAGCTTTTGGAATGCATCTTTGGCCATCCCAATACGTCTTCGGATCTCAGTGTCGCACTTTCCTTCCTCTATTAAAACACTTCCCAGATGTTTACATTGGATATCACGTAACAGTCCAGTTCTCTTCTCTTTGTTTCTAACGAAATTTCCCTGTCTGTTAATACTCTGCTTAGCTTTCGGAATGCATCTTTGGCCATCCCGATACGTCTTCGGATCTCAGTGTCGCACTTTCCGTCCTCTATTAAAACACTTCCCAGATGTTTACATTGCATATCACGTAACAGTCCAGTGCTCTTCTCTTTGTTTCTAACGAAATTTCCCTGTATCTTAATACTCTGCTTAGCTTTTGGAATGCACCTTTGGCCATCCCGATACGTCTTCGGATCTCAGTGTCGCACTTTCCGTCCTCTATTAAAACACTTCCCAGATGTTTACATTGCATATCACGTAACAGTCCAGTGCTCTCCTCTTTGTTTCTAACGAAATTTTCCTGTCTCTTAATACTCTGCTTAGCTTTTGGAATGCACCTTTGGTCATCCCAATACGTCTTCGGATCTCAGCGTCGCACTTTCCGTCCTCTATTAAAACACTTCCCAGATGTTTACATTGCATATCACGTAACAGTCCAGTGCTCTTCTCTTTGTTTCTAACGAAATTTCCCTATCTCTTAATACTCTGCTTAGCTTTTGGAATGCATCTTTGGCCATCCCAATACGTCTTCGGATCTCAGTGTCGCACTTTCCGTCCTCTATTAAAACACTTCCCAGATGTTTACATTGCTTATCACCTAACAGTCCAGTGCTCTTATCTTTGTTTCTAACGAAATTTTCCTGTCTCTTAATACTCTGCTTAGCTTTTGGAATGCATCTTTGGCCATCCCAATACGTCTTCGGATCTCAACGTCGCACTTTCCGTCATCTATTAAAACACTTCCCAGATGTTTACATTGCATATCACGTAACAGTCCAGTGCTCTTCTCTTTGTTTCTAACGAAATTTCCCTGTCTCTTAATACTCTGCTTAGCTTTTGGAATGCATCTTTGGCCATCCCAATACGTCTTCGGATCTCAGTGTCGCACTTTCCGTCCTCTATTAAAACACTTTCCAGATGTTTACATTGCATATCACGTAACAGTCCAGTGCTCTTCTCTTTGTTTCTAACGAAATTTCCCTGTCTCTTAATACTCTGCTTAGCTTTTGGAATGCATCTTTGGCCATCCCAATACGTCTTCGGATCTCAGTGTCGCACTTTCCGTCCTCTATTAAAACACTTCCCAGATGTTTACATTGCTTATCACCTAACAGTCCAGTGCTCTTATCTTTGTTTCTAACGAAATTTTCCTGTCTCTTAATACTCTGCTTAGCTTTTGGAATGCATCTTTGGCCATCCCAATACGTCTTCGGATCTCAACGTCGCACTTTCCGTCATCTATTAAAACACTTCCCAGATGTTTACATTGCATATCACGTAACAGTCCAGTGCTCTTCTCTTTGTTTCTAACGAAATTTCCCTGTCTCTTAATACTCTGCTTAGCTTTTGGAATGCATCTTTGGCCATCCCAATACGTCTTCGGATCTCAGTGTCGCACTTTCCGTCCTCTATTAAAACACTTTCCAGATGTTTACATTGCATATCACGTAACAGTCCAGTGCTCTTCTCTTTGTTTCTAACGAAATTTCCCTGTCTCTTAATACTCTGCTTAGCTTTTGGAATGCATCTTTGGCCATCCCAATACGTCTTCGGATCTCAGTGTCGCACTTTCCGTCCTCTATTAAAACACTTTCCAGATGTTTACATTGCATATCACGTAACAGTCCAGTTCTCTTCTCTTTGTTTCTAACGAAATTTTCCCGTCTCTTAATACTCTGCTTAGCTTTTGGAATGCTTCTTTGGCCATCCCAATATGTTTTCGGATCTCAGTGTCGCACTTTCCGTCCTGTATTAAAACACTTCCCAGATGTTTACATTGCATATCACGTAACAGTCCAGTGCTCTTCTCTTTGTTTCTAACGAAATTTTCCTGTCTCTTAATACTCTGCTTAGCTTTTGGAATGCATCTTTGGCCATCCCAATATGTCTTCGGATCTCAGTGTCGCACTTTCCGTCCTCTATTAAAACACTTCCCAGATGTTTACATTGCATATCACGTAACAGTCCAGTGCTCTTCTGATTGTTTCTAACGAAATTTCCCTGTCTCTTAATACTCTGCTTAGCTTTTGGAATGCATCTTTGGCCATCCCAATACGTCTTCGGATCTCAGTGTCGCACTTTCCGTCCTCTATTAAAACACTTTCCAGATGTTTACATTGCATATCACGTAACAGTCCAGTGCTCTCCTCTTTGTTTCTAACGAAATTTTCCTGTCTCTTAATACTCTGCTTAGCTTTTGGAATGCACCTTTGGCCATCCCTATACGTCTTCGGATCTCAGCGTCGCACTTTCCGTCCTCTATTAAAACACTTCCCAGATGTTTACATTGCATATCACGTAACAGTCCAGTGCTCTTCTCTTTGTTTCTAACGAAATTTCCCTGTCTGTTAATACTCTGCTTAGCTTTCGGAATGCATCTTTGGCCATCCCAATACGTCTTCGGATCTCAGTGTCGAACTTTCCGTCCTCTATTAAAACACTTCCCAGATGTTTACATTGCATATCACGTAACAGTCCAGTGCTCTTCTCTTTGTTTCTAACGAAATTTTCCTGTCTCTTAATACTCTGCTTAGCTTTCGGAATGCATCTTTGGCCATCCCAATACGTCTTCGGATCTCAGTGTCGCACTTTCCGTCCTATATTAAAACACTTCCCAGATGTTTACATTGCATATCACGTAACAGTCCAGTGCTCTTCTCTTTGTTTCTAACGAAATTTTCCTGTCTCTTAATACTCTGCTTAGCTTTTGGAATGCATCTTTGGCCATCCCAATACGTCTTCGGATCTCAGTGTCGCACTTTCCGTCCTCTATTAAAACACTTCCCAGATGTTTACATTGCATATCACGTAACAGTCCAGTGCTCTTCTCTTTGTTTCTAACGAAATTTCCCTGTCTGTTAATACTCTGCTTAGCTTTCGGAATGCATCTTTGGCCATCCCAATACGTCTTCGGATCTCAGTGTCGAACTTTCCGTCCTCTATTAAAACACTTCCCAGATGTTTACATTGCATATCACGTAACAGTCCAGTGCTCTTCTCTTTGTTTCTAACGAAATTTTCCTGTCTCTTAATACTCTGCTTAGCTTTCGGAATGCATCTTTGGCCATCCCAATACGTCTTCGGATCTCAGTGTCGCACTTTCCGTCCTATATTAAAACACTTCCCAGATGTTTACATTGCATATCACGTAACAGTCCAGTGCTCTTCTCTTTGTTTCTAACGAAATTTTCCTGTCTCTTAATACTCTGCTTAGCTTTTGGAATGCATCTTTGGCCATCCCAATACGTCTTCGGATCTCAGTGTCGCACTTTCCGTCCTCTATTAAAACACTTCCCAGATCTTTACATTGCATATCACGTAACAGTCCATTGCTCTTCTCTTTGTTTCTAACGAAATTTTCCTGTCTCTTAATACTCTGCTTAGCTTTTGGAATGCATCTTTGGCCATCCCAATACGTCTTCGGATCTCAGTGTCGCACTTTCCGTCCTCTATTAAAACACTTCCAAGATGTTTACATTGCATATCACGTAACAGTCCAGTGCTCTTCTCTTTGTTTCTAACGAAATTTCCCTGTCTGTTAATACTCTGCTTAGCTTTCGGAATGCATCTTTGGCCATCCCAATACGTCTTCGGATCTCAGCGTCGCACTTTCCGTCCTCTATTAAAACACTTCCCAGATGTTTACATTGCATATCACGTAACAGTCCAGTGCTCTTCTCTTTGTTTCTAACGAAATTTCCCTGTCTCTTAATACTCTGCTTAGCTTTTGGAATGCATCTTTGGCCATCCCAATACGTCTCCGGATCTCAGAGTCGCTCTTACCGTCCTCTGTCGGAACACTTCCCAGATATTTAAATTTCCACACCTGCTTGATTTTAGTTCCCCCACCTATGAATTGCATTTCGATCTCATCTTTTTACTGACGACCATGCATTCTGACTTCTTGTAGTTATTGCTTAGCCCTTTTTTTTGGCTCTTCTTCGCTAAATTCTGTAGGAAGTTTTGTAATTTCCTTTCCGTGTTTGCTATCAGCACCGTGTCATCCGCGTATCTTATGTTGTAAAGATTGCCTGCCGATGATGGATCCTGGTAGGGTTTCTAGTTTTTTGTTCTTCATCTTTGAGGAGACCGTTCAACATTCGCTACCGTACAGGAAGCACAGATATCACGTAGCAGTTCAGTACTTTTTTTCTTTGTTACCAGCCAAATCCTCCTGTCTCGTAATACTCTCCCTAGCTTTTGGAATGCGTCTTTGGTCATGCCAATACGTCTTCGGATCTCAGAGTCGATATTGCCAACCTCTGTCGGAAAAAACTCCCACATATTTAAATTTCCGCACCTGCTTGGTTTTAGTGTCCTCGACCTGTAAATTGCATTTCGGGCTCATCTTTTTGCTGATAACCATGCATTCTGTCTTCTTATAGTTCATGCTTAGTCCCTTCTTCTCGCTCTCCTTCGATACATTCTGTAAGCGGTTTTGTAATGTCCTTTCCGTGCTTGCTATCAGCACCGTGCCATCCGCGTGTCTTATGTTGTTAAGATTGTGTCCGCCGATGATGGATCCTGGTAGGGTTTCCAGTTTTTTCTTCATCTTTGAGGAGAGCGTTCAACATTGGCTTCCGTAAAGGAGGACTGATATCACGTAGCAGTTCAGTACTCTTTTCTTTGTTGCCAACGAAACCTTGTCTCGTAATATTTTGCCTAGCTTTTGGAATATGTCTTTGGCCATCCAAATACGTCGTCGGATCTCAGTATCGCACATTTTGGTAGAGGAAATAAAAAGTTCAGTTCAAAATTCCAGTCAACTGAAGAAGACCGGAGCGTACAACGTCCGAAACGTTGTGAAAATGACAATGAAGATGAGGATAACAGTCTGAATAATGTAAATAATGTAAGTAAGTAATTTTACAGTGACACATGAACAGTGGTCGAGATTCAAATACTGAATGTTATAAAAATAACTAAAAATGATTACATCGGTGAGAAGTTGGATAATACCCATCGAAAGAAAGTTCCGGGACAAGATTCATAGACGAAATATATTTATTTTTAATCTTTTTTTATGCGTGTTTTTTTCTTTTTTACAGAAATCTTTTATAGACAGACAAACTAAATTCCATATGAAAGGGGATTCATTTTCATCGCTGAACACAACTTAAATACATTTTATTATACATTGTAGATTTTTCCTTTTTTTCCTTTTATTTAATGAGAACGAAACAAATGTTTCAATTGGAAAATCTCTATCTATAAAAGGCAGGATGTGTGCGTGTATATGTGTGTGTGTGTAACGAATGCACGGCCGCAATGTTCGACGGATTTGCACCAAAATTTACATGCACATGCTCCAAGTTAGTATACAGGACAAGACCGACATTGCATTTCCCAACTCCCATCGATAGTGTAAATAATCGATTATTTCATGCTTCTACGGCAGTTTTCATGTAGTTTGCGGCCATTTTCTACTGGCCAGAGTGAAAGCTTATAGCTGGCTGCCACGAATCGGCAGGAAGATTCTATTGGCCAGCTTGAGACCATCAGCTGACTGACACGAATGTTAACTAGCATGCTAGCATTCAAAAAATCGATAGCTGCATTCGTCACAAGTGGGAAAAATTTAAATCTGCATGGCACTTTACTCCAATTGGCTCATTCGCTTGCTTAAACTCAACGTTGATTCTGATTCCGCAGAACTGGGTTGGGTTTGAAAAAGTATTTGTTGTTAACATTCTTTTTTCATTCGGTTTTTCCAGTTATGAGTCCTTTTTTAAAGCTGATCGTTTTGTGTTCATTTTGTTTAGTTCTTTTTTCATGACAGATTTAATGTTTAGTATAGAGCTTAGAAAAAATTCGCAGTGTGAGATAGGCAAGATGTAAGGCATGTAGCAACATCAGAACGGCAAAGGGCACTCTTTTAAAGGCAAGGAAGGGCAAAAATATTTTAAGTCAAGTGATAGCGATTGCTGTGTGAGTCGTACGATTTTTGAATCAAGCACGGGCAAGGCCGAGCCATGCTGCTAGTATTTTATAAAATGACATTTACACATTTGTTTTCCATAAAGGTATGGAACTTTTTCACTACGTTAAATATATCACCGATCACCGGGATTTAAATTTTAACGCTCCAATTTTGAACCTGAACTTAACCCTATGAGCCATGCGTTCCTGAACAATTTTAACCCTTCTGCCTGAGCTCCCAAAGTCAAAATTCGCAAATAATTGGTATGTAATGTTTCACGGTAGCTATAAAAACTCCAATGAACAAAAATCCCAGTTTCAGAAAAAAAACTTTTATATATATAACAGAACCAAAAAAATCGATCTTTCTTGAACATATAAGTAGGATTTAGGATCAAATGTAGATCAAATATAGATTGGGATCCGACAGAGTGTTAGAATAAAGAATAAATAGGAACCGTTTATTAATCTAAAATGTTTCACTTTTATTAAACCTTTGAGCCGTGCGTTCCTGAACAATTTTGACCCTTCTGCCTGAGCTCCTGAATCAAAATTCGAAAAGAATTGGTATGTAATGTGTGAAACATTACATACCAATTCTTTTCGGTAGGTATAAAAATAGTTACAGGTGTTTACCCACCGTTCCAACGGTGGTTGGGCATTAAGTCATCTTTCTCTACCACTGTTCAACCGGCGACTAGGCATTATGTCATTTTCTCTGCCACCGGTAAAGCGGTGGTCAGGGCAAAAATCGTTAATTTTTAAATTCGTTTCCTCAAAAAACAGTAGGGATTTGACAAAAAACACTTTGTACTATTATTTATCATGTCAAATCCCAATTTTCAAATTGTGTGCGCACTACGGTTCTGTAAAATAACCACAACGGCAATGGTAGTCGTAATTCTATATTACTTTATGCTCGTACCAACTAGATGACGAACACAAAGCCGAAATTAGGGGCGCCCAGTGAGGATCGAACTCACTACTCAGTCGTCATTGTTCTAGCTAAACAAGTTTTCTAACCAATACACCGCCTCGATGTGCCCCAAATGCAAAGAATATATCTGGGACCTCGGTCACTCCGCAGTTTATATAACACTAGACGAGGCATCTGATGTCTGCATGTGGAAGTCCCCCATTATTTAATGAGACCTTCCATGTCTACACTGCAGGTCCCAATATCTACCAGCACTAAGACACGCATAAATTAAACTAACGCTGATACGCGTGAAATCTGCTTAACCAATAAAAAACAAACAGCGCAAACATTAAAAATACCTTAATTCGGACTGGATGGTTCGATCCCAGCGTATGGCATCTTTGGAAAGATCCTGTAAACCATACCACAGGTTGACTTGTGAAATTAGGTAGACGGAACCCTTGATTATTACCAGCAATACATATTTTTTTTAAAATCAACTATACATTAAAAAAAAAAAATTACAAGCAATACATTTTTGAGAAAAAAATATTACCAGTAATAAAAATCTTGCCAGCATTAAATAACCCACTGACGTTGAAATGACCAAACAAAGTCAAACAAAGGAAACTATACATTTTTCGAAAAAAATATTACCAGCGATACATTATGAAGAAGAAATTTTACCAGAAAAAGACTTTTGAAGATATAAAATATTACCAGCTAGCAATACATTTTTGGAAAAAAAATATTACCGCCAATAAAAATTGTCGGTATTAAGTAACCCATTGATATGCCGTAAACCAAACCAAACCAGAAAAACTTTATTACCAGCAACACATTATTGAAAAAAAATATTACCTACTATACATTTAAAAAAAAAAAATTACCAGCAATACATTTTTGTTTTAAAAAATCAACTATACATTAAACAAAATTTACCAGCAATACATTTTTGAAAAGAAAATCAACTATACATTAAAAAAAATTGACAATTACATTTTTGAAAAAAAAAAAAAACTATACATTAAAAAAAATTGACAATTACATTTTTGAAAACTATACATTAAAAAAAAAATTAACAGCAATACATTATTGAGAAAAAAAATCAATTATACATTAAAAAAAATTAACAGCAGTATATCTGTGAGAAAAATAATCAACTATACATTAAAAAAACAAATATTGCCAGCAATACATTTTTTGAAAAAAATAATCAACTATACATTAAAAAAAAAAATTACCAGCAATACATTTTTGAAAAAAAAATCAACTATTCATTAAAAAAATTACCAGCAATAAAAATCTTGTCGGCATTAAATAACTCATTTAAGCTGATATGCCGTAAAAACCTAACAAACCATGTAGCCATAATTTATTTGCTATCACTTTCATCTCATGTACTTCCGCTTGTGAAACTTTTTTTCGGATTTCTTAAGTTCCAGTGAACTTCGATCTTCGAAAATTTAAATGCACTGTCAATTGATATCTCCCTTCATAATTCCTGTTCATTAATTGGCCTCTTTCCTTAAATATACTTTTTTTAAATATCAGACTGTTTCATACTCAGTAACTTCTTGTCTCTTAGTGGCTTTATCGCCTTGACTGGGATGAAATTTAAAACAAAAAGAAAACGCAGTAACAATTTTATAACACACATCAAGAATACTTATGTTTCAGGAAAAACAAAATTAATGGAACAGATAAATTGAGTCAAATTTATATTTGAACATATCTTCAACTCAATTTATTCTATATCATAAAATCTTTTTAAGTGAACACTTGCTGCTTAAATACACCCAAATTAATTTGCATGATCCTGCAACTACACAATGATATTAATACCATGAAATATCGACATAATCTCTTTGAAAGACAAATTAATCTCCCGCAAAAGAGATTAAGCGCCTTAACATTGAAATTTAAAAATCAACAAAACACCTGACGTTCTCCCCTTTCGAATATAAATAGATTAAAATTAAATACTATCCCATTCCGATTATTTTTTATTTATTTTTTTTTACAGTAAGGTTCACTCTCTACAAAGCCCAGGGCCACTGGAGATAGAGGGCTATGTTAAAGAGTAGTTTATATGTATAGTAGGGTAGATTAAGCGCCTTAACATTGAAATTTAAAAAGCAACAAAACATCTGACGTCCCCTCCTTTCGAATATAACTAGATTAAAATTCAAAACTATTTCACTCCAATTATTTATTTATTTATTTTTTTACAATAAGGTTCACGCTGTACAAGGCCCGGGGCCACTGGAGGTAGATGGTTATGTTAAAGAGTAGTTTATTTGGATAGGAGGGTAAGATAACAGTTAACTAGATTTGAGGAGATTAAGATGTGTCGTAACTGAAGAATCATTCCACTGAGCAGTGGTTCGCGTGAAAAAGCTATTCGAGTGGAACTTGCTTCTCGCCGATGAAATACGGAGGGAATGTAGATGGTTTGATACGATGTAAGTGGCATGTCGGGAGCTAGCCGTGACGGTTAAGCCTGGTGGAGAGAGAGAGAGACACAGAGAGACTTGGAAAAGATCGAAAGTACTTGAGTTTGAAAATCTACCGCGCCGTCCTTGATGAATTTCATTTTTAACACCAAGAAACTGATTAGAGAACTGGAAAGGATCTGCTTAAAATAGACACAATATATCTATATTATTCAATGAAACACACACACACACACACACACACACACACACACACACACACACACATATATATATATAAATATATATGTGTATATATATATATATATAAGTGAACATAGAAGTCAACACTTAGAGGCGACAGTTGCCTGACGATTGCACTAGCATGAAACAGACTGTCGCCTTGACTTCTATGTTCACTTTTATATTTACACACGCTCTGTCTCTTATATTGAGCACTTTATCCCATAAATATAGCACAGAAATAAAAGTGTGTTGCTTAATATTGCAAGACATGTTAAAACCTTTTAACATGTCTTGCAATATTAAGCTACACACTTTTCTTTCTGTAATTAGGTTTTGTACCTTCAAAAATATTTTCAAATATATATATATATATATATATATATATATATATATATATATATATATATACATATTACAATGAATCATGTAATATAAATTGAACTGCACCACATACTTGATATATATATATATATATATATATATATATATATATACAGTGTAACCCGGATATAAGAAACCCGGATATAAGAGAAACTCGGATATAAGATATAAGATTTTCTCTGGTCCAAAATTAGAGCCATACTTACCTAAACAAAATAGACCGAACCCGGATATAAGAGAAACCCGGATATAAGAGACTTATTCTCCGGTCCCGACAACTCTCTTATATCCGGGTTACACTGTATATATAATTCACGTGGAGTAATGGATATTAGCTCCGATTGAGGAATAGGAGAGCTGAGTCCAAATTCCAGTCGTGCTAATACACTTGGGAAAAAGACATAAATCCTCTTCTTCTCCCCCAGCTATGGGTAAAATAGCAGGACAGATTGTGTTCTATAGCCTTGGATAGCAATTGGTCCAGGACAATTTCTAATTTCTCTTTGACTGAGAAGATTTATTCACAACTTGCAAAAGTCGACCATTAAAATTAATCGACACAAAATTACACATTAATCCAGTAAATAAATATATGTAGAACATTACGATAAAGAGTGTGGCATACATATAAGTACGCCATTACATTTTCGGTTAAATGTCCGTCGGTCAAATTTCCATTCGGCGAAATGTTCGAGCATCAAGAGAAAGGCTTGTAAGAGTTCTGTTGATTTTCCTCTTTTGAATGCTGACACAGGGTTTGATTTAACGTGTAAGGATCGTTTTTGCGCCTGTCTAAGTCGGACAAGTCATATAAAGAGAGACAAGGGATACTGAATGTTAGAATGCATTTCTGTATGAATCGCGTGTGGACAAGTCTCCGGTAGGACTATGAAGCCACACCCACGCTGGTCCGTATTTGCTCAAAAAGAAAGAATAAGAAAAGGAAGAACAAATGATGAAGCGAAGGAGGAAAAAGCTGAGAAGTTGGAAAGGAAGGCGACGACGTGGGTGGTGAAGAAAAATGGGAAAAAGGGGAGAGGAAAAGATGCCAAAAGAAGAAGAAGTACAAGACAAATAACAACCACAAAAAGAAGAAGAAAATAAAGAAAAACATGAGAAACCTATGAGAAGAAGATGAAATGAGGAACGGAAGCAAAAAGAAGAAGAAGAAGAAGAAGAAGAAGAAGAAGAAGAAGAAGAAGAAGAAGAAGAAGAAGAAGGAGGAGGAGGAGGAGGAGGAGGAAATGTTGGGAAGAACAAAAAAGATGAAATATAGAACGGAATGAAGAAGAAGAAAAAAGAAGATGAAAAAGAAAATTAAAAAAGAAGAAAAGGTTGGGAAGAACAAAACGATGGAATGTCGAACGAAAACAAGAAGAAGAAATAGAAAAAATGTTGAGAAAAAAAGAGAAATGTCGAAGAAGAAGAAGAAGAAGTAGAAGAAGAGGAGGAAGAAACAGGCGAATAATAATAATAATAATAATAATAATAGTAATAATAATAATAATAATAAGAAGAAGAAGAAGAAGAAGAAGAAGAAGAAGAAAAAGAAGAAGAAGAAGAAGAAGATAAAGTGTTTGAGAAGAAGAAAAAGAAGAGAAAATGAGGGATGAGACGAAGAAGAAGAAGAAGAAAAAAGAAGATAATGAAGAAGAAGAAGAAATGTGAAACGGAAGCAAGAAGCAGAAGAAAAAAAGAAAATGTTAATAGAATCAAAAAAGAGAAAATGGAAATGAGAAGAAGAAGAAGAAGAAGAAGAAGAAGAAGAAGAAGAAGAAGAAGAAGAAGAAGAGGAAGAAACAGGCGAATAATAATAATAATAATAATGAGAAGAAGAAGAAGAAGAAGAAGAAGAAGAAGAAGAAAATATCAAATGCTTCAACCTCTAAAGGAGTGAAATACATTCTTTAACGAGTGTCATGGGTAAATTACGACAATAAATTGCAAAATGGCGACCATAAAGTAAAATACTCTTTAATACAAATAACCTTCAAGTAAAAAATAAATTAATAGCCAACAGTCTAACATTGGTCAGTGACATCTCAAGCCACTAAACCATAATTCACTGTCACCGAAATGGCGAAATTCCAAAGTAGAAGCCGACACACGCCATATTTCTTTTGGTTACTTCCCATTTAGTATGCAGACTGACTAATTTGTATTACTCGTTTGGAACACGTGTGGTAACGACTGGTCAGTAGTGGCTAGGTTTATTCAGGGAGATTAAAGTTTCAGCTGGTATGGAGATTCGGTTGTTGAAAAATCGACACCAGATGTCTCTGCCGTAGAAGAGATCATGGGCGGAATGGCTGTTGGTCAGGGATGGTCACTTGATATAAAATGAACGACATGATCGGTTTTGAAGCGGCTGGACGTAATGAGTGACCCTGGATCAAGGTAAAATGGCTCTGGCGAATTATGTAAAGAAGAAGAAGAAGAAGAAGAAGAAGAAGAAGAAGAAGAAGAAGAAGAAGAAGAAGAAGAAGAAGAATATGTAAAAGGATGAATAGAAGAAGAAGAAGAAGAAGAAGAAGAAGAAGAAGAAGAAGAATATGTAAAAGGATGAATAGAAGAAGAAGAAGAAGAAGAAGAAGAAGAAGAAGAAGAAGAAGAAGAAGAAGAAGAAGAAGAATATGTAAAAGGATGAATAGAAGAAGAAGAAGAAGAAGAAGAAGAAGAAGAAGAAGAAGAAGAAGAAGAAGAAGAAGAAGAAGAAGAAGAAGAAGGAGGGGAGGGGAGGAGAAGATGAAGAAGGAGGAGAAGGAGAAGAGGAAAAGGAAGAGAAAGAAGAAAAAAGGAAGAAGAAGAAAAGGAAAAGAAGAGGAAGAAGAAGAATTTGAAGAAAAAGAAGGAGGGGGAGAAGAAGAAGAAGAAGAGAAAGAAGAAGAATTGAAAGAAGAAGAAGAAGAAGAAGAAGAAGAAGAATGTACAAAAGGATGTACAAAAGAAGAAAGAAGAAGAATAATTTTTAATCAAGATTCTAAGTGGACAGAGCGATTTACGGGTGGTCCGTCGAAGAAATTCTGGAATCGTGATGCCAAAGGTAATATCAGTCATCTATGTGACAAACGTTTTACTTTTATTATTATTATTATTATTATTATATATATATATATATATATATATATATATATATATATATATATATATATATATATATATACATGTATATATATATAATAATGGACTCTCCCGTCTGTTTCGTCAGCTTAGGTGATTCAGTTATGAAAATTTGTGCGATAATGTTAAGTGGCATTTAAGACCCGCTAGTGATTTACAAAGGAGTCCACATATGGAGCAAGAGTGAGGACTGTGAGATGAGATCCCTGTTAGATTGGCTGACCTTTTAGATCTTGCTCTCGCTTCTTGAAGATGATTCATACAAACAGATTGAAAACTGCTGAGTCCACTAAAACACGTTGATCTCCATTCTACCCGCTCCAAGGCTAAACGCTCAAGGGTGTTATGTGGTATATTGACTACTGACAAGTTGCTTTTCAGCTTGTCTTTGTATCTTAGACATGGGCCTCCTACATTCCTGTAGCCCTGATCTAACTTGCTCTACCACTAGTATCTTGGGTATCCTGTCATCAGACATTCTCGACAGGACCAGTCCACCGTAACTGAGATTGTATGAGGAAAGTCTCGATTCCTCCAATATTACACCTGTTAAACAGGTCGACGTTAGATGTCCTATCTTGAAGGTTAACTCCACAGATTGCCCGCAGACTGCTTTTATGGAAAACATCTATCTGGCGTATATTGTACATGTATGGAGTCCACGACTCTGTGCTATACAAAAGGATGGGAAGTACAACAGCTCTGTAAACCCGAATTTTCGTATCCAGTCGAATATACCGCTCATTCGACCAGCGATGGCGAAGTTTGCCGAAAGCACTGGTAGCTTTAGCAATCCAATGAATGATTTCATAATCTAAAATTCCACTGTATTGACTTTGCTACCAAGATAAGTGAAAGATTTTACATACTTCAGGTCTTTTTCATCTACTTTCAATGGTCTCTCTGGAAATTTGTAAACTGGTGGTTTTTGTTTCTCATCACGGAATTGCTTCGGAGTAGGACAAGGTTGGTGCACAACTTCAGTTTTCTTTATGCTAAGTGTAAGACCAAAGGCTTTACATGCAGCAGAGAAACGATTTATTAGATGATGGGCCTCCTCAAAGGATGTCGCTACAAGAGCCGCATCATCAGCAAACAACAAATCACGAATAATTTGCGTACGAAGGTGTGTCTTGGCTTTGAAGGGCTGATGATTGAAGAGACCACCAGTTGTTCGAAATTGGAACTTGACGCCACTCTCTGTGTCTGCAAATGCATATTTCAGCATCACCGAGAAGAAAAGGGCAAAAAGGACAGGGGACATGACACAACATTGCTTGGTGCCATTTTTGACATCAAAGGATTCTGACATCATCCATCAGACACGACATTAGCTTTCATTCCCTCATGAAAGGAGATGATGACCGTTAGCATGTCTTCAGGGATGCCGAGTTTCCTCATGACTTGCCAAAGAGCCTCTCGATTCACAATGCCAAAGGCCTTCGTCAAGTCCACAAACACCAAGTACAACTCCTGGTTTTTCTCGCGAGCCTTCTCTGCAAATTGACGAAGAGAAAATATCATGTCAATGGTGCCACGACCCGACCGAAAACCACACTGCGATTCAGGATAGATGTCGTCAACAAGGTGTATAATGATTCTGTTTAGAATCAATCTAGCTAGAATTTTGCCTGCAATTGAAGGTAGTGATATCCCCCGATGATTATTACAGGCACACCTGGAACCCTTGTCTTTGTAGAGGTGTTTGATAGAGGCGTCTTTAGAATCCTGTGGGACACTGCCTGCCTTCCATATCTCCACGAAAAGGAGATGAAACTTTTTTACCAACTTTTGACCACCATGCTTATACACTTCGGGTGGAATAGTATCCTTAGGAACAGGTGATTTTCCAGATGAGATTTGCTTGATGGAGTCAATTACCTCTTGATAAGTAGGTTCAAAAGACAACTCCGGAATTTCAGGATTTTGCTCAATTGATATGATGGCTTCCTCATCAGTAACCGAAGTGGTGTTTAACACAGTTTCGAAATGCTCTTTCCAGCGATTTAAAATGTCTGACTTATCCGTCAAGAGAGTTTCACCATCTGCTGTAGAGATATGAGTAACACCAATTTTCTGAGGATCGAAAATGCTCTTGAGGCCTGCATAGAAAGTCTTTAGATCCTTTCTATCTGAAGCTTCTTGGAGTTCAGTGGCCTTTTCAGACCACCAACGCTCTTTCATGGCTCTGAGAGTTCGTTGAACCTAACTTTTGCACTTCTTATCGGACGAGTTCTTGTCCTCAATCCATTCTTTATGAGAAGAGTGCAATTGATCTATAAGCTGCTGAACTTCTGTATTATTGTCATCAAACCAGTCTTGATGTTTACGATATGGCAGGCCGAGAACCTCCAAGGATGTAGAATATGTTGCATCACGCAGATCCTTCCAAGATGATTCGATATCATTGGTAATATTTACAGAATCAAGTGCAGCATCAAGTTTGTCAGAGAGCTCAATTTTCGTTTCAGTCGATTTAAGAGGCAGTACGTTAGTGCGCTTGGGCACTGTAGATTTTATAATCCTTCGCTTTTACAGATGCAGTGTAGCTTTACTTCGAAGTAGAGCGTGATCTGATAGATAGCATGTTATCTGGAATGTCCCGTCTTTTGGTGATGACGTAGTCCATCAGATGTCAATCTTTCGCACGAAAATGCATCCACGTGGTCTTACGACAGTTGGGTTGCTGGTAGAAGGTATTAGTGAAACTAAGGTCAAATTCCTTGCAGATAGTGAGAAGGCGTAATCCATTAGAATTCACATGACCAATAACATGGCGACCTAAAACTTCCAAGAATGATAATCATTGCCAACACGAGCATTGAAATCACGTGTAAGGTCTAATTTATCCTTATGTTTGACTTTGGAGATGGCATCCCGGAGAAGATTGTAAAAATCATCTTTTTCTTCCTCTTAACAACCTAAGGTTGGTCCGTAGCAGGTAACCATCGTCAAACGGGTGTTGCACTCCAGATTGAGGGTTAATTCCATTATGTGATCAGATACACCTTTAAGTAAGGAAGGCAGCAAGGTCTGACTTGATGTCAAAGACAACACCAGACTGGCGTGGTAATTTCTGAGTCTTGCCAGCCTATAAAAATACGTATCCGCCTTTTTCTTCCCTAAGCTGAGAATTACCAGCCAGACGTGTTTCACTAATGGCCGCTATGTCGATGTTATATTACGTTAACTCGAGAGAAACAAGAACTGTTTTACGCTCTGGTGCAGAATCATTGTCCTGAAGAGTGCGAACATTCCAAGATCCAAAATAGAAATTCTTCTTATATTTATTCTGATATTCCTTGCTGTTTCGACTGCTTTATTGGATAACCAGACAGCTGCAGAGGGCTACCAAGTCACTGTGTGAGCAAGCAATGTTTAGGGCTCCTTTTATCGCCCCCTCTCCTTAATAGGGAAGGCAGTGCAATCGTAAATAGGGCTACTTTGTCACAGATGGAGGACATGGACATCATAATTCCTCATGGGTTTGTGAAAGAGCGGCCATCACCAATCGGTCTGCCACTGTGTAGAGCTCCAGCTAGAGCCTTCCAGTAATATCCTTTACCTGACCACGTCGCCTTCACTCTCACGCCAGCGGACCTTGCAAGTGAACTGTGTGGATAAGAACGAATCAAGGTAAACCCCCAGAAAACCCACACAAGTGATTTAATTAAAGTGGTGAAGGCTTGTGCAGAACCATTCACACTTTTCCGAACTATTGATACACTTAGTCGGTGCAAATAAATGCCACAGACGAAGCAGACAATAGCAGACAATATACCTCAGGCTTTCCGTGTAAGAGTTTTCCATCTCCTAGACTAATCGTGTTCTATAACACTAAAGAGCTTGGTCAGCCCTGGTAGACACTATTTTCCCATAGCTGGGACCCTAACAGGTGCTACCACCCCGGGTCAAGGTGGACCTGGGAACAACAGCAATTAAAAGGTGGTTCCACGCTCCTCAAATCCTCCAATCTCCCGATGAGAAGACTTGCTGCCGGATGTGGAAAAATTATTTAATGAAAACTCTCTTAATGAAAATATGCTGCCGAAATATACGCATGATATATATATATATATATATATATATATATATATATATATATATATATATACTAAGCTCAAGACCTACAAATCGTTAGTAGCATTGATCCTCTTCTACAGGTGTGACACTCCTGGTTGAGACAAGAAAAAGCTCACACTGCTATAGAGAATGGGAAAGGTTCAGACATGCGGAACATGGGTTGCGCATGCTTTAAGTGACAACAAAAATCAACGAGCCACAATCTCCGCTGGTTCGCATGCCCGTCACTGCTCAATCGTTATTGGCGACGAAAAATGGTGCCTGTGCATCAATATGAAGCAGCACAAGGAATGACTTAGCCCCGGTAAACATGCGACACCGCGCGTGAAACAAGATCTTCATGCGCGTAAAACGATGTTGTCCGTATTGTGCGAGTGGGAAGAGATTATCCATTACGAATTGCTTTTAACGGAACCAAACGGTCAACGCAGAACTCTATGTTCAACAGATGGAACGACACAACACGGCTATTCAAGAGAAAAGACATAATCGGCAACATGGTATGCCATGTTCAAAAATGGAAATTTTGAGCTCAAAGACGCACCTCCTTCTGGCTGTCCAGTTGAAGTCGATGAAGAGCGACTTTTGCACGAAATTTCTCGTCAAACAACAAGGGAACTGGAAGAGAAAAAGGAATACTTCCACACTGCTATAGAGAAGCATCTTCATTCGATGGGTAAGGTTCAGAAGTGTGGGGCATGGGTTCCGCATGCTTTAAGTGACAACAACAAAAATCAACGAGCCACAATCTCCGCTGGTTTGCTTGCTCTTCACCGCTCAACCCATGGACACGAGCAACGATTTCTTTACCGAATCGTTACTGGCGACGATAAATGGTGCCTGTACGTCAATATGAAGCAGCGCAAGGAATGGCTTAGCCCCGGTAAACAAGCGACCCCGAAGGTGAAACGAGATCTTCATGCGCGTAAAACGATGTTGTCCGTATGGTGGGACTGGGAAGCGATTATCCACTACGAATTGCTTGAACGGAACCAAACGGTCAACGTGCAACTCTATGTTCAACAGATGGAACGACAACTCAACAGAGATCTAATCGGCAGCATGGAGTTCTTTTGCTGCACGACAACGCCGGCCCTCATATCGCCAATATGACCAAGGAAGCCATTCAAACACATGGCTGGGAAGTGCTGCCACACCCGCCGTACTCTCCCGATTTAACACCAACGGATTTCCACCTCTTTCGATCTCTTGAAAAAGCGCGGATTTTCGTCCAACACTGATGTACAACTGACAGCATGGTTGGAGGAATTTTAAAAGGATTTTTTCAAAGTCTTTATTAGTCTACCGTTCATCACTGCCTTTAATATTGCTGACACATCTACTCTGGTGCTTCTGATATGGGCTTAGAGATTCTTGATATAATCCAAAGAAGAATCTGCAATGTTACTGGACCTGACTGGAGGTTTAGGCTTCAGTCCTTTTCCCAGCACCATTCCTTCTTATTTTGTCCTTCTCTTTCATATTCACCATACTTCTTCAGGTTAATGTTTCTATTTATAGGATAATTTCTATGTACGATAAGGGAACAAAATACAAACATTGGTTATAATTATGTATTAAAAGAATTGCTGAAAATACAGGGATGTTTCACTTTGAGATTTGAATTTAAATCTTCCACCTACATAAGCCTACCATTTATCCATGTAGTGGCTATTGCTGTCACTTTCAGTCGGGTGCCTCTGCTATGTATTTAGAGATTCTTGAGAAAACCCAAAGAAGAAGCTGCAATGTTACTGGACCTGACTGGAGGTTTCGGCTTCAGTCCCTTTCCCACCACCATAACGTAGCTACCCTCTGCCTTTTCTATAAATATTTTCACAGTAATTGTTCTGATGATCTTGTATCTTTTTTTACTCTATGGGGACGAAAAGTTTACCTCTTCCCAACTGATCCTGTACATTAAACATAAAAATTAGGACAGGTAACCGACAACTTTCTCTAACGGAATTTGCAAAAGTTTGGTGTGTTTTCCGTTTTATACACTTATGGATTGAATATCACGGTCACATCCGGTCGGGTGTTTCTGCTATCTAGTTAGAGATTCTTGATAAAATACAAATAAGAATCTGCAATGTTATTGGACCTCATCTGGCATCTCGGTTTCAGTCCCTTTTCCACAGTCCTAATGTAGTTGCTTTGTGCTTTTTCTATAAATATTTTTCATGGCAAATGTTCCGATTTGCTTTCCTGTTTGGTAACGCGACTTCATATATTTTAGTGCAATATTAAATTGGAAGAATGATCTCGCCATTTTGCCCTACATAATTTAAATTGGTGAGATGTAACCGTAAGTTCTCTGCTAATGGTTTCTTTGCTCGCACTTCTGGTTCTTCTGGTTTCTTGCGTCGCAGTCAAATTTGATCTTCAAAAATTTAAACTCAATGTCAATGGTTACCTTCTGTTTTTCAAATTCCGGTTCTTTTATTGTTCTCTCGCCTTAAGAACGTTTTTATTATATTCTCTTACGATCGAACAGAGTGGCAGTTCTGTTTGTGTGAAACTGCAAATAATTACATGCATTATAACGGCATCCAAAATCCTGGGGAGGTCAATCTCATACATAACTTTTAGCACTGTGAACACAACCTATCTAGAAATGAAGGATGCTAGAACTACAATAACGAAAAGAGGGCTTCCAAAACAACGGCAAGAAGAATTGCAGCGGTTCTGAAGGCCAAAGGCCGTTCACCTAGGTTCTAAAAGGTTTTTTTTTTCGAAACACTGCAAACCTATCGCTATTCTATCTTAAGTTGAATGTCGAATATTCGATACAGCTCCATTCTTTAGTTACACGAATTCAGGTCTACGGTCAAATCATGCGAACAACACCAGTTGCCTTCGATTACCGAACTTAAACAACGTTGACAACCTTTCATTTCTTAGATGGGGGGTAGCTTGTGAGCCAAGGAAATTGTAAATAACCTCCTGCGATCCGTAATGTGCTTCGATATTAAATAACATAAAAAAGGGTTAATAAACTGTAAAAATAAAATAAAGAAATTCAGTTAAATAAAGGTCATCAGTTCAGACATTTACTAAAATATATAATGGCTGGACGCTCGTAGTCAAATATAGATTTACTTCTTTCTAATACTGTTTACAAACTATTTCTATCGGAAATACAAATATAAATTTTTTAAAGTGCACACAAACCTTATGGACACCTTGTATATAATAGCTGGTTGCTCGTATCCAAGCGGCTAGTCAATCCCTTTTGTAGTCGCCTGCTCAGGCATATTTGTGTTTGTTCAACACCTCCAGAGCCCACCTGTGGATTATACGCATCTATGCTGAGCAGATCTTAGTTACAGTTTCGGGGAGAGAGAGAGCTTGATCATCAGTCTGAACAAGACCAGTTAGAACAATAAAATTAAGGAGTCACCTTCATGCCAAATCGACGCTGGTGAGAAAGTAAACGTTCTCACCATTCGGCCACGTGCCAAGAAACGGCTGCTACAAAAAGATCTCAAGTTATGCCCACGATGTCGAATCACCCTTATATGTTACGTATTCCAATGGTAAACCGGATATTCCACACAGACATCTTTTTTTCTCCAAGAGTCTCTATATTGCGTCTGTGTGACTTTATTACCTTACTTGAAGTGAAATGGTTACAATAAAAAATAAACAAAACAAAGCATGGTAGCAACAGATTTTATAATGCAAAAGAGAAAGACAATGTGAAATAAGGTTTCATTTTTGAATAACATAAAAAGGTTTAATAACCTGTAAAATAAAATAAAGAAATACGAGGGTCATTCAATAAATAAGGTGAATTTTTCGGTATAAAGACTTCTAATACAGATAGAAGCATACTTTGTTTTCAACGTAGTCTCCCAGCACTGTCACACACTTTTCCCATCTGTGCACAAGCTTCCGTATTCCCTCAGCCTAAAAATCTTTGGACTGATTTCTCAGCCAGTCGCTCACAACACTTTTGACTTCATCGTCACTTTTAAACTTCGTGCCTCTCGTGAACGCTTTCAAGGGACCAAACAGGTGAAAGTTTGAAGGGGTAAGGTCTGGGCTGTAAGGGGGATGAGGGAGCAGTTCCCAGCCCAGCTCGTTGATGGTCTGCACCGTTTGGGCTGCTGTGTGAGGCCTTGCGTTGTCATGATGCAAGATGACTCCTTCTGACTGATGACCCCTGCGTTTGTCCCAACAGATAAGCTCAATGTCCTTGCATTATCATCCACTGTTACCCTTCTGTCAGACTGAATGAGGTCATTGACTGATTCGATCACCTCAGGAGACCTCACTTCTGTAGGCCCCCCCCTGGCCTGTCTTCATCCTCAACACTGCTCCGTCCTTCTTTAAACAAATTAGCCAACTTGTAGACATTTGTTTTTGCTGAAACATGTGGAACAATACACAGTTGACATTCTCCTATGAATTTCAACTGGTTTGCACCCTTCAGCAACCAAAAACTTGATAACTGACCGCTGTTCAATCCTGGAACATGCTTTTTGGTCGGCCAGCTTTGTTAATCGCAAAACTCTCAAAGTTTTTTTTTTAATCTGCAAAATAAATTAAATCTATGTGAAAAAAAAGTAAAACAAAAAAATAAAAAAAATGAAAAAGAGTAAGCTTCTCTCTGTATTAGAAGTCCTTATACCGAAAAATTCAACTTATTTATTGAATGACCCTCGTAAAATAAAAATCACTAGTTCAGACCTTGACTATAATACAGGGTGTCCCTAAAGTTCTTGTGCACTTTACATAATCATAATTATATTTGTATTTGCGATAGAAATAATCTGTAAAAAATGTTATAAAGTTTAATGTACCTAGTTTTAAGTATAGCTAAAATAACTAATGTGATTTCAGGCATTACTGTAAATCAGTTGGCAAATGTTTTTAAAAATTTATAACTTTATTTGTATTTGCGATAGAAATAATCTGTAAACAATGTTATAAAGTTTAATGTACCTAGTTTTAAGTATAGCTAAAATAACTAATGTGATTTCAAGCATTACTGTAAATCAGTTGGCAAATGTTTTTAAAAAATATAACTTTATTTGTATTTGCGATAGAAATAATCTGTAAAAAATGTTATAAAGTTTAATGTACCTAGTTTTAAGTATAGCTAAAATAACTAATGTGATTTCAGGCATTACTGTAAATCAGTTGGCAAATGTTTTTAAAAATTTATAACTTTATTTGTATTTGCGATAGAAATAATCTGTAAAAAATGTTATAAAGTTTAATGTACCTAGTTTTAAGTATAGCTAAAATAACTAATGTGATTTCAAGCATTACTGTAAATCAGTTGGCAAATGTTTTTAAAAATTTATAACTTTATTTGTATTTGCGATAGAAATAATCTGTAAAAAATGTTATAAAGTTTAATGTACCTAGTTTTAAGTATACCTAAAATAACTAATGTGATTTCAGGCATTACTGTAAATCAGCTGGCAAATGTTTTCCGTGAACTGCAAAATCGTATTACCGTTTGTATTGCTAATGATTGAGGACATGTGGAAACTTAAATAAAATTTCAATAAAACCTTAAAAAATATAGATTTACTTCTTTCTAATCCTTTTTACAAATTATTTCTATCGCAAATACAAATAAAGTTATAATTTTTTTTAAAGTGCACACAAACTATATGGACACCCTGTATATAATAGCTGGTTGCTCGTATCCAAGCGGCTATTCAATCCCTTTTGTAGTCGCCTGTTCAGGCATATTTGTGTTTGTTCAACACCCTCAGAGCCCACCTGTGGAGTATATGCAACTGTGCTGAGCAGACCTTAGTTACAGTTTCTGAGAGAGTGTATTATCATCAGTCTCAACAAGGCCTGCAGACCAATAACATCCAGAAGTCACCTTCATGACAAATCGACAGACAGCTTTTTTTCTCCAAGAACCTCTAAATTGCGTCTCATCGGCTCTGTTGCCTTGTTTGAAGTGAAATGGTTAAAATGAAAATGAACAAAACCACACATGATAACAGATTTAAGAAAGTGAAAGAGAACGACAATATGAAAATAATAAATGTCTATAAGGAGAAAAAATAAAATAAAATTGGAGAACAGTCACATTCACTTTTGTCGCACTTCCCGCCTGTGGATCTCCCTTCCGTTTACTTCCTTCCCTGATAATTATAATCTTCAAAAATTTAAATGCAACGCCAATCGCCATCTTTTGTCTTCTTAAATCCCCTTCATCATACACAGGGTCCCCCCCACTTGCGTCTTAGTGGCTTTCTTGCCTTACTTGGAGAGAAACGATTAAAATTTAAATGCAACGCCAGTCGTTATCTTCTGTCTTCTTAATTCCTCTTCTTTTATTGTTCCTTTTCTCAATCCCCCCTATACCCAGTCTTCTCTCTCACTTTCACTCTCTGCAACACCCCTGCGTACTAGTGTCACTCCCGCCTATCTCGGGGAAAAATGATTAAAAAAAAAAAAGAAAGAATTTTCGAGTTCGTGAAAAACAGACGACAAAAACAAAACAAAAAAAAAATCGGATAAATAAAAGAAGGCGGGAAATGCGATTGTCACCATATTGGACAGGAAGAAACCTGTCAATTTTCAGCGATATTTAATGGCGATATTTAATGGCGACTAGATTTAAAGCCTCTTTATGTTTGATCTCGCTGTTTCGGGGATCGCTCTGATTTGCGAACGTTCCAAGATTAATCAAGCTTATCGACATCTGTATCGAAAAATATCCTTTCGGCAGGATTACTCCGCAGCTGAAAACGCTAAACAGCCTTGAAGTCCGTCCTCTGATCTGAATGACCGTAGCAAGAAACGGAAGTTTATCATGATAGAATCATGACGGCGACTTTGTTTTGATAATCAGTTCGCTCTTCTGAGTAGGGAGTGACAATTTCCGGTCATCTAGGAAAGCGGAAAGTGGATTCGCGTGCGCGTTAAATGCCAAAACACGTCATCATAGAGAAGGGCCGATGTAGATGTTTGCTCGTGGGGGTGAGGAGAACAGAGAAGTTCTCGGCCTCAGCCTGATAAAAAAAGAAAGCAAATAAATTTTGTTATCCGATTAAATTTGATAATTGCATACCGCTGAGAAAGAGGCATGTTGCTAGAGCTGAGAAATTTTCGTGCGTTAATTCCAACTTTTCATATTAATAACTGTTTTGTTTGTTCCCAGTTAAACTGACATTTGCCTTTTCAAAGAAGACTCTTCATCCTGCTGGTCAAAAATGGCATCAAAAACAGACATGCTGTAATCATCAGTGCAATACCGTTTCCCCGCCAATATTTCTTTTTCATTTTGGAGAACAGATGATAGTCAAATCAGAAAGATAGAGAGGGTGATCAAACAGTTCAAAGCCACAATCACGCTCAGCAGGCATAGAAACCAAGGACTTGTATGCTTCAGTATTGTTTTAATGAAACAAGACCCTTTTTGTCAGTTTTCCTGGAAGTTGGGTCTTGATAGCCTTTTTGTGACTGCCTAAGCAAGTTGTCATAGTGATCACCATTAATGTTTGCCCCTTTTCAGGATAGTCAATAAACAGAAACGTACAAAAAAAAGGTGCAAGTTATATCCTTATAATGCAAAATGGACGGTATATAAATTACTTCCTTATAATTTACTGTAGCATACCTGCGTACGATAATATGTATGTCTTCATTCAAATAAATACAGTAGTAAATACTGTATGTTGGTCTGCAGCTGGAAATTCGTCTCCAGCTGTGCTGGTCAAACTCTCTACCTTCGAGTAGAGACGATCCCCAGACGAGGCTATGTCGATGGGGTAGAATATCGTCTTGGGAAACAGATACCCGGCCCTGTTTCATAGGGGTATACGGGGAATTTTTGGCTGAGCCTACGGGCTCGGATACCCCACTATAAATTCGGCCTTGTGCCACCTCTGACCGCGTGGGGTGGCTGGTAGAAATCCTGCAGTTACAGCTGTGATGGTCAAACACACTGCTTCCAAGAAGAGAGGATCAAAAGACGAGGCTATGTCGAAGGGCAGAGTCTCGTCTCGAGAAACAGCTACTCGACACCGTTTTAAACGGGGTCTACAGGGAATGTTTTATACCCCACATTAATTTCGGCCTTGTGCCACATCTGACAGCGTGGTTTGGTTGGTAGATATCCTGCAGTTGGAGATTCATCTCCAGCTGTAATGGTTAAACTCTCTGCCTCCGTCGGAAGAAAGAAAAGACATATGAGAGACGCTACTTGGTTTCAGTGAAAGGAAGATAGAAGTGTTCTCTCGGGAAACAGCTACCTACCTAGTTTTATACGGGGTCTACGGGAATTTTTTTACCGAGCCTACAGTCACGGATACCCCACATTAAATTCGGCCTTGTGACGCATCTGACCCTGTGGGGCGCTTTTTAGATATCCTGCAGTTGGAGCTTCATTGTGGAATTCACTTGACTCCCTTCCAGCAGCTGATTACTTCTACGCGCCACTGGCGAATCTTATATGTGTTGTTCTTGTCCTAAGTATTATCGTTCATTACCAACCTTCGTGTGATTATTCTATTCAGTAACCTTCCCTAGGTTACAACATAATTTTAAAAAAAAAAAACGATATATAATGCAGATATTTGTTATGCAAGAAATATGCTATATAAGTTTTATAGTACCACAAACCACTGTATATGATGAACGTTTCTATAGTACCAGAGTTAACAATTGGGGTAAACAAAACGTCGTATTTCTTGAGGGCTTATCGGAAATATTCGTAATTCATTTTTTTTAAAAAAATAGATAATTCTCCTCGTCGGGATTTACAGCAGCTCTATAATTCCGAGGCAAGAAGGAAGGAAGTGAATCTTTTCAATAACATACAATTATCATTATTAATTCAACGATCTTGAATATGGTCTCGACAATGCCCAGTCAGGTGAGCCACGTTCGGAAACTGAAGTAAGGTTAAAAGTCAACAGTCTTTTCAAGTTAATTAAACTAATTAAACGCTAAATAAAATCGTCCGTGTATAGTTTCGCTCAAATGACTCATGCTTGAAGATTTGTCAATACGACGGAAAGAAATACGTTGTCCGATTAAATCTTTCCTACGATGTAAAGAGGACTTGAGCAGTTGCCCCAACTTGAGGACACCATAGCCTCTCTAGTGAATAAGAACCCCATGGAATTTCACTTGTGGAAAGAGACATACTTCGCTTAATTAAGTAGTGTCAAGGAAATATCTCATTTAAGAGTTTTTGTTTTCAGTGGCGGAAGTTAAATTTAGTTCTCAGTTTGGCTTTTATTTGACTTCTTCGTCATTTTCTTCTTCTTCATCGGCATTTCTTTTTCTTCTTCTTCTTAATTTTCTTTGTCTTCGTCATTTTCTTCTTCTTCATCGGCATTTTTTCTTTTTCTTCTTCTTCTTCTTCTTCTTCTTCTTCTTCTTCTTCTTCTTCTTCTTCTTCTTCTTCTTCTTCTTCTTCTTCTTCTTCTTCCTAATTTTCTTTGTCTTCGTCATTTTCTTCATCTTTGTCGGCATTTTCTTCTTCTTTGTCGGCATTTTCTTCTTCTTCTTCTTCTTCTTCTTCTTTCTTCTTCTTCTTCTTCGTAATTATCTTCGTCTTCGTCATTTTCTTCTTAGTTATTTTCCTCTACTTCTTCGTCTTTTTCTTCGTCCCTTTATTCTTCTTCTTCGTCTTCTTCTTTCCCATTTACTTCTTCTTATTCGTCATTTCTTCTTTTTCACCATTTTCTTCTTTTTAATTATTTTCTTCTTCGTCATAATCTTTTTATTCATCATTTACTTCTTTCCTCGTCATTTTTTTCTTTTTGTCATTGTCTTCTACTCTGTCATTTTTTTTTACGTGTCATTTTCTCCTTCCTCATCATATTATTATACTTCGTCATTTTTTCTTCTTCTCTGTCATTTTCTTCTTCGCCGTCATTTTCTTCATGTTCTTTTTTCGTCTTTCTTCTTCTTCTTCTTCTTCTTCTTCTTCTTCTTCTTCTTCTTCTTCTTCTTCTTCTTCTTCTTCTTCTTCTTCTTCTTCTTTCTAATTTTCTTCGTCTTCGTCATTTTCTTCTACTGCATCATATTCTTCTTCTTCATCACTTTATTCTTCTTCTTCGTCGTCATTTTCTTCTTTTTCATCATTTCCCCTTCTTCGTTATTTTTGTCTTCATCTTCATTTTCATTTCTTTATCGTCATTTCATCGTCATTTCATCGTCATTTTCTTTTTCGTTGTCATTTTCTTCTTCGTTGTCATTTTCTTCTGCTTCTTCTCCTTCTTCTTTCTTATTTTCTTCGTCTTCGTCATTTTTTTTAGTTATTTTCCTCTACTTCATCGTCTCCTTCTTCGTCACTTTATTCTTCTTCTTCGTCTTCTTCGTCGTCATTTTCTTCTTTTTCATCATTTTTCCTTCTTCGTCATTTTCGTCTTCATCTTCGTTGTCATTTACTACTTCGTTGTCATTTTCTTCTTCGTTGTCATTTTCTTCTTCGTCATAATCTTTTTCTTCGTCGTAATTTTTCTTCTTCTTCTTCTTCTTCCTCTTCTTCTTCTTCTTCTTCTTCTTCTTCCTCCTCCTCTTCTTCTTCTTCTTCTTCTTCTTCTTCTTCAACGGCTATGCCCTTCTTCAAAATCTTTATCTCTGCTTGATTTCACTTCGATGCATTAGATCAAAAGAGACATGATTAAATTTCTCCCTGTGCACTGTCTAATAAGGTCTAAGGCCACATCATGCTGAAACATCAGATCTTGTACGATAACTGACGTTAAGCAACCTCAATCCTATCCACTACCTAGATGGGTGACCGTTTGTGAACCTGCAGATGCAGTAAGGTCGGATATCCGAGTGGTTTAATGGATAGTAGCTCGGAATTATTAGTCTGTGAGCCGATTTCTAGTTCCGGTTGCGTTCGTTATATTCACTTACGCTCAAATACAATCGGGCTTGCGGCTACAACGCGTTGAAACACCGGTTCCCGCACGATTAACGAAGCTAAGTAACATCGAGCCTAGTCAGTACATAGATGGATAACTGCTTGGAAGTTGAGTTCGTTATAAGCAGGTATGTGTAAATACCCTTAGGAAATATATGAATCCACCTCTTCTCTATCCCTCCACCTAAAGGTTAAATATTAAATCATATATATATATATATATATATATATATAATGGAATGTACTAAGTCCGACAATTATTTTAATATGATTATACGTTATTTTTATGGATACAAATGTGTAAGAAAATGCTCTATTTATAATAAAGATTATTAACAACATTTACCGGCCTGAATGTCTGAGAAAATTCAAATAAAAAATGTGTCCTCCGAAAGGAAACGAAACTGTGTCCTTCACGGAACCGTCTTATAGCCTGACGTGCTATACCTTTTAGCTACAGAGGAAGCGTCTGGTTAGCAAAGTCGAATTATATGTCAGGCGACACTCCTAGTATTTGTAAGTATAAACATAACGTATAAACAATATATATATATATATATATATATATATATATATATATATATATATTATTTTTTTAATTTACAACGTTTTAGTTGTTTTATATATATATATATATATATATATATATATATATATATATATATATATATATATATATATATATATATAAACCACTAAAACGTTGTAAATTAAAAAAAAATGTTTTTTTCTGAAAGTATTTATTTATATTTTTTTTATATATATGTAATTTGATATTTCAGATCGACCTCGATCTTTCTTCAGAAATAACTGGTTTTAGAGGTTTGTTTACAAGTAGCGTCCTTCGCGAGACGCTGACGTCACGTGATATGGAATGCAAGAGTGCTCGAATATTTTTAACGTAAATCTAAGTGTAATAATATTTTTAGATGTTGTGCATATATATATATATATATATATATATATATATATATATATATATATATATATATATACGAGGTTTGTCTGAAAATTAACGGGAATGGTGTCACAAGCAATTTATTTAAATTCGAAACAACAAAGTACACTTTAATGTACCCCCCCTCGAATCTAATGCACTTTTTTATCATTCTGTCCCACACTTCTATGCACTACGGTTGGTGAAAAGAAAGACGTCCCGCGGAACAAAATCAGGTTAACAGTGAGGTTGTTACGGTACGGCGAGATTCTTCTCGGCCAGTAATTGCCGGATGCTCAGGGCGTTGTGAGCAGTTGTAATGTCGTTGCGAAGCAGTCACGATTTGTCCTGCCTCAACTCTCGCATGCGAAAACAAAAATGGAATGCTAGCAAAAATCTAAGATTAGAGTTATATACTCTCAAGTCATCATGTTAGATCAACACTTCTTAAGCTTTTTTATTTTTATTTATGGCCACATTTTTGATGATGAGATTTTTATCAACACCAGGTATTAACTAAAAACATTGAAAATACGTCCGGTGTCACTGCACTTGTCTCAACGGCGACAAACATGCGTTTAGGACCATAGTGCTTGCTTGTGCATCACATTAAATATTGTGTATTTGTGAAATAAAATAGAAACGGAAATCCAAATGTATGAATTTAATTCTGGCGACCCCAGCATTTCACTTCACAAACCCAGAATTTCTCTTCGCGTCCCATAGTGTAATACACAACCCACTTATCTCCCTTTCGCCTAGAATACACACACAACCTACACAGTCCCATTACTTTTCAGACAGATGTCGTATATATATATATATATCAGGTCATCCCATAAGTTCTGTCTGAATTTGGAATAAAGAAAACAAGTGACCAAATGTTACATTTAATTACAGATTCAATCAACAATGTATTTCCCTGATTATCTATGACATCCTTCCATCTCTTAACAAGCTTACTAATTTCATTACTGTAAAATTCTTTTGGCTTTGATTCGAAGAACTCACAAATGTCAGTTTTAACCTCTTCCTGTGTTACAAAAGCTGTTTCTTACAAATGATTCTGCAAGCTACGAAACAAATGGTAGTCTGAAGGAGCAAGATCTGGAGAATAAGGTGGATGAGGAATTTTCTCCCAACCAAGTTCTTCGATCTTTTGTAACGCGATTCTTGCTGTGTGTGGTCGCGCATTGTCCTGATGAAACATCACCCGATTTCGATTCACTAGAGCAGGTCTTTTTTTCCTCAAATCTTGGTTCAAACGCTCTAATTGCTGACAGTATATTTGAGCATTAATTGTTGCATTAGGTGGTAAGAATTCAAAGTGGATTATTCCTTGGCAATCCCACCAGATTGAAAGAAGAACATTTTGCCCATGAAGTTCCCTTCTCGGCTGTGGCTGGGGTCCTTCCTCTTTACCAAGCCACTGTCTACGACGCTCAACATTTCGATAAAAGATCCATTTTTCGTCGCCAGTCACAAGTCTATGCAAAAAAGGTGAAACAAGTTGGCGAGAATGGAGAGAAGAGCAGATGTCAACTCGGGATTTGAGGTTGTTTTCAGATAATTCATGAGGCAACCATTTTCCAAGTTTAGGAACTTTTCCAAGTTGTTGAAGATGACGATGAACAGCTGTATGGTTTGAACTGAGAACCACTGCCAATTCCTCAACTGATAAAGCAGGATTTTCTTCAAGGGCTGCTTCAAGAAGCTTTTCATCAAATTCAACTGGACGTCCGGTTCGATCTTCATCTTCAAGGGTGAAATCTCCACCTCTGAATTTTGCAAACCATCTTCTGCAAGTTCTTTCATTCACACATTCCTCTCCATAAACTGAATGAATGTTTCTAGCCGCTTCGGCTGCTGAGTTTCCTTTCTTGAACTCATAAAGCATTATGTGCCTCAAATGATTCTTGGGTACTTCCATGTAAGCAGGATTTTAATCAAACAAAATTTAATTTTATTGTTCTCTGAAATAAAATTTGATCAGTTTAAATGCATCTAAACATAAAAATAATGTTCAGCTCCATTAGATATTATAAAATACTCTTTAAATTTCGTTCATTTTAACAAAAAGTTCAAATT
Organism: Acanthosepion esculentum; assembly: GCA_964036315.1. NCBI lineage: Eukaryota > Metazoa > Mollusca > Cephalopoda > Sepiida > Sepiidae > Acanthosepion > Acanthosepion esculentum. The sequence continues at coordinate 53,391,486 of OZ038516.1, read as the reverse complement.
CGGACAGAACTTATGGGATGACCTAATATATATATATATATATATATATATATATATATATATATATATATATATATATATATATATATATATATATATATATATATGAATAGATATATATATGAATATAGATAAGATTAGTGGTCAATATATATATATATATATATATATATATATATATATATAAATTCCCAGGAGGATAGTATCCAGGTAGAACTCAATGTCCAGGACAGAGTAAGAATATAATATAAAATGCTCAAACACTAATATTCCACGATTATAATTTATTACATTGGAATCGTAATCACGATCCAATTCATCAGACCTACAAATTCAACTGATGAATAAGATCATATTTACGATTCCTATTATAACCATGGAATATAAGTGTTTGATCCCTTTTTATTATATATATATATATTTATCTGAGATGATGTATTATGTACAATATCACAACGCTTCGGCCTTCTTCAGGTAGTTGGAATGTCGAACTGAACCCTTTATCCCACTCGCTGGGGTAGACTGTTCTAGTTCTACGTGGCATGTCTAATGGATGTCAGTTATCTCCTGTTAATTCCCCTCAGGCCGAAACGTTGCGATAAATATGACAACAAAGACGAGGACGATAGTCCGAACAATGTAAATAATATATATATATATATATATATATATATATATATATATATATATATATATATATATATATATATGCACTAGCTGAAAACACGCCCTATCAGGCTGCATTTTTCCTCTGCAGAGGAATTTTAATCGGGCCTTCATCGGAATAGCTAGGGAGGAGTAGATGCGATAGGCATCAATAAACTACAGAAGAATTCAAATTTGGTCGCTGCATTTAAGTATTGCATTAATATTTAAGCTTACTTTTTAAAAGTTCAATGATAATTCTAAAAATAATAGGGCGTACGTTAAACAATTCATTTTTTTTTATTTTATGGGTGATTTTGCTAGACTTCGCAAATGAATTCTATTATCCCCAGATTTATTTCCATTTTTATAAAAATTGCTGTCGTACAAAAAATATCATCGCAAAAAATCACGCAAAAAATCGCCCAAAACAATCGCAGTAATGAAAACTTGGGAATCTAAAATTGCAGGACCGTTGGTACGGCTCCGGACCCGGAATGTTTTTAATTTGATCCGGGTGTCGGCCGGATTAAAAAATGGTATGATATTTTGGGCTACAACCTCTCGGATCGAAGTTGAAAACGTATAGCACACTGGCATTTATTACACACACACATATATATATATATAATAAATGTCAGTTTATATTTATATATATATATATATATATATATATAAATATATATATTTTTGACATTTTTATGTTTATACATTCTGTTTATCGATACAAATATTTAAGTAAATGCTCTGTTTATAATAAACGATATTAAAAGCGTCCTGAAAATCCGATAAATTTTCATGGAAAATATTCGTCCTCCGACATGAATCGAACATGTATCCACTACGGAACCGTCATAGAGCCATAAAAGCAATAAACTCGATGTTGCTAATCGAACGATACTCTGTGTGTCAATCGGTTAAGGCATGTCAGGCTATAGGACAATGTTATTAATACTGTTTATTATAAACAGAGCATTTACTTAAATATTTGTATGTATAAAAATAATGTATATACATAAAAATGTCTTTAAAATAATTGTCGGACTTTGCCCATTTCATAATGTGTGGAGTCATATATATATATATATATATATATATATATATATATATATATATATATATATATATATATATATATATATATATATATATATTCATTAAAAACGACTGACAAGGTGCTTTTATTTAGTTTTTTATATATATTCGTTTTTAATGAAATGTGCATGAAAGAAGGATTGCTGCCTAAATACACACACACACACATATATATATATATATATATATATATATATATATATATATATATATATATATATATATATATATATAGATATATATAGATATATATATATATATATAGGCTGTCCTGCAGGGGATCGCTTTCTTATCAGTGATCGTGAGCATGAAGACAATACGTCAGGTCAAGTGTCTAAATCACCTTTACAAAATAAACTAAATTAAAATAAGAAAGTAAATACTCCTCTGCGATCTTTCAAATAGTTTGTTTTGTTTTGTTTTCCTGGATATCAATCTCAATGGATTATTTAATGTTAATGCCAACCAAATTTTTATTTCTGTTTTTATTTTTTTTTTCAAAATTATTTCTGGCAATAATTTTTTTTACGAAAAATGGTTTGCTGTTAATATTTTTTCAAAATAAGTATAGCTGATAATAATGTATTGCTAGTAATAATTTTTCTTCGAAAATTTATGGCTGGTAATATTTTTTGCAAAAACATATTGCTGGTATCAAAACCTATTTTATACGTTTGTGGCCAAAGGGCATCATGCTCGGTTTGGTTTGGTTTGGTTTGATTTACGGCATATCAACCTCAATGAGTTATTAAATGCCGACAAAATGCGTATTTCTGGTAATATTTTTTACTTCAAAAAATCTATTTCTGGTAATATTTTTTTTTAAATGTATAGATGGAAATTTTAAAAAATATATATATAGCTGGTAATATTTTTTTTCAAAAATTTATTGCTGGTAACAATGTATTGCTGGTAATAATTTTTCTTCAAAAATCGATTGTTGGTAATAATTCTTTACAGTGTTTTGACTCCTGTTATGAGTTAACTATTTGCCCATATCAGGGACCCTAACAAGTGCTACCACCCCGGGTCAAGGTGGACCTGGGAACACCAGCAATTAAGATATGGTTCAACGATCCTCAAAACCTCCTGATCAAAGGCCTTGCTGTTGGATGTAGTTTATCATCCTACACAGAAGGGGGGTGTAGTTTATCATCATCCCCGGCAGGGTCTTTCTAATGGGAGTGGAGGTTTATCCCTTGTTTCCTGTTAAGTATTGGGTTTCCTTCCCTTTCATTGCCGGTGGCCACTTGCGTTTTGGTGACATTATCTCCTTGCTTGGTGTTGTGTCTCTTACTTTGTAATACTCTACATTGAGTGGCTCTAGAGCCTGATACAGGGTGAATATCATTATAAAATATGAGAAACTTATTGAAACTTTCCCTTGTTTCCTGTTAAGTATTGGGTTTCCTTCCCTTTCATTGCCGGTGGCCACTTGCGTTTTGGTGACATTATCTCCTTGCTTGGTGTTGTGTCTCTTACTTTGTAATACTCTACATTGAGTGGCTCTAGAGCCTGATACAGGGTGAATATCATTGTAAAATATGAGAAACTTATTGAAACTTTCCCTTGTTTCCTGTTAAGTATTGGGTTTCCTTCCCTTTCATTGCCGGTGGCCACTTGCGTTTTGGTGACATTATCTCATTACTTAGTGGTGTGTCTCTTACATTGTAATACTCTACATTGAGTGGCTCTAGAGCCTGATACAGGGTGAATATCATTATAAAATATGTGAAACTTATTGAAACTTTCCTGATTACTGGCCCTCTCTCGATCGCACTTTCTCTATATATATATATCTAGAATTTTTATATGCCATGTACTTTCAGGCCGTTAGCGATCATGGCTCTCCACAATTTCCTGACCGTAACAGTCTTTTATATCCTGTTATACCTTCAATTTACTTAAACTCGCTAGGAAAGGCAGGCATTGTTTTCCTTGTTCTCTGCCTTGTGAGTATCAAATTTTCCTAAGCATCTTTCCTTATTTTAATAATTTTCAATTGTGCTCTTTCTGATGTGAAGTATAAGTGACCTTTTTGTTTCTATTTTCTCTGAAACTTCGGTTTTGCCTTCATGTTCGGTCCATGGTATTCTCAGCATCCTTCTGTAGAAACACATGTCTATTGCTTTAAGTCTTTTCTTAATCTCTGATGAGATTGTCGAGCATTCACTGCCACATTGGAGTACTGATATTACATAGCAGTTCAGAACATTTCTTTGTTTCTTACGAAATTTTCCTGTTTCGTAATATTTTGCTTAGCTTTTGAAGGGCATCTTTCACTATACCAATACACCTTCGGATTTCATTTTCTGGTTGGTCTGTCCTCTGTTGAAACACTTCCCAGGTATTTAAATTCTTTTAGTGGTTTGTTTTCGGCATCCCCAATTTGTAATTTGCATGTTGAGCTGTTCCCTTTTGCTAGCAACCATGAATTTTGTCTTCTTACAATTGATATTTACTCCTTTCTTCGTGCCTTTTCTCAACACCTTCCGTAGGCGTCTTGTAGTTTCCTTTCTGAGTCTGCTGTCAGTACTGCGTCATGTGCATATCTTCTGTTGTTAAGATTGTGACCGCATATAAGGAATCCTGGTAGGGTTTCTAAATCACTTAACTCTCGTACGCGTAAGTTATAGAGATATATAACCAGGTTAAGATAGGTAGAGATATGAACAGAGGCAGATAGATAGATAGATAGATAGATAGATAGATAGATAGATAGATAGATAGATAGATAGATAATATACAGACTGATATGAATAAATAATGAACTGGCTGAAATAGACAGATAGATAGATCGATAGATAGATAGATAGATAGATATATAGATATGAACAGACTTAGATAGATAGATAGATAGATAGATAGATAGATAGATAATGAAGAGACTGATATGAATATATAATGAACTGGCTGAAATAGATAGATAGATAGATAGATAGATAGATAGATTGATAGATAATGAACAGACTGATATAAATATATAATGAACTGGCTGAAATAGATAGATAGATAGATAGATAGATAGATAGATAGATAGATAGATATGAAGAGACAAAGATAGGTATAGACTAAAATTGATAAACATCAAAAATATCTACCGCTTTTACGTGTCATGCCTTTTCAGAATGTAGGTGATTCCTGCTCTCCACATTTTCCTATCCTTTGTTTATGACAATTCAATACATAATAAATATAGGTAAATATTTTTATAACAATATGTAATTATTTATAACAATAGATCTACGTGAGTGTATGTGTAGGTATGTGTGTGTGTGTGTGTGTGTGTGTGTCTGTGCGTCTCTGTGTGTGTGCGTCTATGTGTTTGTGTGCGTCTGTGTGTGTGTGTGTGTGTGTGTGTGTGTGTGTGTGTGTGTGTGTGTGTGTGTGTGTGTGTGAATTTGCAGACGTATTCTTGAAGGGTGCTGGAGAAAACATGTGAATGATTGAATTATCAGAAATGCGCGCCAAACTTAGCTTCATTAAATCCAGGCAATCCAATGCCCAATGTTGCGAAACTTCTGGAAAGACTTTTATGAATTAAATCCCTCCAACAAATTCTGAGTCTCTTGTTAGTAACCTCTTTGCTTGACCCACCTGGCACCGGCAGTCATGTGCATTACTTGACTAACAAGTGACCTTTCACCGGATTTAGTCCATTGGAGCAGGCTCAAAATGATCATTGATCAGCGAATAGAAAGTCAGAAGTAAAAGAGCAAGAAAGAGAGACAAGGAAAGATCGCTGAACAGTTCTGTTTTGTACTCGCCGTAAATTTCGGACCAACATCCTTTCTTTCCTTATTATTAGTATTATTATTATTATTATTATTATTATAGATTATGATTATTATTATGATTATTATTATTATTATGATTGTTATTATTATTATTATTATTATGATTATTATTATGATTGTTATTATTATGATTATTATTATTATGATTGTTATTATTATGATTATTATGATAATTATTATTAATATTATAATTATTATTATGATGATTATTATTAATATTATTATTGTTATGATTATAATTATTATTATGATGATGATTATTATTATTATAATAATTATTATTATGATTATTATTATGATTATTATTAGTATAATTGTTATTATTATTATTATTGTAATTATTATTATGATTATTATTATAATAATAATTATTATTATGATTATTATTATGATTATTATTATAATTATGATTATTATTGTTATTATTATTATTATCATTATCATTATTATTATTATTATTATAGATTTACATGTTAACATCAGATATATAGTGTTTACTGAGTGACAGCAAGTCAAATCCCTCCAGCACTTTCCTCAGTATTATTTATAATTTTTCTCGCCCGAGTCCATCCTTCAAATCTATAAATCAACCATTCGCCCTTGCATGGAATACTGCGGCCATAAGGTTTGCCTTAAGGTCCTTGACATGTTCCAGAGACGGATATGCAATGTGGTTGGTCCTGATCTGGCATCTTGTCTACAGTCGCTCTCTCACAGACGTGCCGTCGCCTCCCTCTTTTACGGTAACGGCTACTTTCGTTAGTTCGTAGACTGGATGAATTTAAATGTGCTCCTACGCTGGCATTATTGCCCCACCCTTTCACTGCCGAAACGGTTAAATGTAACCGTCTCTTATACTCCAATAGCTTCATGGCTCGCACCTCCAGTCTCTAGAATTCCCTTCCTATTTTTTGTTTCCCTGATAGCTATAATCTCGAACTATTCAAATGTAATGTCAATCGACATCTCCAGTTGCCCTGACCTATTCCCTGTCCTTCTCTTCATCCTTTCCTCCATCACGCCTCTTTACTCTCGCTCCCATTTTGTAACCACGTGCGTGCTAGTGTCATCCCGCCTTGCTTGGGGTGAAATGCTTAAAAAAAATATACTTCATGGATTTCTGTATTCATAGTGTACCGTGATTACTGCTTGAGATTGAGTGACAGTTTGTTTTCTCAAATTACCAACAACATTATTCCCGCTCATGTGACCCCGAATTCTCCATGGCTGCATTGATATTTTATTTATTATTATTATTATTATTTATTTTCTCTGATATCTGCCGTTTACACATTTCTTTCCGGGTCCCGCCCAGGGACCTAAGGTTAGAAATGGTATCATGACACTTTGCACTGCAAAATAAAAATAAAAAATAAAAATAAAAAAAATTATTACATAGATAAAGCCCTTCGTAAAGTGTGGACTGTACTTGTCAGAATAATTTTTTGTATCTCTTTGAGGCATGGACTTCCAGGGATTCCTCCAATTAGTCTACTGAAATATTTTCCAAACAATCCTAAGGCTCCAACTACAACAGGGATATGGATGTTCCCATGTGCCACATTTTTGAGATTTCTATTTCAAGGTCCTTGTATTTTGACAGCTTTTCGAATATCTTCAAAGATACATTGCAGTCTGCAGGGACTGCCATATCAATAAGGTGGCACTTATTTTGTTTGTGGTCTTTAATAACAATGTCTGGGCGGTTGGCTTTGATTGTTCTGTCAGTGTGTATTGTGTAGTCCCATAGAATTGTAACAGGTCCTATCTCCGTAACCGGGTCTGGGTGGTGCTCATACGAGTTACTTTCAGTTTCCTTCCCGTAGAAGTTGCACATTTTCCAGTGCAGATGTTGGCCCACTCTGTCATGCCGGTTTTTATATTCAGTGGGTGCCAATATGGTGCAACCTGATACAAGATGATCAATGGTTTCTGGATATTTATCACAGATTATTATTATTATTATTATTATTATTATTATTATTATTATTATTATTATTATTATTATTCCTCCCTCCCCCCGATCTTAACCCCAAAATTGAGTGTCATTTTCTTCGTGCGTCAACGATCTATCTCTTACGATCGCTTTTCTGTGCCGAACATAAAGACACGTAGAAAGCAAAATATTGTCAGATCCCATCTCGTGAAATCCGATGTGACTTACTGTCAAACTGACTTATCGATAAATCTCACCATTCAACACAAAATACGTATCGATACCTATCGATACAAAATCAACAATCCGATTATACTGCTCGAGTAAATGATGCGGACACAAATAGAAGCGAAAAAGGCGGTGTTTTCTAATTTTATTACAAAAAACCGCGTTAATATCCCGAAACGGAAAGAAACTCTATGTATCTGTCAGCTGTTGACAATTGGAATTTAGCAGACGACATACTAATGGCGGGAGACAGGGGCGGTCATAATTTAATTCTGCGAAGGAAATTTTATGCGTCCAAGCGGGATAGAAAAAAGTGTAAAACAAAAGAAAGAAAGAAAGAAAGAAAGAAAGAAAGAAACGATAAAAGAGTAGAAACAGGAAAAGGAAAGGAGAGAGGGAAAAATATGGAAAGGAATGAAAAAGATAAAGAAAGAAATAGAAGAGAAAGAAAAAAAAGAAACGAAAGAACTAATAAATTGGAAAGATAGGAAAAAGAAGAGGGAAAAGAAAGAAAGATAAAAAGTAAGAGTAACGTAGAAAGAGAAGGAAGAAAAAATAGATCGGCAAGGAAAGAACGGGGGAAGCTAACTAAGGAAAGAGAGAAGGGAAGGGAGAATAAAGAAAGATAGAAGTGAAAGAAGAAGTAAAAGAAAAGTGGAAAGAGAAAGAGCAGAAAGGAAGAGAAAGTGAACAGATAAGGAAAGAAATAAAAGGAGAACGAGTAGAACGAAAGAGAAATAGAATTGAGAAAGAATTAAAAGAAATGTAACGAAGGAAAGGACAAAAGGAAAGAAAGAGCAAAAGGCAAAGGAAGAAAAGAAAAGGGAGTAAGTTGAGACTGGTAAGTGAAGAGATGAATAAAGGATAAATGAAGAGAGAAGAGACAAGAAAGAAACAACATATTAATGAAAAACAAAAGGAAAGTTTGAAAAAGTGAAGAAATGTAGGGTAAATAAGGTAACACTCGGTGGAAAGAGAGTGACATCCCGCATTTAGTAGGGATATCATAACGGATGCTGCTTCTTCTTCTTCTTCTTCTTCTTCTTCTTCTTCTTCTTTTTCTTCTTCTTCTTCTTCTTCTTCTTCTTTCATTTCTTCCTGTTCTTCTTGTTTAACTTCTTTTACTTCTTGTCTTCTTAATTTTCTTCTACTTGTTTTTGTTCTTGATCTTGTTGTTGTTGTGCTTCTTCTACCTCTTCTTTTTCTTCTTCTACTACTTCTTCTTCTACTTCTTCTTCTTCTTCTTCTTCGTCGTCGTCGTCGTCATCTTCTGCTCCTTCTTGTACTGGTTCTACTTCTCCTTCTTGATTTTTTCTACTTCTTCTTCTTCTTCTTCTTCTTCTTGTTTTTCTACTACTTCTTCATGTTTTTATTCTTCGTTTAGTTATTCTTCGTCTTCATCTTCTCTTTGTTTTTCTTCTTCCTCTTCTTATTTGAATTCTTGTTTTTTTTTTCTTCTTGCTTGACTTCTTGTTTTTCTTACTCTTCTTTGTCTCCTCTTGTTTTTCTTCTTGTTTTTCTTTTTCTTCTCTTTTGACTGCTTTTTCTTCTTCTTCGACTTGTTTTGTTGTTTTTCTTCTTTTTGTTGTTGTTCTTCTTCACCTTCTTCTTGTTTGAATCTTCTAGTTGTTTCTTCTTCTTCTTCATGTTTTTCTTCTTCGTTTAGTTATTCTTCATCTTCACCTTCTCTTTGTATTTGATCTTCGGAACTTAGCCATGGGTTCCATTATAAAAATATAATCTATAAAATCCAGAATCTATTAGATCTTTGTGGTACTCACTGCTGGTGTAAACTGAAACTGCTAGCTTAATTTTCTCTTGCTTTAAAAAAAGTAATTTTTTCTCTCTTTTTCTTTTATTTATGGTAACTACATTTCTGCTTGTTTAGAGTAATTAAAGGTATTGGTGTGCAAATTTCTATATTAAACAACTCTTAATTTTTTTTTTCAAAATTTATGTTAACTACCTTTTTTCTTGTTTAGAATAATAAAAAAATTTGTTTGCAATTACCAACTATTAAAAAAAGTGTTATGTTTTGCATATCTATCGGCGTAGTAGTAGTCGTAGTAGAGCTCTCCGTAACCTGAATAGCAACCGGGTTTGCTAGGTATAGCCCAATGTTCGCTAGTTGTTCTCTATTTATACTTGTCTATCTAATTTGGGTACGATATTGCAAAAAGAAAATATAGTAACTTCAAAAACTTATCAGAAGTACGCAATTATCCAGGGACGCATTTGTCTTAATTTGTTTTTTCTTCGTCCATAAATATTTTCCACCAGAGTTTGATTTTCGAAAATAATTGCATCATCCACCGCAAGGAAAGTTGGCTCCCTGTGCCGAGCCAGGAAATATTTCTCCCCGGAATCGATCCTCCAAATCTATAAATCGACCATTCGCCCTTGCATGGAGTATTGCTGCCATATATGGTCTGGAGCCCCTGCTGTTTGCCTCAGGGTTCTTGATAAGATCCAGAGACGGATATGCAATGTAATTGGCCCTGATCTGTCATCTCGTCTGCGGTCGCTCACTCACAGACGCGACGTTGTCTCGCTCTGTCTTTTTTACAAATACTTTCACGGTAATTGCTCCGTGGAGATGCTTTCGCTGGTTCCAAGCACTCATGAATTTAAACGTCCTACGTGGCTGGCATCCCGTTCCCACCCCTTCACCGTTGAAACTGTTAGATGTAGACGTCTCTTCTACTCCAATTCATGTCTCGCACATCTCGCCTGTGGAACTCCCTTCCTTATTCCTGTTTCCCTAACAAATACAATCTCCAACTATTTAAGTGTAACGTCAATCGACATCTCCAGTTGCCTTGATCTATCCACTTCCCTTCTCCACATCCTTTCACCTTTCATTCCTATCTGCTCTCGCTCCAAATCTTCTGTAACCCCCTTGACTTGATCGATCCACTATCTTTCTCCACATCCTCTCCTTTACCACTCCTATCTGCTCTTCCTCCAAAACTTCTGTAACCCCTTGCGTGCCTTGTTTGGGGTGATAAACTTAAAAAAATGCCATGGTTTCAAAATAAAAAAATATAATCTAAAAACTCCAGAGTCTATTTGATGTTTCTTGAACGCACTGTTTGAGTGAACTGAAATTGCTAGCTTAATTTTCTCTTGCTTTAAAAACAAACAAAAATAACTTCTCCTTTTTCATTTATGGTAACTACATTTCTGCTTGTTTAATTGAGTAATTAAAAATATTGGTGTGCAAATTCCTATATTAACTAATTAAAAAAAATGGTAGCTACAAAAAAAATATCAGATGTACGCAATTATCCAGTGACGCATTTGTTTATGGACGCAAATGTCGAGGGACGCAATTGTCTGGTACTCAATTGTCCGGGACGCAAATATCCTATACGCAACTCTCAATCAACCAATAAAGAACAATATTACCTACAAGACAGTGGTCACTACCAGCCGAAAAAAGAGACCCATAAAATTTACTACCTATGCTTTTTTTTTAAAATTTATGGTAGTTGCATTTAAAAACTTCAAAAAATATCAGAGCTACGTAATTACCCAGGGACGCATTTATCTATAAACGCCAATGTCCAGGGACGAAATTTTCTGGTAACGCAATTGTCCAGTACGCAACTGTCCGTCCACCAATAAATAAAAATATTCTGTACAAAGTACTGGTCACTACCAGCTAAAAAAAAGAGAGGCCCAAGAAATTTACAACCTGCTTTTTTTTCACAAATTATGGTAATTACCTTTAAAAACTTCAAAAAAATATCAGAGTTACGTAATTATCCAGGGACGCATTTATGTAGAGATGCAAATGCCCAGGTACGAAATATTTTGGTACCCAAATGTCCAGTACGCAATTGTCCGTCCACCGCCTAAATATATTTAAAATTACAATCGAGCAATAAAATGACTTCAACTCGAAGAAAGTATTTCAACTGTTCTGCTACTTTTTGGTACATTTATGGACGTTTTACTGTATCACGTCAAACATTACTGACTATGTGAAAAATCATTTCAGACCAAAGAAGGCGATAAAGTCTCTAAGATGCAAGAGATTTTTAATTTTTGAAAATCAAAGTTGACAACGTTTAGAAAAGGATTTGAGTATTCACGAACCTACGATTTAAGCTACTTAATAGGCTTGATGATTAAAGCGTTGGTCTGTGAATTTAGTGACATAATAATCTTGAGTTCAATTCTTGGGTCGGGCAGTGTTCACTTGGATTCAGTGGAAACGGCTGAGCAATAACTGAGCAGTACTATAAATAAGAATTCGATGAGATATCCCTTGATCATAGGCAGTAGAACGAGGATAGTTTAAAATAAAGGGATCAGTTCGAATGTCTCTATAGGTTACTCGTCTCCACATACACCTGATGAAGTCCGGAGGCACAACGGTCGAAACGTTATGATAACAACAACTATGTTGGGGATAATACTCCAAAAATGATCTATCTATCTATCTATCTATCTATGTAAATGTTCATATCTATCTATCTATCTATCTATCTATCTATCTAACTAGCGAGATCAACTTATTCGTGTCCATCTCATCTTTTTCATATCTATCTATCTATCTATCTATCTATCTATCTATCTATCTATCTATCTATCTATCTATCTCAACCTTTATCAATCTATGTCAGGTTGTTGATATCATAGGTCATTGGGACTTATACTAAGTTAAAACTTACTATTAATGTCAATGCTCATTATTGAACACATACAATGGTATCCCGTTCCTATCGCCCAGTACTCTCTCCCGACTACACCCACCTCTTTTGTTCTGTCTTGTCTTCGTTGAATGTTATACGTAATAGGAGTAGGTAGGCTTTCCTAGCGCCCGGTCTACACTCCTCCCCCTCTATTGGACACGTTTAGAGGCCCAAACCTTGTTTCGTGTCTAGGAAGGGGTCCCCGGATTTCTCTCTCTCTGTCTCTTTCCCTTCTCCACATCCTTTCATTTCTCATTCCTATCTGCTCTCGCTCCGGATCTTTTTTGGCCCCCTTGCCTTGATCGACCCACTGTCTTTCTCTTTCTCCACATCCCCTCCCTTGCCACTCCTATTTGCTCTTCCTCCAAACCCCTCTTTAACCCCTTGCGTGATAGTGGCCTCCGGCCTTGCTTGGGGTGATATGATTAAAAAAAATTAAAAAAAAAAAAAATCTATCTCAATCTCTTCATATCTATCTACTGACTTGATAATTAGTGACTTATTAGCGTATAGCCTCTACGCCTAGTTCGTATTTGGCAGACCAGATCTGTCGGGTTCGCTTGGAAGGATTTAACAAAATCAGTTCAAATTGAATGTGTTAAAAAATTTGAATTTATTTAGGAATATAAAAAATGTATATATACCCCAGCTATGGGTTAAATAGGCGAATAAATTAGGCCCTCTAGATTTGGTTTACTGTTAATTTGAGAGAACAAAATCTCTGATATCCAAAACGTCGATAAGGTAACAGGAAACCTTTCTAATTCATTTCCGAGGAATGCATGACATTTCACAGCTAATGATCTCGTCTGTCGTCATCGGTCAAGAATACATATGCGCATGGTACTAGAAACGGATCTGCAGTGCCAAGTGTATTCTTCAAGCCACTCTTCCATATGCTATCAAAAGGAAGGCGATAAGCTTTGCATCTTACAGATCGCAAATGAATAGTTTCAGCTCTACAATATCAGTTTACTTTCGGCGCAGTGCGTGATTACTAACACAACTGTACTATCGTTAATCTTATCAGCGGATTAACACGATAGATTAGTGACTTTTTCCACTCCACTTGTGATGATTGCTTTTACATCCTTTAATCTTTAGAAGTGATTAATATATATATATATATATATATATATATATATATATATATATATATATAATTATTTATTTGAATATTACAACATAAATATGTTATAAAATCACGACAAAAGTAGCCACTTTGTTTCAACACTTCTAGTGTCTTATCAAGTGACGATGTAGAATATAGAATAAATAGTTTTAAACGTTTCAAATTAATCAACGATCCTTAGCCAGGAGTAAACGCTGTTACATAAGCTAGAGTGACCAATCAAAATACAAGTATAGGATGATTCGAAAAATTTGACAACTAAGCAAGGTTATCATATATATTAAAAGATTTATAAAATTTGAAATTAAAATTAAAAGTAAAAAATTAAAATTACCTATTTAGAAATCTAAATCAAATCTCTATTAAGTTTTAAATTGTAGAATTACGAAGGAGAAAAAATGTAAAAATATAAAAATAAAAATAAAAGATATATATGCTATTTAAATTGTATTTTAATTGAAATTATGTTGAAAGGGATGTTCAGAATCCCAGACATAAATGTATACGTTTTAGTTTCATTTCAACATGTTAGTCGCCTCTCACGCGAAATCATTCCAACGCACGCATGTTAAGCGCTCAGACGTATTTAGGTATATACACACACATATAAAAAATCAAACCACACATAGGCAAATGCACTTTACTTACATATACACATCAATACACACAGGCACATACATCTACATTCAATATGATCTAGACGGTCAGTTGTCAAAGCTATTCGTGCCTTTATATGTTATTAAACGAATTTTAACTTGAAATATAACTAAACCGGTCAAATATACATAGATAAAATTTAAACAAATAAATATATATAAAAATATACACACATACATAAATATATATATATATATACATATGCATATATATATATATATATATATATATATATATATATATATATATATATATATATATATATATATATATATCAGTTTATACCTATTTATTCACAATATGTTCACATTTACACTAATTACATTACCCATACTGTTGTCCTCATCTTTGTCGCCATGTTTATCACAACGTTTCGCCCGTTGTACTATCCGGTCTTTTTCAGATGGTTGGAAAGTCGAACTGAACACTTTTATTTCGCTCACTGCGGTAGACTGTTCTAGTTCCACGTGCCATGTCTAATGGATGTCAGTTATCCCCTTTGAAAGTTCTCCACTGACTTAACCAGGTATTGAATTCACACACACACACACATATATATATATATATATATATATATATATATATATATATATATATATATATATATATATATATATATATATATATATAATCTACATGAACTGGATCGTAATTACGATTCCAATGTAATAAATTATGACCATGGAATATTAGTGTTTCGGCCTTTTATATTATATTCTTACTCTGTCCTGTATATTGAGTTCTACCTGGATTCTATTCTCTTGGAATTACATATATATATATATATATATATATATATATATATGTGTGTGTGTGTGTGTGTGTGTGCATCTATGTATGTGTATATATTTATATGATTTATATATATATATGTATATATATATTTATATATATATGTGTGTGTGTGTGTGTTAACCATTATTATCAATATATATATATATATATATATATATATATATATATATATATATATATATATATATATATATATATATATATATATAGACACTTCAGTGTCCAATTTTATAATTACTCACGTTCTATCCCAGATCACGTTTTACCATAAATATAATATACCTTAAAATTATATTTTATCATATATATATATATATATATATATATATATATATATATATATGTATGTGTGTGTGTGTGTGTGTGTGTGTGTGTGTGTGTGTGTGTGTGTGTGTGTGTGTGTGTGTGTGTGTGTGTGTCTTTAATATAAAAACACGTTAATAATAATTTCAGTCTGAGCATTTATATGAAGTCACCTCGGAATGTTTTTATTTTCCGAACACGATCCGCACATTCTGACCGTGTTCATAGTTCATATTATTGAGTGTTAGCTTATTCGTTTTTATTAATAATGCTTCCATTATCTTTGGCCTTTGTATACATGTGGATGACACAATTATAATTGTATTACCAGTGAATATGTATTAGATGGAGTTTGGTTGGTCTCCATGTGTATTTAAATCAGATCTAATTGACCTGTGTTCAGAGAGATGCAACGTAATCTTCTTATTAGGCATGTTGTAGTATATCCATAATTATTTACGAATTTAGATTGATCACGAACACAGTTCATTAAGGGACATGTGAATTTGTAAATAATATTGGTTTTCTGTAATTTGGATCTTTCAGGTGAAATATTCCTAAATTCTAGATACAGGGGTTGGACAAAATAATTGAAACACTTGTTAAATTCAAACAGAATTTATTTAATATGGATTTGGTCCTCCTTTAGCCTCACATACAGCTTTAATACGTCTAGAAATGGAATCATACAGATTCCTTATTTCATCCAGATTATTTTTCAGCCATTCTTCCATTTACATCTTCTCCAGCTCTTTACGACATGACGGTGGAGGATAGCGGCTCCTAACTTGTCGCTGCAAAATGCACCACAAATGTTTAATAATATTGATATCTGGAGATTGGGGAGGCCACTCCATATGTTCTAGCTCACTTTCATGCTCTTCATACCAATTCTTAACCACTCGAGCGGTATGTATTGGAGAATTATCGTCTTGGAAGATGCAGTCACCATCAGGGAATAACGTCTGAGCCATTGGATGAAAATGATCTCTCAAAATGTTCAGGGAATCTTTGCTGTTGATTCTACCATGCAAGGCAACTATTGGACCGAGACATTTCCATGATATGGCGGTCCAAACTATCACTGATCCTCCTCCATGCTTTACTGTTGGAAGAAGTTAGTCATGGGTGTAAATTTCTTTGGGCTGCCTCCACACATAAACTCGCTCTGAAGTTGAGAAAAGAGAAAAACTGGATTTGTCTGAGAATATGACTTGTTTCCATTGGTCTGCAGACCAGGCATTGTGATCTCTGCCCCACTTCAACCACTTCTGAATGATGCGAGTGGAGAGAAGAGGTTTCCTTATGGTGGCCCTTCCATATTATCCAACCTTATCGAGGTCACGGCGAATAGTTTTAGTAGAAACTGGACTATTCAGATTATTATTCAACTCAGTAGTCACTTTGGCCGCAATAGTCCAAGGATTTTTTGCCACATTGCGTTTCAATGCACGTCGGTCCCTGTCAGTAAGTTTGCAAGTCCAGCCAGAATTGCTAGGGTTGCTAGAGATTTTGCCCTGTTTCTTGTATTGCGTCACAGTTCTTGATATGGTATCTCTTGAAAAACCAAACAGTTAAGCAACCTTAGTGATCGAGGCTCCTGCCATGCGAGTTCCAACAATTTGCCCTTTTTCGAACTCGGAGAGGTCCCGCATTTAGCTTAAATTTTACTAAATTCTAAAAATAAATAAGACAAAGACAGTAAATTAGATAAATAAACGTATTTACAATAGATATGACCTGCAATTATGAAATTTTAGTTAAAGTTCTTAATATAATAGGTCTTTGAAATATAGGAGTGGAATTTGCACCTGTTCCAATTATTTTGTCCAACCCCTGTACATAGATAAATCATTCCACGCATTCAGTTAAAAGTAAAGGTAAAATAATCGTTGATAATGGCTAAATGTATAGGTGTTGAATATAGTGTTATTCTTCTGCTAGAGCGGTTGGCATCCAAGTCTGTACAATCCAGTCTGTCCCGCTATTTACCCTTATGGGGAGGGGAGAAGATATGAGTTCATACTACTCCCAAAGATGAGTAGGGAAAAGGGAGATCGCCCCGTGAGATGATGTTGAAATAATAGACAGAGAGCATCAGTGGAAAATACGAAAACTTAAGGAATCAGCATATATGGTATGCCACAAAAATCTCCTGAGCCGACCAAGCAAAGAAATGAATACAATATGGGAACTAGTAATAAAGAGTGCTAGAGAAAAGCAATGAATAACAATAAAAATTGCAATATAAGCTCTAGTAAAAAATGCAAAATTTTCTAACAACAATTTACAATATGAGCACTGGTAAAAAAAATTAAAATAACACCGACATCTCATTTTAACAGATACACCCTTGTTAATTGAAACAAACATTCCGTTATTGTTTACGTTTTTTTCTTTCTGCGTATGTCCATTCCACGAAGTCGTTCCTTGCAGACTGACCACAGATTCTCGATTGGATTTAAATCAGGAGAGTTTCCGTGCCAATCTATAGTACTTTGATTTGATCAATGGTAAGTCTTGCCAGTGTGTTCCTGTAGCGTTACAATTTTCGTAAGTTTCCTTGGAGTAACGTCCATCACAGACAATGGCCGTAGGAAAACTAATCAACAGTCGAGACAATAGTGTCTGGGTGTGATGAAAATATGAGGCAATCATAGATGACGCAATATTTTCAAGGCCAAACAAATTTCTTCATACACCCCGAAAATAGATTAATATTACTGCACATCACTGCAAATGACCTAATCTGAAGAAAAAAATAGAAATCGATTACACCCTGTCACTTTCGGGGGTCTAAAACTGACCGTATGGCGAAAAAAAGAAACTAAAGCAATTTTTTGAATTAATTTGCACAAGGGTGTATATTACACAAATATATCTTGAAATACTAAAGAGTAAATTTATTTAATAAAATAGCCATTGTCTTCATCCACGGCCTCAAGACGAATTCGAAATCTCCTGCATCTTTTCTGGAGGTTTTCCTTGTTTAAATTGCTGAATGCTGCGATAATCCTTGCCTTCAGTTCATCTTTGGTGTTACAAGATTTGGTGGTTTCTCTCTCGCTCAACTCCGCCCCACACATAATAATCAAGGGGGTTGCAGTCTGGGGCCAGATGTAAGGGGGTGTGGTCGCAGAAATTATCTAATAGCCATGACAATGTTCTCCTGTTTGTATGCAGTGTTGTGTTGCCATATATCGGGTATTCCAGCAGCAGAGACTGGGAAGATGAATGGAAGCATAACATTACCATCAATGGTGATCACTCCAAACTCATTTGTAATCACAATTAGACTCATCCAACTCTTTTTAAATTTTCGGCACTGTCCTCAGGTTGAGACCCAAAGACTCTGAAATGTTCGTATTGGAGTTTCGGGTGCGAATGCCAAGCAGTACAGCATGAGAAAACAAATATTGCCAGCAATACATTTTTGGAAAAAAAATATTACCATCAATACTATTTGATAAAAATCTTTTACCAGCAATATATTTAAAAAAAAATATATTACCAGCAATAAAAAAACTTGTCAGTATTAAATAACCCATGGAGGTTGATATGCCGTAAAACAAAACAAAGCAAACCAAACCACTAATCTAATTTCCTTTTCTAGCCCACTTTTTCTTTTTTTCTTTCTTTTTCTTCTAATTCACACTTACTAACTCACTTTTAGTTACTTTTTGTTTATAGTTACGTTGTTCTGGAATTGTCATCATTGGTCGACTGAACTTGCTTTGTTTCAATGACTTTTGTTTTGTTATTATTAGTTACTTTGTTCAATAATACTTTCGTATAACATGCTTTCCTCATTTTTTCTCTTACCTTCTAATTCCTTCTGCATAATCCCTTTTCATTCCTTTCTTTCTTTTCACTGTTTCTTGTGCATTTTTCTTTCTGCGGTGTATTAATTCTATCTCTAATTGATTTTTACCCTGGTTTCTTTCTTTACTCTTCAATTTAAAAAAAATTCTTTTCCAAACTTTTTTCGTATATTTTCTTTCTTTCTTTCTTTCTTTCTTCGGAAAATCCTCCAATAATTTTCGTGTCTTTACAAATTTTCGTATTTAAAGGTTTATCGCCATCATTGTAGATTCTCTCTGATTTAATGGCTCTGTCTACTTTCACTTTCACTTTCACTTTCCACCAAAAGAATCCTACATTTTCTCACCAATCTAGTTCTTACTTTCATAAAATCCATCAAAATGTCTTTGCTACGTAGGCCGTGTCGTACTACTCAAATGTCTGTCTGCATCAATTATAATATATGACAAGTGACATTTTCCACACTTTTCAACTACGTGTCTTCAACAATCACATCTATTTTGCGCATGTCAAATTGCATTCATGATTTAGTCAGCATGTCAAATTGCATTCATGATTTAGTCAGCATGTCTTTTTCGGGGGCGGAGGGATTCGCTGTTGTGTATTAAGGGTCGTTTGTCTCTCTATTTACCAGATGACAACTTATTTTATCTGGCTTTTAACTATCTACACGATATATATATATATATATATATATATATATATATATATATATATATATATATATCCAAGTATAGGATCGGTGTATACGGAATAAATTCCAACAACTAAAAAATACTATTCATAAAAGAGTGCTCAATACAGAGTAGAGCAGATATAATTATTTATTCGAAAATTATAACATCAATGTTTTGTAGCGATTTTATAACATATTTATGCTATAATTTTCGAATATATATATATATATATATATATATATATATATATATATATATATATATATATATATATATATATATATATATATAATATTTATACAAAGGAAATAATTATATTTTGCTCTGCTGTTTGTATCGAACACATTTTTTGAAAAATAAAAATAACTGCAAAGAACACCGGTTTATAATCTGTATGTATGTATATATATATATATATATATATATATATATATATATATATATATATATAAACTAAAACATTGGATTGTTTTAGTTTAGTTTTTGCTTTACTTAGTGTATTGAGAACTTTACATTTAGTCTTTTACTCGTTTGATTTTTTTTCTTTAGACTTGTTGCTCAAGCACTTGACGAGAAGACTCACACGGTGTTATGTTCTTGGTTTTTTCTTTTTTCATTCCCTATTTTTACTCGGACATCAATTTGTTATATTACAAATTGATCTAACTGAGATTTTTCAAAACGAGTATTACTATTCATATATATATATATATATATATATATATATATATATATAGCATAATGAGAAGCCACGTATACTTTCTTGATATGCTAAAAAAGAACTGAAAAGTTGCAAATTAAAAAAATTGATTGTTTTTTTTGTGAAAGTATTTATTTATATTTTATATATATTTGATATTTCACATCGGCCCCGATCTTTCATCAGAAATGGCTGTTTTCAAAAGTTTGTTTACATTAAGTAGCGTCCGTCACGTGATATGGAATGCAACTGTGTTTGAATATTTCTAACGTAAATGAATATTTATTATAGATATTTCAATAGTTAAACAAAAAAATTTTTTGTTAGATATAGTTAAAAAACATTTTTTTAAACAACATCTAAAATATTACTAGAGTTAGATTTACGTTAGAAATATTGAAATACTGTTGCATTCCATATCACGTGACGTCCGCGTCTCGCGACGGACGCTACTCCACGTAAACAAACTTCTGAAAACAGGCATTTCTGACGAAAGATCGGGGCCGATCTGAAATATCAAATATATATATATATAACATATAAATAAATACTTTCACAAAAAAAATTCATTTTTTTTTAATTTGCAACTTTTTAGTTGTTTATATATATATATATATATATATATATATATATATATATATATATATATATATATATATATAATTTAACACCACTTTGGGTCCTTTCACTGGATCAAACCAACGCCTTTTTCCACTATGCCAGGGAATCTGTGTATGAAGTTCTGGGTATTATAAACCTAATGTCTTCAGCAACCATTTTTACCAGTGCTCATATTGCAATTTTTTCTGTTATCATTACAGTTTTTTTTTACCATAGCTCATATTGCAATGGCCGAAACGTTGTAACAAATATGGCGACAAAGATGAGGACAATAGTCCGAATAATGTAAATAATGTACATAATACCTCATCTCAGAAATATAGACAGATATTAAAATACAGAGGGAAGCAACTACACATTGGTCAGAAAATAACTAAAGTCGGCTTGGTAGGTCAGGATTGATTAGATGCCAGACAATTCTGAGGAGCAGCGGACCAGATATGGTTGCAATATTCAATGTAGAGACGAATGGTAGATTTATAAATGTGCAAGCTGGATTCTGTCGAGAAAAATTCTCTCGCACAATCCAGTGAACGAACATTCTAGAATTAAGCCTAGTAATTGATTCAATGTAATCACCCCAGTTCATGTCAGTGGAAAACTTGAGCCCAAAAAGGTACAATGATTTGATCTTTTTAGACATGTTGATGTCGAACAGAAAAAAAAGTTTCTCTGTGGTAGTAACATGACCGTCAAATAGGATATTAGACATTACATAGTATGGCATCTCTATTTCTTCAAATCACTTCTTCATTTGTAAAAAGTTTGTCCAGCATTCACAGCCAAATTGGATATTTAACATTGCGTAGCAGTTAGTCTATGTCTGTTATTTCCAGTCTCTTCATCATTTGCGGGTAAATTTTGCACCGATTAAAACGAAAACTGAATAAGGAATGAGGAGGCTTGCAGTTACTTGCTTTTCACAGAATAAAAAACAGAATTTGGGTTGAAAATGAGGACTCGATAATGTACAATGATAATGAAGAAAAGAAAAGTAAAGTGAAAAAATAATTAAAAAAAAAACCTCTTGTTCATTTTTTCTACCCTGGTATTGAATAGTATCTCTCTCTTATTCTCTTTCTTTGATGTTTTATCCATTCTTCTCTTTTCTTCCTAACCTCTCATCGAATATTGTCTCTCTCTTTCTCTCTCTCTCTCTCTCTTTTTCACTCTCTTTTTGATGGTTTATCCATTCTTCCACTATTGTTCCAAACTTGTTATTGAATAATGTCTCTCTCTTATTCTCTCTCTCTCTCTTTTGATGTTTTATCCATTCTTCTCCTTTTCCCTACGCTCTTATCGAATAGTGTCTCTTTTATTCTTTCTTTCTCTCTCATTTTTGAAGTTTTATCCATTCCCCTCCTTTTTTCCTACCCTCTCAGCGAATATTGACTCACCCTTATTCTCTCTCCCACTTTTTCTCTCGTTTTGATGTTTTATTCATGCTTCTCCTTTTTTCCTACCCTGTTATCGAATAGTGTCTCTCTCTTATTCTCTCTCTTTTTCTCTATTTTTGATGATGTCTTATCCATTCTTCTCCTTTTTTCATAACCTGTTATCGAATAGTCTCTCTCTTATTCTCTCTCTTTCTCTCTCTCTTTCTCTCTCTCTTTTTGCTTTTTTATCCATTCTTCTCATTTTTCATAACCTGTTATCGAATAGTCTCTCTCTTATTCTCTCTCTTTCTCTCTCTCTCTCTGCTTTTTTATCCATTCTTCTCATTTTTCATAACCTGTTATCGAATAGTCTCTCTCTTATTCTCTCTCTTTCTCTCTCTCTTTTTGCTTTTTTATCCATTCTTCTCATTTTTCATAACCTGTTATCGAATAGTCTCTCTCTTATTCTCCTTCTTTCTCTCTCTCTTTTTGCTTTTTTATCCATTCTTCTCATTTTTCATAACCTGTTATCGAATAGTCTCTCTCTTATTCTCTCTCTTTCTCTCTCTCTTTCTCTCTCTCTTTTTGCTTTTTTATCCATTCTTCTCATTTTTCATAACCTGTTATCGAATAGTCTCTCTCTTATTCTCTCTCTTTCTCTCTCTCTTTTTGCTTTTTTATCCATTCTTCTCATTTTTCATAACCTGTTATCGAATAGTCTCTCTCTTATTCTCTCTCTTTCTCTCTCTCTTTCTCTCTCTCTTTTTGCTTTTTTATCCATTCTTCTCATTTTTCATAACCTGTTATCGAATAGTCTCTCTCTTATTCTCTCTCTTTCTCTCTCTCTTTCTCTCTCTCTTTTTGCTTTTTTATCCATTCTTCTCATTTTTCATAACCTGTTATCGAATAGTCTCTCTCTTATTCTCTCTCTTTCTCTCTCTCTTTCTCTCTCTCTTTTTGCTTTTTTATCCATTCTTCTCATTTTTCATAACCTGTTATCGAATAGTCTCTCTCTTATTCTCTCTCTTTCTCTCTCTCTTTTTGCTTTTTTATCCATTCTTCTCATTTTTCATAACCTGTTATCGAATAGTCTCTCTCTTATTCTCTCTCTTATTCTCTCTCTTTCTCTCTCTCTTTTTGAAGATTTAAACATTCTTCTCTTTTTCATAACCTGTTATCGAATAGTCTCTCTCTTATTCTCTCTCTTTCTCTCTCTCTTTCTCTCTCTCTTTTTGCTTTTTTATCCATTCTTCTCATTTTTCATAACCTGTTATCGAATAGTCTCTCTCTTATTCTCTCTCTTTCTCTCTCTCTTTCTCTCTCTCTTTTTGCTTTTTTATCCATTCTTCTCATTTTTCATAACCTGTTATCGAATAGTCTCTCTCTTATTCTCTCTCTTTCTCTCTCTCTTTTTGCTTTTTTATCCATTCTTCTCATTTTTCATAACCTGTTATCGAATAGTCTCTCTCTTATTCTCTCTCTTTCTCTCTCTCTTTCTCTCTCTCTTTTTGCTTTTTTATCCATTCTTCTCATTTTTCATAACCTGTTATCGAATAGTCTCTCTCTTATTCTCTCTCTTTCTCTCTCTCTTTCTCTCTCTCTTTTTGCTTTTTTATCCATTCTTCTCATTTTTCATAACCTGTTATCGAATAGTCTCTCTCTTATTCTCTCTCTTTCTCTCTCTCTTTCTCTCTCTCTTTTTGCTTTTTTATCCATTCTTCTCATTTTTCATAACCTGTTATCGAATAGTCTCTCTCTTATTCTCTCTCTTTCTCTCTCTCTTTTTGCTTTTTTATCCATTCTTCTCATTTTTCATAACCTGTTATCGAATAGTCTCTCTCTTATTCTCTCTCTTATTCTCTCTCTTTCTCTCTCTCTTTTTGAAGATTTAAACATTCTTCTCTTTTTCATAACCTGTTATCGAATAGTCTCTCTCTTATTCTCTCTCTTTCTCTCTCTCTTTTTGCTTTTTTATCCATTCTTCTCATTTTTCATAACCTGTTATCGAATAGTCTCTCTCTTATTCTCTCTCTTTCTCTCTCTCTTTTTGCTTTTTTATCCATTCTTCTCATTTTTCATAACCTGTTATCGAATAGTCTCTCTCTTATTCTCTCTCTTTCTCTCTCTCTTTTTGCTTTTTTATCCATTCTTCTCATTTTTCATAACCTGTTATCGAATAGTCTCTCTCTTATTCTCTCTCTTTCTCTCTCTCTTTTTGCTTTTTTATCCATTCTTCTCATTTTTCATAACCTGTTATCGAATAGTCTCTCTCTTATTCTCTCTCTTTCTCTCTCTCTTTCTCTCTCTCTTTTTGCTTTTTTATCCATTCTTCTCATTTTTCATAACCTGTTATCGAATAGTCTCTCTCTTATTCTCTCTCTTTCTCTCTCTCTTTTTGCTTTTTTATCCATTCTTCTCATTTTTCATAACCTGTTATCGAATAGTCTCTCTCTTATTCTCTCTCTTTCTCTCTCTCTTTCTCTCTCTCTTTTTGCTTTTTTATCCATTCTTCTCATTTTTCATAACCTGTTATCGAATAGTCTCTCTCTTATTCTCTCTCTTTCTCTCTCTCTTTCTCTCTCTTTTCTTGCTTTTTTATCCATTCTTCTCATTTTTCATAACCTGTTATCGAATAGTCTCTCTCTTATTCTCTCTCTTTCTCTCTCTCTTTCTCTCTCTCTTTTTGCTTTTTTATCCATTCTTCTCATTTTTCATAACCTGTTATCGAATAGTCTCTCTCTTATTCTCTCTCTTTCTCTCTCTCTTTTTGCTTTTTTATCCATTCTTCTCATTTTTCATAACCTGTTATCGAATAGTCTCTCTCTTATTCTCTCTCTTATTCTCTCTCTTTCTCTCTCTCTTTTTGCTTTTTTATCCATTCTTCTCATTTTTCATAACCTGTTATCGAATAGTCTCTCTCTTATTCTCTCTCTTTCTCTCTCTCTTTTTGCTTTTTTATCCATTCTTCTCATTTTTCATAACCTGTTATCGAATAGTCTCTCTCTTATTCTCTCTCTTATTCTCTCTCTTTCTCTCTCTCTTTTTGAAGATTTAAACATTCTTCTCTTTTTCATAACCTGTTATCGAATAGTCTCTCTCTTATTCTCTCTCTTTCTCTCTCTCTTTCTCTCTCTCTTTTTGCTTTTTTATCCATTCTTCTCATTTTTCATAACCTGTTATCGAATAGTCTCTCTCTTATTCTCTCTCTTTCTCTCTCTCTTTCTCTCTCTCTTTTTGCTTTTTTATCCATTCTTCTCATTTTTCATAACCTGTTATCGAATAGTCTCTCTCTTTCTCTCTCTCTTTCTCTCTCTCTTTTTGCTTTTTTATCCATTCTTCTCATTTTTCATAACCTGTTATCGAATAGTCTCTCTCTTATTCTCTCTCTTTCTCTCTCTCTTTTTGCTTTTTTATCCATTCTTCTCATTTTTCATAACCTGTTATCGAATAGTCTCTCTCTTATTCTCTCTCTTTCTCTCTCTCTTTTTGCTTTTTTATCCATTCTTCTCATTTTTCATAACCTGTTATCGAATAGTCTCTCTCTTATTCTCTCTCTTTCTCTCTCTCTTTTTGCTTTTTTATCCATTCTTCTCATTTTTCATAACCTGTTATCGAATAGTCTCTCTCTTATTCTCTCTCTTTCTCTCTCTCTTTTTGCTTTTTTATCCATTCTTCTCATTTTTCATAACCTGTTATCGAATAGTCTCTCTCTTATTCTCTCTCTTTCTCTCTCTCTTTTTGCTTTTTTATCCATTCTTCTCATTTTTCATAACCTGTTATCGAATAGTCTCTCTCTTATTCTCTCTCTTTCTCTCTCTCTTTTTGCTTTTTTATCCATTCTTCTCATTTTTCATAACCTGTTATCGAATAGTCTCTCTCTTATTCTCTCTCTTTCTCTCTCTCTTTTTGCTTTTTTATCCATTCTTCTCATTTTTCATAACCTGTTATCGAATAGTCTCTCTCTTATTCTCTCTCTTTCTCTCTCTCTTTCTCTCTCTCTTTTTGCTTTTTTATCCATTCTTCTCATTTTTCATAACCTGTTATCGAATAGTCTCTCTCTTATTCTCTCTCTTTCTCTCTCTCTTTCTCTCTCTCTTTTTGCTTTTTTATCCATTCTTCTCATTTTTCATAACCTGTTATCGAATAGTCTCTCTCTTATTCTCTCTCTTTCTCTCTCTCTTTTTGCTTTTTTATCCATTCTTCTCATTTTTCATAACCTGTTATCGAATAGTCTCTCTCTTATTCTCTCTCTTTCTCTCTCTCTTTTTGCTTTTTTATCCATTCTTCTCATTTTTCATAACCTGTTATCGAATAGTCTCTCTCTTATTCTCTCTCTTATTCTCTCTCTTTCTCTCTCTCTTTTTGCTTTTTTATCCATTCTTCTCATTTTTCATAACCTGTTATCGAATAGTCTCTCTCTTATTCTCTCTCTTTCTCTCTCTCTTTTTGCTTTTTTATCCATTCTTCTCATTTTTCATAACCTGTTATCGAATAGTCTCTCTCTTATTCTCTCTCTTTCTCTCTCTCTTTCTCTCTCTCTTTTTGCTTTTTTATCCATTCTTCTCATTTTTCATAACCTGTTATCGAATAGTCTCTCTCTTATTCTCTCTCTTTCTCTCTCTCTTTCTCTCTCTCTTTTTGCTTTTTTATCCATTCTTCTCATTTTTCATAACCTGTTATCGAATAGTCTCTCTCTTATTCTCTCTCTTTCTCTCTCTCTTTTTGCTTTTTTATCCATTCTTCTCATTTTTCATAACCTGTTATCGAATAGTCTCTCTCTTATTCTCTCTCTTTCTCTCTCTCTTTTTGCTTTTTTATCCATTCTTCTCATTTTTCATAACCTGTTATCGAATAGTCTCTCTCTTATTCTCTCTCTTTCTCTCTCTCTTTTTGCTTTTTTATCCATTCTTCTCATTTTTCATAACCTGTTATCGAATAGTCTCTCTCTTATTCTCTCTCTTTCTCTCTCTCTTTCTCTCTCTCTTTTTGCTTTTTTATCCATTCTTCTCATTTTTCATAACCTGTTATCGAATAGTCTCTCTCTTATTCTCTCTCTTTCTCTCTCTCTTTCTCTCTCTCTTTTTGCTTTTTTATCCATTCTTCTCATTTTTCATAACCTGTTATCGAATAGTCTCTCTCTTATTCTCTCTCTTTCTCTCTCTCTTTTTGCTTTTTTATCCATTCTTCTCATTTTTCATAACCTGTTATCGAATAGTCTCTCTCTTATTCTCTCTCTTTCTCTCTCTCTTTTTGCTTTTTTATCCATTCTTCTCATTTTTCATAACCTGTTATCGAATAGTCTCTCTCTTATTCTCTCTCTTATTCTCTCTCTTTCTCTCTCTCTTTTTGCTTTTTTATCCATTCTTCTCATTTTTCATAACCTGTTATCGAATAGTCTCTCTCTTATTCTCTCTCTTTCTCTCTCTCTTTTTGCTTTTTTATCCATTCTTCTCATTTTTCATAACCTGTTATCGAATAGTCTCTCTCTTATTCTCTCTCTTATTCTCTCTCTTTCTCTCTCTCTTTTTGAAGATTTAAACATTCTTCTCTTTTTCATAACCTGTTATCGAATAGTCTCTCTCTTATTCTCTCTCTTTCTCTCTCTCTTTCTCTCTCTCTTTTTGCTTTTTTATCCATTCTTCTCATTTTTCATAACCTGTTATTGAATAGTCTCTCTCTTATTCTCTCTCTTTCTCTCTCTCTTTCTCTCTCTCTTTTTGCTTTTTTATCCATTCTTCTCATTTTTCATAACCTGTTATCGAATAGTCTCTCTCTTATTCTCTCTCTTTCTCTCTCTCTTTCTCTCTCTCTTTTTGCTTTTTTATCCATTCTTCTCATTTTTCATAACCTGTTATCGAATAGTCTCTCTCTTATTCTCTCTCTTTCTCTCTCTCTTTTTGCTTTTTTATCCATTCTTCTCATTTTTCATAACCTGTTATCGAATAGTCTCTCTCTTATTCTCTCTCTTTCTCTCTCTCTTTTTGCTTTTTTATCCATTCTTCTCATTTTTCATAACCTGTTATCGAATAGTCTCTCTCTTATTCTCTCTCTTTCTCTCTCTCTTTTTGCTTTTTTATCCATTCTTCTCATTTTTCATAACCTGTTATCGAATAGTCTCTCTCTTATTCTCTCTCTTTCTCTCTCTCTTTCTCTCTCTCTTTTTGCTTTTTTATCCATTCTTCTCATTTTTCATAACCTGTTATCGAATAGTCTCTCTCTTATTCTCTCTCTTTCTCTCTCTCTTTTTGCTTTTTTATCCATTCTTCTCATTTTTCATAACCTGTTATCGAATAGTCTCTCTCTTATTCTCTCTCTTTCTCTCTCTCTTTCTCTCTCTCTTTTTGCTTTTTTATCCATTCTTCTCATTTTTCATAACCTGTTATCGAATAGTCTCTCTCTTATTCTCTCTCTTTCTCTCTCTCTTTTTGCTTTTTTATCCATTCTTCTCATTTTTCATAACCTGTTATCGAATAGTCTCTCTCTTATTCTCTCTCTTTCTCTCTCTCTTTCTCTCTCTCTTTTTGCTTTTTTATCCATTCTTCTCATTTTTCATAACCTGTTATCGAATAGTCTCTCTCTTATTCTCTCTCTTTCTCTCTCTCTTTTTGCTTTTTTATCCATTCTTCTCATTTTTCATAACCTGTTATCGAATAGTCTCTCTCTTATTCTCTCTCTTATTATCTCTCTTTCTCTCTCTCTTTTTGAAGATTTAAACATTCTTCTCTTTTTCATAACCTGTTATCGAATAGTCTCTCTCTTATTCTCTCTCTTTCTCTCTCTCTTTTTGCTTTTTTATCCATTCTTCTCATTTTTCCTACCATGTTGTCAAATTCTGTCTCTCTCTTATTCTCTCTCACCTTTTGATGTTTTATCAGTTCTTCTCCTTTTTTCTTACACTCTTATTGAATAGCCTGTCTCTCTTATTCACTCTGTCTCTCTTATTCTCTCTGTCTCTCTTTCACTCTTGACGTTTTATCCAGTCTACTCCCTATTTCCTCCCCTGTTATTGGATAGTGTTTCTCTCTTATTCTTTCTTCCTTTGTCTCTATCTTTCTGTTATTTCTTCATGCTTCTCTTTTTTCCTACCCTGTTATCAAACACTGTCTCTCTCTTCTTCTTCTTCTTCTTCTTCTTCTTCTTCTTCTCTCTCTCTCTCTCTCTCTCTCTCTCTCCACTTGATGTTTTATCCGTTCTTCTTTTTTCCTACACTCTTATTGAATAGCGTATCTCTTTTATTCTCTCTCTCTTTCTCTTTCTCTCTCTCTCTCACTCTCTCTCTCTCTCTTGATGTTTTATCCAGTCTTCTCCCTTTTTTTACTACCCTGTTATTGGAAAGTGTATCTCTCTTATTCTCTCTCTTCCACTCTCTCTTTCTGTTGTTTCTTCATGCTTCGTTTTTCCTACCCTGTTATCAAATACTGTCTCTCTCTTTCTCTCAGTTTTTCTCTCTCTTTAATATTTTATCCATTCTTCTCCTTTATTTCCTACACTGTTGTGGAATAATCTGTCTCTCTTATTCTCTCTCTCTCTCTTTTTATCTTTCTTTTTGATGTTTTATCCATTCTTCTCCATTATTCTTTCTTTCTCTCCTTTTGATGCTTTATCCGTTCTTCTCCTTTTTTCCTACACTCTTATTGAATAGCCTCTCTCTTTTATTCTCCATGACTCTCTTTCTCTTTCTCTCTCTCTCTCTCTCTCTCTCTCTCTCTCTCTCTCTCTCTCTCTCTTGATGTTTAATCCAGTCTTCTCCCTTTTCTTCTACCCTGTTACTGGATAGTGTCTCTCTCTCTTATTGTCTCTCTCTTTCTCTCTCTCTCTTTCTCTCTCTCTCTTTCTGTTGTTTCTTCATGCTTCTTTTTTCCAGGCGCTGTTATCGAATACTGTCTCTCTCGTATTCTCTCTCCTCTCCTTTTGATGTTTTATCCGTTCTTCTTTTTTCCTACACTCTAATTGAATAGCCACTCTCTTTTATTCTCTCTTTCTTTCTCTCTCTCTCTCTTGATGTTTCCCTGTTTTTCCTACCCTCTTATTGGATAGTGTCTATCTCTTATTCTTTCTCTCCCATACTCTCTTTCTGTTCTTTCTTCATGCTTCTTTTTCCTACCCTGTTATCAAATACTGTCTCTCTCTTATTCTTTCTCTCTCTCCTCTTGATGCTTTATCCGTTTTTCTTCTTTTTTCCTACACTCTAATTGAATAGCATGTCTCTTTTATTCTCTCTTTCTCTCTCTCTCTCTCTCTCTCTCTCTTGATGTTTTATCCAGTCTTCTCCCTTTTTCCTACCCTGTTATTGAATAGTGTCTCTCTCTTATTCTCTCTCTCTCTCTCTTTCTGTTGTTTCTTCATACTTCTTATTTTTCCCACCCTGTCATCAAATAGTCTCTCTCTCTCTCTTGATGTTTCCCTGTTTTTCCTACCCTCTTATTGGATAGTGTCTCTCTTTTATTCTCTCTCTCCCACTCTCTCTTTCTGTTCTTTCTTCATGCTTCTTTTTCCTACCCTGTTATCAAATACTGTCCCTCTCTTATTCTTTCTCTCTCTCCTTTTGATGCTTTTTCTGTTTTTCTTCTTTTTTCCTACACTCTAATTGAATAGCATGTCTCTTTTATTCTCTCTTTCTCTCTCTCTCTCTCTCTCTCTCTCTCTCTCTCTTGATGTTTTATCCAGTCTTCTCCCTTTTTTCCTACCCTGTTATTGGATAGTGTCTCTCTCTTATTCTCTCTCTCTCTCTCTCTTTCTCTCTCTCTTTCTGTTGTTTCTTCATACTTCTTATTTTTCCCACCCTGTCATCAAATAGTCTCTCTCTCTCTCTCTCTCTCTCTCTCTCTCTCTCTCTCTCTCACTTGAAGCCAAGTGCTTTTTGAAGGCCAAAACGGAGCATTCCCAGTTGATCCACATCAATCATTGACAACCACCGCAACCACACCTAGGCCACAAATATGAAAATCATTTTCCATGATGACTGGCTACAAAGAAAATAATTGTCCTTTCAATACGTCCCCAACGATCATCTTTCCATTGAAGCCAGTTTCTTCCAACCCCGTCCAATTTGCTCGGCCTTGATTACAATTGCAAGTTCCGGAGAATCGCGAACTGAGCAAAAAGGAGAGTAAGGTGTCTACGCGGCTCTGCTTGATGAGTCTGTACGAAGAAACACTGACGCGATTTCGCGAGCAAATACACTTATAACATTATTTCACGAAACAATCTGCAAAAGTTGATAGGTTTCATAACTGGCGACAGTAGAGTAATTTTTCAGATGACCTGTTCCGGCTCGTTACCATCAGTTTGGGCCGCCGATGGAGAGTTATATTAGAGCATAGATAGATAGATAGATAGATAGATAGATAGATAGATAGATAGATAGATAGATAGATAGATAGATAGATAGATAGATAGATTATTACAGACTGAGATACGAATAGACTGAAATATATAGATATGAAAAGGCTTAGATATATAGATAGATAGATAGATAGATAGATAGAGAAAGAGAAAGAGAATGAGAGAGATATGAATAGACTGATATAGATATGAGAAGAATGAGATGGATATGAACAAACTGACATAGATAGATAGATAGATAGATAGATAGATAGATAGGT
>OZ038516.1:53341897-53354397 GCA_964036315.1 Acanthosepion esculentum | reverse complement strand
TATAACCTGATGTGCTTTGACCGATTGGGCCACAGAGGAGAGTTTGGTTAGCAAGGTCGTTTTTACTGTCTTTAAACTACAAAAAGAATGTATAAACATAAAAATGTCTTAAAATAATTGTCCATTTCATAATGTGTGACGTCATTTGGATACGCCATTAGCAGATATTAGAATCATGGAAGATTGTATATATATATATATATATTTATAGAGATAGATAGATAGATAGATAGATAGATAATGAATGGACATAGATAGACAGATAGATAGATAGACAGACAGATAAATAAATAAATAGTTTTTAAAAACCATTTCTCGAAAGATTGATACATATGAAGAGTCTTTCATAGTTAAAAAATAGTTAATTTTGAACTGTCTGGAATAGATAGATAGATAGATAGATAGATAGATAGATAGATAGATAGATAGATAGATTAGAAAATGAAGACATATATAGCAAAAAAGAAAATGAAGAGAGATAGATATAAAAAAGTAATAAGGAAAGAAAGAAAAGGACATATTGATCGATCGATAGATAGATAGATAGATGGAAAGAAAGAAAGAAAGAAAGAAGGAAAGAAATATAGATAAAATAAATGATTTCATTATAATATATCTTATAATTCATTTCTTGATTTATTCTGCTATTTTTATTTTATTTTTATTTATTTACTTTTTCCTAAATAAATTTCATCTTCTTTCTTTTTTTTCCACACAATATCTGGGTTGTAATTTGGAGAACAATTATCCCCAACCCAAGGCACCTACCGCTTAGTCCGCGCTGTGAAGGGCCCGCATCTTGAAAACCTCGGCACACTCGGTGGGGCACCGCGCGCAAAATTTAAAAAAATAAAATAAAATCTTCCGATGCTCACAAAGAAACCTGAGACACTAAAACAAAACTGTGGTAAATTTGCCAGAGGCAAGTGACAAAAATGGTGGGTGAGTTTTTTTTTTTTAAATCACTACCGCCTGACAAGGGTTCACTAATGTGATTTATTAAAATGAATGACTAAATATAAATAACTAGCTGATCTACACGTCGTTTATTAGGGTATTTTTTTTCCTTTTGCCTTGAATAGTTTTTCCGTATACAATTTAGTCTTCGATTATTGAAATCAAATTCTATGTAATATTTAACAGTTACTTATTGCAGCTAACTGAACAAATTGTGGGAATGGTAATACACACACACACGCACATACACACACGTGTATATATCTATATATATATATATATATATATATATATACTATATACACACACATATATATATATATATACATACATATATATATATGTATGTATATATATATATATACATTTGTGTATTTAGGCAGCAATCCTTCTTTCAAGCACATTTCATTAAAAACGACTGACAAGGTGCTTTTATTTAGTTTTTTATACAATTTCTCGTGCGATCTAATAAAGTCTTTTCTCGTGCGATCTAATAAAGTCTTTCTTTTCAGAGGATAAATTATATAACATTCGGACATTTTTTATATAATTTATCCTCTGAAAAGAAAAAATTTATTAGATCGCACGAGAAATTATATAAAAAACTAAATAAAAGCACCTTGTCAGTCGTTTTTAATGAAATATATATACATATATATGTATATAGAATATATATATATATATATATATATATATATATATATGTCGAGATGGAATCGTATTTTTTAAAAAATAATTATTATATACATATATATATATATGTGTGTGTGTGTGTGTGTGTGTGTGTGTGTGTAAATAATTATTTTTTTAAAAATGCGATTCCATCGCAACACAGATATGACTATGTTTCGAAACTTGACTCAAGTTCAAAAGTTTGATTTCAATATTAAACTTTAAATTTAGAGTGAAATTTCATTCTCACTTCTTCAGTTAGTTATTCTAATCATCGCTTGAGAATGAAACTGAACTCTAACACACACACACGCACGCACACACACACACATATATATATATATATATAGATATGTATATATATATATATATATATATATATATATTTATATATATATATATATATATATTTAAAGACATTTGTAATATGTTTAACGTTCTTTTTATAGATACAAGTATTTAAGCAAATGATCTGTTTTATAATAAACAGTATTAAATAACATGCCTGAATGTCCGAGAAATTTTCATAGAAAATTTTCGTTCTCCGACAGGAATCGGACTATGTCCAATTCAAAATATATATATATATATATATATATATATATATATAAAAGACACACACACACACACACACACACACACACACACACACACACATATATATATATATATATATATATATATATATATATATATGTATATTTTTCCGGTATCATTTCCGGTGAGTTGCCCGATTAAATAGGTCAATGTTTAATCCTTACCCCCCATTCTCCTCAATATTAAATATTGTAATAAAAATAAATTTTAAAATTCTCCCTCTCTAATTTGACCATGCCTCTCACACTATTCCACACCACCCTCTAGGTCACCTTGTATAAGCTTAATCAAAAGGATAAATTTTAAATTAATTTTTCCCCCTTGAAAGTGAACTCTGAAGATCCCGAGAAAAATAAAATCTCTGGTGAAATAAATTATAACAATGGGACCTTAAAGTGGTCATATCTTTTTTTAAAATTAATATATATATATATATATATATATATATATATATATATATATATATATATATATATATATATATATATATATATATATATATATATATATGATACTCTGTTGAACTTATACCTTTAGACAGCAGACAAAACAAAATCTGATTGGGTAATGCAAATCTCGATGCCATCATAAAAGAAAGCTCTACTTTCTCATATAATAATTTTTGGGAAAAGTACATCGTGAAGTGAATTATGCGGAGTGGCAGCCTGTTAACAAGTCGGTGAACCTAGTAGAATGGAGCTGATGTTGAAATACCCGAAATCCATAATGAGGAAGCAGGTTTAAGTCATACATCTTCTTACACAAACTGACATATCTTTTATAATTTAATTTGGTATATAAAACAAGTGTTAGTATTCCCGACCCCCACCTGACGAATAAAAAGTTTTTTTCTTTAAAAATTAATCCATAAAGAAAAAGTTTCATTATGTGCTGTTAAATATTTCCATAGAAGTTGTTTAAAAATGTGAAACCAATAAAAATCTGACCAATAATAGCAATAATAATAATGAAAACAATAACTGTTTTTTCTAACTGAAAATATTGTATTTTAAAACATTATTTGCAAAATAAACTATATATTAAATCAGTGTTAAGGATCACTTTTGCCTTGATCCGAAATCAATCTTTTGATTTCAATAAATAGGGGATCAATTTTGTACTGTTATTATATAGCAAACTAATCCCTGATTTAAAATATAATATTTTATATGATGCAGTCATGTTATCTAGCTATTGTTTTACCTAACTCTCTATTTACTATTTGTGTGTCTTTTCAAAAAAATAAAGATTACGTTTTATTAAATTACTAGCAGCATGGCCCGGCGTTGCCCGTGCTTGATTCCAAAATCGTACGACACATACAGCAATCGCTATCACTTGACTTAAAATATTTTTGTCCTTCCTTGCCTTTAAAGGAGTGCCCTTTTCCGTGCTGATGTTGCTACATGCCTTACTTCTTGCCTATCTCACACTGCGAATTTTTTCTAAGCTCTATACTAAACATTAAATCTGTTACGAAAACAGAACTAAACAAAATGAACACAAAACGATCAACTTTAAAAAAGGACTCGTAACTGGAAAAACCAAATGAAAAAAATTCGCTTGCTTAAACCCAACACAGTTTTGCGGAATCAGAATCAACGTTGAGTTTAAGCAAGCGAATGAGCCAATTGGAGTAAACTGCCATGCAGATTTAAATTTTTCCCACTTGTGACGAATGCAGCTATCGATTTTTTTATGCATCATATCATGCTAGTTAACATTAGTGTCAGTCAGCTGTTGGCTCTCACGATGACCAATAGAATCTTCCTGACTATTCGTGGCAGACATCTATAGGCTCTCACTTTGGTCAGTAGAAAATAGCCGCAAACTATATGAAAACTACCGTAGAAGCATGAAAAAATCGATTATTTCCACTATCAATGTGAGTTTAGAAATGCAAAGTCGGTCGTGGCCTTGTCCCTAACTTGGAGCATGTGCATGTACATTTTGGTGCAAATCCGTCGGTAATTGCGACCGTGCATCTGTTACACACACACACACACACACACACACACACACACACACACACACACACACACACACACACACACACACACACACATCCTGCCTTTTATAGATAGAGATATATAAAACAAGTGTTAGTATTCCCGACCCCCACCAGACGAAAAAAAGTTTTTTTCTTTAAAAATTAAGCCAGAAAGAAAAAGTTTCATTATGTGCTGTTAAATATTTCCATAGAAGTTGTTTAAAAATGTGAAACCAATAAAAATCTGACCAATAATAACAATAATAATAATGAAAATAATTGTTTTTTTCTAACTAAAAATATTGTATTTTAAAACATTATTTGCAAAATAAACTATATATTAAATCAGTGTTAAGGATCAGTTTTGCCTTGATCCGAAATCAATATTTTGATTTCAATAAATAGGGGATCAATTTTGAACTGTTATTATATAGCAAACTAATCCCTGATTTAAAATTTGATATTTTATATGATGCAGTTATGTTACTAGCTATTTTTTGGCCTAACTCTCTATTTACTATCTGTGTGTCTTTTCAAAAAATATTTCTTCTTCTACTGCTATGTGCCAAGTCCCTTCAGGGTGTAGGCGATTATGGCTCTCCACAACTTCATATCTTTCTTAACATTAAGCAGTGTCTGTAACCTTAGTGTTCTTTCAAATTCTGCCATCCAATTATAAAAGCTCCCGTAATAAGCTATTCACTGTTTTCCTCTACGCCCCCCCCTTCAATATGTCCTGTGACTGTTAAATTCTCCAACCCAACTTTCCTCATAATGTGTCGCAGAAACGTGGAGGAAAGAAAAGAAAGAAATTATAATAAGTTTAGATGAATAGCGCACAAGAGTGTCATGCAATAAGCCTCGGTTCAGAAAGTCCTAAAATCCACATCGGAGGAAACAAAATACATAAACACATACACACAAACACAGACATAGACATATACATACATACATATATATATATATATATATATATATATATATATATATATATATATATATACAGAAATATAATTTTAAAGTGTGGTATATTTATGGGATAACGTGCTCAATATCAGAGATAGAGAATATGTAGATATAAATATAAAAGTGAACATTGAAGTCAACACTCAGAGGCGACAGGCTTTTTCGTGCTGGACGCTATCGCCGCCTGACGATTGCGTCTAGCATGAGTGTTCACTTTATATGATCACTTTTATATTTATATATATATATATATATATATATATATATATATATATATATATATATATATATATATAGGTATATATATATATATATATATATATATATATATATATATATATATATATACATATATATATATATATATATATATATATATATATATATATATAAATATAGGTAACTATACTCGTGTCGAAAAACCTTCGAACTCTTGATTTAACAACAGCCAAATCAATCACGAAGGAAAAGAAGGTTTTAAAAAAAGAAAGAGCCAGGAACATGAAAGTCTGTCGAAAATAATCGCACAGATACAGGTTCAAGGCCCAAAGAAAAAAACCCGATACGAGTAAACAACTAACTAAAGAGCTCAATACAAGCGTAGAGCAAACCTAGTCAAACCTAATGAGCCAGACACACCTACCAAGGTTTCACTTAGGCAGATCTGCCTAAGTGAAACCTTGGTAGGTGTGTCTGGCTCATTAGGTTTGACTATATACATATATATATATATATATATATATATATATATATATATAGGTATATATATATATATATATCTATATAATATATATATATATATATATATATATATATATATATATATATATATATATATATGTATATGTATGTATGTATGTATAATATGATATCAATGATAATTATTAGGGATAATTCCAAGGAGGACATTACTCCAATGTGAGCTCAAAAGCGCAATATAGTACAGACGATCCTTAATTTTTTTTTTTTTTTTTACTTTATTTTGTTAATGTCAATTAGCATTTTATTAATATTTTCTTTTCTTTGATTTCTGCTGTTATGTACGCATTTCGTTCCGGGTTCTGCCCAGAGACCTCAGTTTAGAAATGGCATCATGACATTTTCCACTCACACACACACAAAAAAAATACATAAATAAAACCCTTCGTAAAGTCTGGGCTGTACTCATGAGAACATTTTTTTTTTGTATTTCTTTAAGGCATGGGCTTCCAGGAATACCTTTCAATTAGTCTACTGGAATCTTTTTCAGTCAATCCGAGGGCTCCAACTACAAGAGGGATATTTGGTGTTCCCACGTGATACATTTTTGAGATTTCGATTTGTAGGTCCTTGTATTTTAATAGCAAGATACATTGCAGTCCGCAGGGACTGCCATATCAATTATTATTATTATTTTTATTTTTATTTCCTTTGATATCTGGCGTTTACACATTTCTTTCCGGGTCCCGCCCAGGGACCTAAGGTTAGAAATGGTATCATGACACTTTCCACTGAAAAAAAAAATAAAAGAATAATTACATAGATAAAGCCCTTCGTAAAGTGTGGGCTGTACTTGTCAGAACAATTTTTTGTATCTCTTTGAGGCATGGACTTCCAGGGATCCCTTCAATCAGCCTACTGGAATCTTTTCCAACCAATCCAAGGGCTCCAACTACAACAGGAATTGTTGATGTTCCCATGTGCCACATTTTTGAGATTTCTATTATATATCTATTATATTATATATTATTATTATTATTATTATTATTATTATTATTATTATTATTATTATTATTTCCAATTTGAAATTGTAAAGATTATTACATTCGCTGTCGAAAATGGCGTGAATATCAATGTATCTATTTTAAATCTGATCACTCCCCTTCCTTAACATGTATTTTAATTTGTTCAGTCCTTAAACAAAAAATCATTTCTAGGTCACCCCATCGGCTCATCTTTAATTCTTCCCTTTCTTTTCTTTCCCTCTCAATCTCTTCTTCTCTCACGCATCCCCTCTCTTCCATTCTCTCTTTCTCTCTTCACCGCTCAATTTCTTTTAAAAACCTTATGTTGAAATTTTTATATTTAATTTCTTCCTTTTTAATATTGATTTTTTTTCCTTTTTTTTTTTTCCTCTTTTTTTCTCTCCATTTTCCTTTCGTCTGGATAAATTGACATCATTCATTTAAAAAAAAAAACTTCAGTCTGAAGAGATGAATATTTGTATATTCATAAAACAAATTATAACCGAATAGATTTGTAAGGTTCGTCTCTACTCATTATTGATACGTATATACATCCATACCTACATACATGGATAAATACATACATACATACATACATACGGGAATACATACATACATATATATTAGGACATTGCATTTCCCAAACTAATAATCAAAAAAGCAACATTAAATACTTACATTCGACACACATGTACCGCTCTCACTCTCAGACTGACCTGTCACCTGACGTAACATTGCGCAATCCGTGCACACATCGATTAACATTTCATTAACGACCACAATGTAACTATCATCATAAGAAAAACATTTTGTCACAATATATTTTTTCATTTTTCAGTGACCATGAAGAGAAATACAACGGATGGTTAAGCCAGAGAGAAGGGGAGGTAACTATTCCAAATAAAAGTTTCATTGCAAAACTGGTTTCATCAGACAGATATAAATTCTCTTCAATACAAAAGGCACCACTATAATTATAAGGCAGCTTCTATTGATAATTAATTGTTGATTCATTTTGAGAGACTTCTTTCCTATGGAGATTGATTCTTTTATTTCCGTTTCTACAATAAAATAATGAAACCATAAGTGAAATGACTAATTATTTACAGATAGATAGGTATGAACAGACAGCAATAGATAGATAGATAGATAGATAGATAGATAGATAGATAGATAGACAGACAGAAAGACACATGAATAGACTATGATAGATAGATAGATAGATAGATAGATAGATAGATAGATAGATATGAATAGACTATGACAGATAGTTAGACAGACAGATATGAACAACGATGATAGATAGATAGATAGATAGATACATAGAGAGATAGACATGAACAGACTATGATAGATAGATAGATAGATAGATAGACAGACAGAGAGATATGAATAGACTATGACAGATAGTTAGGCAGACAGATATGAACAACGATGATATATAGATAGAGAGAGAGAGAGAGAGAGAGATAGACATGAACAGACTAAGATAGATAGATAGATAGATAGATAGATAGATAGATATGAACAGACTGTGATAGATAGATAGATAGATAGATAGATAGATAAATAGATAGATAGATAGATAGACAGACAGATATGAACAGACTGTGATAGATAGATAGATAGATAGATAGATAGATAGATAGATAGATAGACAGACAGATATGAACAGACTGTGATAGATAGATAGACAGACAGATATGAACAGATTGTGATAGATAGATAGATAGATAGATAGATAGATAGATAGATAGATAGATAGATAGATAGATAGATACGAGACTTGTATGAGTCGGTAGTATCTGAAAGGTTCGTGTTGAACTTATTTTGAAAATAAAAAACCTCCTGGCTTACATGAGAATAAGTATTAAAAATGGAGAAATTTTCCCTTTTTCTGATTCAACGAGATATTTTAATTATTAACGTCTGCCTTTCTAGGCACACACACATATACGAATATATACATACATAACTACGCACACGCACACGCACACGCACACACACACACACACATATATATTTAGAGAGGGACTGAGAGTGGGAGAGAGACAGAGAGAGTGAAAGAAAGAGAGGAAGAGATGTGTGTGTGTGTGAGAGAGAGCGAGAGAGAGAGAGAGAGTGAGAGAGAGGAGGGGGGAAGTCCGGCTTCAGTGACACAATTATAAATGTTATAAAGACGAGAACAAATATCAAGATTATCTTGGCTCCAATTTGGTCTTTCAACTACTACTACTACTACTACTACGATTAATAATAATAATAATAATAATAATAATAATTATAATAATAATAATAATAATAATAGGGGCATGAATTGAAAGTTGCTAAAATGAAAACGGTTTGAATTTATTCGCCATGCGGGTCTAATTTTGCGGTTATAAAGAAAAAAAAACTGTACAAAATTGCAAGCCGATGCCATTCAGTTGCAATGGCCTTAGGCTAAGGATTTCGGAGAATATCAGGGAGAGAAAAAAAAAAGAAAGAAAAAAGAAAGAAAGAAAGAAAGAAACAAGGAAAATATATAGTGATAGAAAAAGGAAGAAAGTTAAGCAATATAAAGATATAAAAATGAAAGGAAAAGAAACATAGAAAAGGAGAAAGCGACAATGAATGAGATAGAAAGAAAGAAAGAAAAAGTTAGAGAAAGAAAGAAAATAAAAAGAAAGAGAAAGAAAGAAAATAAGACGGGAAAGAAAGGAACAAAAAGAAAGAAAAGAGAATTAAAATAAATTTTAAAAAAAGAGAATAAAAATACAGAAATGAAGGAAAGAATAAATCACGTTAAATGTAGATAAAGAAAAATATCTGAAAAACGATAAAAATAATTTGAAAAAGATATTAAGAATATTAATTCAAATAAATCATAAATAAAATTTAAAGATATTAAATAAAAAAAATGATTTTATTAATGTATAGAGAAGAAATGAATTTTTAAAAATGCGTCATTTAAATATAATAAAATGAAAAAGTAGAAGAAGGCGAAAGAAAAAAAGGGTTAGCAGTATAAATGATGGTGAATGAATCTGATGAAGCCAATATATAAAAAAAAGGACAAATGAAAAAGAAAGAAAGGGAAACGAAATAAAAAGAAAGTAAGATGTCAAATGAGAGAAAGGAGGAGAAACTAGTTTGGAAAGTTATGGAAAGACAATGAAAATAAAGAATAGAAAAAGAGAAAGAAAGAAAGAAAGAAAGAGAGATAGATAGATAGATAGATAGATAGATAGATAGATAGATATAGGAATATGTGATATATACATTTGAAACAGATCGACAGATGTACGCAGAATGCGATACTAACTCTCTCTCTCTCTCTATATATATATATATATATATATATATAGAGAGAGAGAGAGAGAGAGATAGACAGAGGGAGACTAAGAAACAGACATAGATAGATAGATAGATAGATAGATAGATAGATAGATAGATAGATAGATAGATAGATATAGGAATATGGGATATATACATTTGAAACAGATAGGCAGATGTCCGCAGAATGCGATAGTAACTCTCTCTCTCTCTCTCTCTCTCTCTATATATATATATATATATATATATATATATATATATATATATATATGTGTGTATATAGTGAGAGAGAGGGAGACATAGATAGATACATAGATAGATAGATAGATAGATAGATGTTACTACTTCCTATGTCTATTCCACGAAGTAATTCCTTGCAGAGTGACCATAGATTCTCAAATGGATATAAATCAGCAGTTTCCGAGCAAGTCGACAGATTTCCTCACTGGTAAGGCGTGCCATTTTGTTCGTACAGCGTTACAATTTTTGTACGCTTTCTTGGAGTAACGTCCATTGCAGACAATGGCCGGGGACAACTAATAGACAGTCGAGACACTAGTGTCTGTCTGGGTGTGATGAAAATCTGATGCAATCACTTATGACGCAATATGTTGAAGGCCAATCAAATTTCATCATACACCCTGAAAACATATTCAGTACACCACAGCAAATGACATTATCTGAGGAAAAATAGAAATCGATTACACCTTGTCACTCCATTGGGTCTAAAACTGACCGTATGGTGAAAGAAAGCAAACTAAAGCGGTTGCTTCAATTAATGTGTACAA
Source organism: Acanthosepion esculentum (assembly GCA_964036315.1). NCBI lineage: Eukaryota > Metazoa > Mollusca > Cephalopoda > Sepiida > Sepiidae > Acanthosepion > Acanthosepion esculentum. The sequence goes on along the minus strand of OZ038516.1, from coordinate 53,343,388 downwards.
GGATGTACTTTTTTTGTAGATTTTTGATAAAACCCTAAGAAGCACCTGCAATGATATTGATCCTGACTTGTCATCTCGGCTTCAATCACTTTCCAACCGAGGAAATGTAGCTTCCCTTTGCCTTTACAATAAATAATTTGATGGTAATTGTTCTGATAAACTTTGCTCTATAGAAATTGTGCATATGGGAAGAAGTTAGGACTTCATAAAGACTACGTGGCATTATGGTGACTGTAGTAAGAATGGTGAGCAACAAAGTTATGTTTTGGCGTAAGAAATACTGTGGTATGTTTGGGTCAGTAAATAATTTTAAGATAAAAACAGATTGAAGAACAGCCCCCTATATCAAAGGATGCATATTTATCTAACAAAATTTCTCGAAAGGTTAAGGCCGGTATATATATATATATATATATATATATATATATATATATATATATATATATATATATATATATATATATGTATACCGGCCTTATATTGGCTCCTGAAAAATTAATTTCGGTTGAGCTCTTTGGTTTCAGGTGTGAGTTTGTAAACAGTGACTATTTAAGCTAATATAGCATGACTCTTCGGCAGAATTGAGTCACTGTGTGTTTATCTAAATCTAAAAATAAACACGCTAAAATTCACCTTCATCCGTGCCGTAGAAGTTCCGACTGACGCCATTACAGTCGGGTTTTTGATCGTAGCTAGAGGCAACCGGACGTCTAGTCACACTGATGAGCTGCGAAACAGTCTGTCTGTGGATGACAAATATATATGAAGAAAGACAGTTTTAAAGAGTGCTATATTTATGGAATAAAGTGCTCAATATCAGAGATAGAGTTTATAGTGAATGGCAAATTAATTTCCACACTAGAACTCTTTTTTCACTGACGAAATGTGGTAAGCTTCCCGCTACTCTATCATTATTTCCATGGAAAGTACAAGAACAAGATTTAGTTCTGCCAGTTCTAATCTTCACGACAAAGATATCCACCATGCCGCCATAAGCAAATGTAACGAACCATCTTCATTCCCTTCGTATTCCAATGGTGATAATAAGTTCTTATATTTTCAAAATAAATATTACATTTTTATATGATACCCAGTCTTTATGGATTTAAGCGCAGTACTAGATGTAATCGTAAGTTTTAGGTTGGCAGTTTCTTCTTTCGCATTTCTTGCATATGGAACTCGCTTCCGGTTTCTTGATTTCCAGTGAAGTTTGATCTTGAATAATGTATATGCAATCTCAATCCTATGTCTTCTAAATTTCTATCCTTTTATTGTTCTCTCTCCTGTATACATTTTCTCATATACTCTCACACTCAGCAACCCCTTGCAGTTTAGTGGATTCATTGCCTTGCTTGGGAAGGGGTAATGATTAAACAAAAAGAAATAACTTTTATTAAAAATCACTTCAAATTTATATGCTTTGAAGCTTTAGAATTAAGTAATCTACGTGTGAAATAATTATTTCTTTCTTAAATTTGTTAAACGATTGAA
>OZ038516.1:53286897-53336897 GCA_964036315.1 Acanthosepion esculentum | reverse complement strand
CATACAACGGTCGAACCCTTGTAACAAAAATGGCGACAAAGATGAGAACAATAGTCTGAATAATGTAAATCGTGTACAAGGTGCCCAGTAAAAAAAAAAAGTTGAAAATTCTAGAAGAAATTTATTTAGCGACAATGATTCAGGCCCAAACTGAAGAATCATTGTGCATGTTCGAAATGTTTGCCTGAATGTTTAACACAAACTTGTAAGAGTGATAACTAGGAAGCAGTAGCTTTATTCCTGAAGATTCCAGAAATTTTTTCAAGGTTATTCAAGGTCAATTATTCTTAAAAGACAAAACAGTGATAATAAATTAGCCGCGTTTTTTTTTAATGTGCACCCTGTAGTTCCGATTTGTACAAATTGTACCAAGGAGAAAATCTCATCGCGACAACTGCCATGAAAATATTTATAGAAAAGACAGAGGGAAGCCACATCACGGTGGATTGAGTTTTATATATGTCGATGATTAGACTTATATCTACAGGTAAATACCGAAACAAGATTTAAATGTATTAGGAAGCGTTAAATCGTGCGAGAGGAAAAACGCACACACAGAAAAAAAACCGATGGTTCGTCTTCACTCAAGCAGAAACAACAAGGTAAATCCTCACCAACGTGTAGTGGCTGGGAGTTAAAAATTATACAAGGAACTATCGACAAATAATTGTCATTAATGCTTTTATTTTTCGTCCTTATTACTATTATTATTATTATTATTATTATTATTTGTTTTTTGCTAATGTGTTCAATTGAGTTGTTCCTAATTCATTATCACGAACAATTAACAATGCTCATGGCGTAAAATTCCCAGTTGTTATTATACTAAGAGTTATTTTTGATCGAACCTGAAAGTGAAAGTGAAAGAGAAAGTAAAATATTTTCTTCAGACGTAATGAAAGACTGCTGATATGTTTACGTTGTCGGAAAATAGTTAAAAAATCACTTTCTTCGCATATCGGTTTTGACAAGGTTGTATTTATTTCATTTTGCCAACAGTTTACACATATCTGTTTACATCTCTGAAATGAGGTGTTATGATTACTTACATTATTTACATTATTCGAACTGTTATCCTCATCTTCATTGCCATATTCTCAAAGTTTCGGTCGTTGTACTCTCCGGCCTTTATGTCTATGTCTCTCTATATATGTCTGTCTATATCTTTGAGATTAGGTATTATGTTTACTTACATTATTTACATTATTCGCACTGTTATCCTCATCTTCATTGCGTATTCACAACGTTTCGGCCGTTGTACGTTCCGGCATTCTTCAGGTGATTGGATCTCTGAGATGAGGTATTATGATTACTTGCATTATTTACACTATTCGGACTGTTATCCTCATCTTCACTGCCATATTCACAATGTTTAGGCCGTTGTACGCTCCGGCCTTCTTCAGTTGATTGGAGTTTTTCTTCGGTACTTTTCTATATCTCTGAAATGAGGTATTATGATTACTTGCATTATTTATATTATTCAGAATGATATCCCCATCTTTATTGCCATATTCTCAACGTCTAGACCGTTAAGCGCCCCAGCCTTCTTCAGGTGACTGGAATGTACAACGGATACTCGGATGAGTTCCACCACGGAATATATCGAGCAGTGCTAAATCGAGTCTAATTCGCTACCACTTCGACACCGAGGCCCGTTGGTACAGTTGGTATGATGTTTGCCTAATAACGTTACTGTCTGGCTTTCACTTCTCGGTAGTGGATGCGCACTGCTGATGAGTCCCGGATATAGGACGAAATGTCCAGTGCTTTTGCATTCTGTTGAGGTTTCTTCTAGACTCAATGAATTACTTAAGTGTATATATATATATATATATATATATATATATAATTTATATATATATATATATATTGTTAGAAAATTGTAACATGAAGATGTTATAAAATCACTACAAAAATAGCCACTTCGTTTCAACACTTCTGGTGTCTTGTCAAGTGATGGTGTTGAATGTAGTATATAGAGTTTTTTAAACCATTACTTGATAAAACACCAGAAGTGTTGAAACAAAATGGCTATTTTTGTAGTGATTTTATAACATGTGTATGTTATAATTTTTAGAAAAAATTATATAAGCTCGACTCTGTATTGAGCACACTTTTAAGAATAGTATTTTTGGTTATTGGAATTTATTCCATGTACACCAGTCCTATACATGGATATATATATATATATATATATATATATATATATATATATATATATATATTAAGACATTTTTATGTTATACATTCTTTTTATGGACACAAATATTTAAGTAAATGCTCTGTTTTACAATGAACCGTATTAATAACATTTACCTGCCTGAATTACTTAAATATTAGTATCTATAAAAAAATGCATAAAGTAAAAAAATTGTCGGGCATTGTCCATTTCATAATATATATATATATATATATATATATATATATATATATATATATATTAAAGACCAAGATCGAGAAAAGACCGAGATCGATAAATGTCAAAAACTGAGATAGATAGATAGATAGATAGATAGACACATATGACTATGTTGATAAAATTTCGTCTTTAAATAAATTTCGTAAAAATGTTACACGCAAGCCAATTGATATAAGATATATATATATATATATATATATATATGCACAACCATATATATATATATATATATATATATATATATATATATATATATATATATATATATATATATATATATATATATATATATATATATATATATATCCATTACTTCATGGTCCCTCCTAAACGGATAACGGCTTGGGTTGAGGAATCGTAGAGCCGAGTTCGAATTCCAGTCGAATACATTACATTCTCTTACGTGGTAATACCCTTGGGAAAGGTGTAAATCCTTTTCTTCTCCCTCCTACTATGGGTATATAGAAGGACAGACCGGGTTCTATAGCCTTGGATGTCAACTGGTCTAGGAGAAGGACAACTCTGAATTCAAAATTTGTGGAGGGTCGTTTGGGGACCTTGTGGCACTCAGTGCACCAGGTCTCTGTATTCGTCCCTTCAAAAAGTGTGGATGGTTCCTGCACAAAACCTTCACCACTATAATCAAATCTCATGTGTCGGCATCGTGCACTCAGTTTCTAGGAACTAATCTGCTTGACCCTCATACGTCGAATTCGACGGGAGAGTCGATGATGATGATATATATATATATATATATATATATATATATATATATATATATATATATATATATATATATATATATATATATAAGATGGTTGTGCATATATATATATTTATATATACAAGATAGTTGTATATATATATATATATATATATATATATATATATATATATATATATATATAAAGTGAACATAGAAGTCAACACTTTGAGGCGACAGTCTGTTTCATGCTAGTGCAATCGTCAGGCAACTAGTTCTGTTATTTTTCTCGGCTATTTATATATATATTTACAGCACTAGTTGCCTAAACCTAAACTAAAATAACAGCACTAGTTGCCTGACGATTGCACTAGCATAAAACAGACTGTCGCCTCTAAGCGTTGACTTCTATGTTCACTTTTATATTTACACATGCTCTATCTCTGATATTGAGCACTTTATCCCATAAATATAGCACACTTTAAGACTATATTTCTTCATATATATATATATATATATATATATATATATATATATATATATATATATATATATATATATATATATATAATTGATAGGTTACTCATTGCACTAGAATATCCACAAAACAGGCCGTAATGGTTGAGGTTGTATTCTCCCCCAGTTTCCAGTACCCTAATAGATTGTTTATAATCATGCCTCTCTGCCACATACGATACGAGTTTTCTAATTGCGGTATCGTAAATGTTTGATTTGCATGACGATCATATCACAGGTTCCGTTGCTCACAATACCAGCTGTACATAAGCGTCACTCATCGGCGTTCCGGCCCGGGTTATTACTCTTAACTTAAATTTTGTGATCGAAATGGAGCCTACAGCGTGATTTGATCGTAACAAACAAAGTATGCATTTCTCCTTTCAGGCACGCATTTTTCTCTCAGGCTTTATCACAAAAGAACAATTTCATGCTGATATTCACTGGAGATTGTCCAGCATTACAAATATACATACATTATATATATATATATATATATATATATATATATATATATATATATATATATATATATATATATATATATATATATAATGTCCGGCAGGGATACACTCATAATCTAATTTCGCCCATCCTTACACGTCGCGAGGCACCACCATTTCCACATCAATTGCAACAGCTGATTGTAATATAAAATGCTATTTCCTCATATATATATATATATATATATATATATATATATATATATATATATATATATATATGTATCTGTGTGTGTGTTTGTGTGTGTGTGCGTGTGTGTGTTAATTCTTTCCTTGTCGGAAAGTTAATATGCTTCAGCCGTCTGAGCGATTACGACCGGCCGGGAATACGAATTTGTCAATTAACAAAGAAAGATAATAGCATTCTTCGAGGAAACTTTGATGGCCAGTCAAGAGTGGGTAAAAGCGGACTGATTGATTTATATAGCACATACCTGAATAGGTTTCAGGATATTATACGCTGATAGATAGATAGATAGATAGATAGATAGAAATTATTATACTGGATAAATGGAACAGCTGAACATTCTCATATATATATATATATATATATATATATATATATATATATATATATATATATATATACAGAGAGAGAGAGAGATAGGATATATATATATATATATATGATTATGGCATTCGTCTGCCCTCGTTATGACCTCTCTAGTTTGGTAGCTAGGGCAAGATTTTTTTTATTATGACAGATCGCCAGTTGCCCATGCAGGGCGTCTCTCCACTCTACGCTACCAATGTTGTCCAAGGAAAAGGCATCGGCTTCGTCGTAAGAGTTGTCTGAACCAAACTTAAAATGACATCGAACTTTCTTAGGAACCGGCTCTGGATTTGAATTCGATGTTGCCTTCTTTTATTCTGATAGATAGATAGATAGATAGATAGATAGATAGATAGATAGATAGATAGATAGGAAGAGACTTAGATAGATAGATAGATAGATAGGAACATACTTAGATAGATAGATAGATAGATAGATAGATAGATAGATAGATAGATAACAAAAAACGCACTGATTTGTAAGAAGTTACTGAGTGTAAAATACTACGCAGAAAAACAAACACATTATTAAGGAGAGAGAACAGTAAAAGAACAGGAAATACGAAAACTGGAGATCTCGGTTGACATTCGATTTTTGGCTGGTAAGCTAGTGCCGAAAAAAAGTTTCCAACAGCAGGAAATGCGAGAAAAGAAACTATTATCCTAGATTTTTACTGTTACGTCTAGCAAATAAAACTGTAAAAAATTGAGACCAAACAGCCAATCCAGTAAATACGTTAACTCGAAATCAGAACAATTGCCATGAATATATTTATAGGAAAAAAGCGCGAAAATATACATATATAAAGAGGATACTTACCTTTCCCAAGTGAATATAATGGATCCGACTAGAATTCGACCTTGGGTCTCCGATACCTCAATCCGAGCTGCTATCCATTATTCCACCATGTCTCATCTTCTTCTTCGCCTAGCTGTGGATAAATAGCAGAACACACTGTCTTCTATAGCCTTGGATGGCAACTGATTTAGGAGAAAGACAACTCTGAATTCAAAACCTGCGGAGAGTCATTTGGAGACCTAGTGGCACGTCGTGCACCAGGTCTCTGTATTCGGCCCTTTAAAAGGTGTGGCTGATTCTGAAAGAAATCCTTCACCACAATAATCAAATCATATGTGCTGTTGTCTGGGCTATCGGTTCCTAGGAATTGAGTACCTTGAACTTCATCTATCTCTCTCTCTCTCTCTCTCTCTCTCTCTCTCTCTCTCTCTCTATATATATATATATATATATATATATATATATATATATATATATATATATATATATATATATATATATATTTGTGTATTTAGGCAGCAATCCTTTTTTCATGCACATTTCATTAAAAACGACTGACAAGGTGCTTTTATTTGTTTTTTTATATAATTTCTCGTGCGATCTAATAAAGTTTTTCTTTTCAGAGGATAAATTATATAAAACCTGTCCGAATGTTCTTTTTATCCGAGCGCTTTCGGCTACACATTTAGCCATTTTCAAAGATTATATTTCAACTGTTAGAATTAGAAATACAAATAGTTTGTTATATGTATGTTTTATAAAATGATTCATTATTTTTTGTTTCAAAACACGGTCAAGATATTATGTCCATGTTCAAAGTTAGTATTATTAAGTGTTGGTTTTTATTAGTAAGGCTTCCATTATTTTTAGCCTTTTTTTGCAAGTGGATGATTTTATTATATTAGTGTTGTCGACAAGTATATTCCGAATTGTGTCCGGTAGGTCTCCACTATTCGGAATATACTTGTCGACAACACTAATATATATATATATATATATATATATATATATATATATATATATATATATATATATATATATATATATATTAAGACATTTTTTATGTTTATAGGTTCTTTTTTTATAGATACAAATATTTCAGTAAATGCTGTGTTTATAATAAACGGTATTAACGACATTTACCGGCCTGAATGTCCGAGAAATTTTCACAGAAAATATGCGTCCTCCGACAGGAATCGAACCTGCATCCTAAATAGAAACGTCATATAGCCTGACGTGCTTTTACCGATTGATCCACCGAGGAACGTTTCGATTCGCAAGGTCGATTTTACTGTCTTTAAACTACAATTCTCTATGATTTTCTCTCGTACATTCATATCTGCTCGATGCGTATCCAACTGTAAACAAATGACGTCACACTTTATGAAATGCATTTACTTAAATATTCTTATCTGTAAAAAGAAAAGAACGTATAAACATAAAAAAGTGTCTTAAAATAATTTTCGGACATTGTCCATTTGATAATATATATATATATATATATATATATATGTATGTATCTCTCTCTCTCTCTCTCTCTCTCTCTCTATATATATATATATATATATATATATATATATATATATATATATATATATATATATATGTATTCAAATTATACATAGAAATCCTGACACAGTTTGTAAACCAATGTACTAAGATTCATTATTTAATCATACACACAAACTCATATTTCGTCCTTTCGTTTTCGGATACGAAGTCGAAATGCATAATCACCTCTATTTTCAGTCAAATCTTTTTCATGAAACGTGTTCCTATGTATATTTTTCACAATATATACAGTTGCGGCCAAAATGTTGAGAACGGCATTGTTTTCGTCAGAAAAGTAGGTATAAGTTTTTATCAAAGTTGTTTTATATTCTATAATTTTCACTGTAATAAATACGATATAAATTGTTATTGTCTTACATTTTGGTGTAATATGAGAGGATAATACAAAAGTTATGGATGATTTACTGATTTACTGCAAAATAATAATCTGCTGACGAATTGGTAACGGAGTAAGTGGCATTATATTAACAAAGTACACTGCCGATATTCTTACTAATGTTTAGTAAACGAACTGTCACGTAAACAAATTAAAAAAATTAGAGTTCGCCGGTTAAATATACCAAAACACGGAGTAAAAGCAACCGTTCTGACCATTTTGGCCGCCATGGGTTTTAACAATAGTGATAAAAATCTGACACAATCCGTTTCCCACTTTTCGTCTATCTATCTATCTATCTATCTATCTATCTATCTATCTATCTATCTATCTATATCAGTCTGTTCAGATCTATCTACCTCAGTCAGTTCATATCTATCTATCTATCTATCTATCTATCTATCTATCTATCTATCTATCTATCTATCTATCTATCCCATTCTGTTCAGATCTATCTACCTCAGTCAGTTCATATCTATCTATCTATCTATCTATCTATCTATCTATCTATCTATCTCATTCTGTTCAGATCTATCTACCTCAGTCAGTTCATATCTATCTATCTATCTCATTCTGTTCAGATCTATCTACCTCAGTCAGTTCATATCTATCTATCTATCTATCTATCTCATTCTGTTCAGATATATCTACCTCAGTCAGTTCATATCTATCTATCTATCTATCTATCTATCTATCTATCTATCTATCTATCTATCTATCTATCTATCTATCTATCTCATTCTGTTCAGATCTATCTACCTCAGTCAGTTCATATCTATCTATCTATCTATCTATCTATCTATCTATCTATCTATCTATCTCAGTCTGTTCAGATCTATCTACTTCGGTCATTTCATATCTATCTATCTATCTATCTATCTATCTATCTATCTATCTATCTATCTCAGTCTGTTCAGATCTATCTACTTCGGTCATTTCATATCTATCTATCTATCTATCTATCTATCTATCTATCTATCTATCTATCTATCTATCTATCTCATTCTGTTCAGATCTATCTACCTCGGTCAGTTCATATCTATCTATCTATCTATCTATCTATCTATCTATCTATCTATCTATCTATCTATCTATCTATCTCAGTCTGCTCGAATCTATCTGTCCGAACAAATAAATCCATAGAGATTTTGATAAAGAAATACAATGGATCAATGGATAAAGACATTCGAAAGAGTAATCAGAAACTTTCTCATTTGCCGTGAATTGACAAATTTTTCTTTTGGACCCGAATCTAATTCTATGAATCCACACATCGTATTATCGATTATGGCGTGAAATTGGCTAATCAATGCATTTGCACCAAATTACTTATCTCTTGATCACTGCAAATATTGATTTCACACAGTGACTTCCAGAAAATTGAATAGACAGGGAATTTGTCGCTAAAGTAGTCAAAAAGACATATCTACGGTTATATATATATATATATATACATATATATATATATATATATATATATATATATATATATTATATAAATTTGCGATACATACATAGATTCATATATATATATATATATATATATATATATATATATATATATTATATAAATTTGAGATACATACATATATATATATATATATATATATATATATATATATATATATATATATATATATATATATATATATATATGGAGTAATGGATTGAGGAATCGGAGAGCCGAGTTCGAATTCCAGTCAAATCCATTACATTCACTTACTTGGTGCGAATCCTCTTCTTATCCCTCCAGCTATGGGTAAATAGCAGGACAAACTGGGTTCTATAGCCTTGGATGGCAACTGGTCTAGGAAAAGGACAACTCTGAATTCAAAACCTGCGGAGGGTCATTTGGGGACCTTGTGGCACGTAGTGCACCAGGTCTCTGTATTCGACCCTTCGAAATGTGTGGATGCTCCTGCACGAAACCTTCACGACTATATTCAAATCTCAAGTGCTGTTGTCGGGCTGTCGGTTTCCTACGAACTGATCTGCTTGACTGTCATACGTCGAATTGGATGGGAGAGTCGAATATATATATATATATATATATATATATATATATATATATACATGTGTGTGTATTATTCTTCTTTATATTTACATACGCTCTAACTCAGATATTGAATACTTTTGCTCATAGATATAGCATAGTGAAACTATATTTTTTATCTTTTATATATATATATATATATATATATATATATATATATATATATATATATATATATATATATAAACATACATATATATATATATATATACACACACGCCGAGCCACACTGAAGAGGTGTGATACAGCGATACAGTTTGTCTGTGGATGACAATATATATATATATATACATATATATATATATATATGTGTGTGTGTGTTTGTGTGTGTGTATTATGTAATTTTACAGATGAAGTTCGATAAAAAAATACAAAAAAAGTTTATACTCGAATATGAGTATCCATTAAAAATAAAGTTTAAAGAAACTAAATTAAATGTAAAAATATTTAATCCCTTCCCCAATATATACTTATATATATATATATATATATATATATATATATATATATATATATTAGTGGTGGGGCTGTCCATATTTTAAACGGGAATTTAATAATATAATTCGTAATTTCTCTCTCGCAAACACACACACACACGTATATATATATATATATATATATATATATATATATATATATATATATATATATATATATATATATATATATATATAGAAGACGTTTGAAGTTCGTATATATTGGCATTGTGTGTGATACATATGAAGACTGTGTGTATATATTTAACTGTGCAAATACGCGTGCCTCTGATATGTATAATATCAATTTTGCGGGAAGAAGTTAATCTCCGGTAGTGTGTGATGCGTGTGTGTCCAATGTGAAGATTTAATGTTGTCATTTGATTATTGATACTGGAGATACGATATCCCAAAAGATACCAGAATTTATAAACAACATTTACTAATATACTAATAATGACACTAAATACTTACATTCGACACACAAGCACAATTATATATATATAAATAAATATATTTTTTTTTTGAAAAATATGATTCCTTCGCTACATAAGGCTTCACATGTTTCAAAAACCAGAGCCAAAAACCTCAATATAATTATTAAAATTAAATTGAAATAAAGTATCAAGCCCTGTTTCATCTTCAAGCGAAAATTTAGGAATAAGCAATCTTGAAATTTACGCATCTTTATAAGCATGTTTGTTCGCAAAATGGATTAATGTGGAAACGGCCGGGGCGACCATTTTGATAAGGGGCATAAAAGTTAATTTGTATCCACATATCAGTCACCTTCGGAAAGATGTCGAGCCGAGACAGGGCCGATTAAAAATTAAAAAAAAATAATTTTAAAAAATAATTCGAAAAAATTTTTTTTTAAAATAATTATAATTTATGCTCTACTTCTGTATGGAGCACTGTTTTTTTTTAAAATAAAAACAAAAATGCTAAAGAACTCCGGATTATTTACCTAACGTGTTCTTTCCTATATATATATATATATATATATATATATATATATATATATATATATATATATATATATATATATATTATAAATTAATTGATTTAAAATATGTTTTTTTCGCTACACACAAACCATATTTTAAATCAATTAATTTATAATATTAATGCTCTGTAAATTTACATTGAGCACTATTGTGTAAAAATAAAAAAATATCTGTAAGAACACCGGATTTTATATCTTACTGTTCTTTCTTTTTATTTTTATATACATATATATATTATTATTTTTTAAGCGTATCACCCCAAGCAAGGCTGGAGGCCACTATCACGCAAGGGGTTATAGAAGGGTTGGAGGAAGAGCAGATAGGAGTGGTAAAGGAGAGGATGTGAGGAAAGAGAAAGACAGTGGGTCGATCAAGGCAAGGGGGGTACAGAAGATTTGGAGCGAGAGCAGATAGGAATGAAAGGTGAAAGGATGTGGAGAAGGGAAGTTGATAGATCAAGGCAACTGGAGAGGTCGATTGACGCTACACTTAAACGGTTGGAGATTTGTCAGGGAAACAGTAATAGGGAAGGGAGTTCCACAGGCGAGATGTGCGAGAGATGAAGCTATTGGAGTAGAAGAGACCTCTACATCTAACAGTTTCAACGGTGAAGGGGTGGGAACGGGATGCCAGCCTCGTATGACGTTTAAATTCATGAGGCCTAGGGACAAGCGAAAGCAGCTCCTCGGAGCAATTACCGTGAAAGTACTTGTAAAAAAAGACAGAGCGACCAGTACAGAGGCCAGAGAGAGAGAGAGAGAGAGAGAGAGAGAGAGAGAGAGAGATCCGGGAAACCCTTCCTAAACACGAAACAATGTTTGAGCCTCTAATCGTGTCCAATAGAGGGTGGAGGAGTGTAGACCGGGCGGTAGGAAAGCCTACCTACTCCTGTATATATATATATATATATATATATATATATATATATATATATATATATATATATATATATATATATATATATATATATATATTTATTTTTATATATATATATATATATATATGTGTGTGTGTGTAGTTTCAGACAGAAGACAAAGATATCCACCGTCAAAAATGATATTTTGTTAATTTTACATAAAACATTTCTATGTAGACGCAGAAGAGTAGACGCAGGTCGTAAGTTCAAGATGCGATTCTATGACGTCATACCATGGCCTCCTATATCTAAAGGTTCTTTTAACTGTGTGTGTGTAAGTGTGAGTATTGCTGTTTTGTTAATTAATCTCTCTCTAATATATGTAAAATGCGAACTACCGAACGCCTAATGCAGAAGAACATGACCTGTTATCTCTATCCAGTTTTGCAAAAGGGAAAACAGCAAGAATATCGGCGATAGAATGTTGGGCAGTCTCTCAAACAACGCAGACGACAATGTAAGGTCTACTTTGCATTTCCTTACGATTAAGCTAAAGTATATATTTTCTGAGGAAAATAAATAAAGATCCGGTTTTGATATATATATATATATATATATATATATATATATATATATATATATATATATATATATATATATATATGTTTTGATATATTGGAATTTGGTTGGAAATTCTTGTCAGTTAAAAACATTGTTTGGGAATGATGCAAGTCTGGGCTGTTATAACCAAGGCCCATGCAAAGGTCTCATGTCCGCCTCCCGAATCTGTAATACGGGTCCTCCCATTTTCTTATATCTCAACTTTCATAAGATTGTATTCATATAAAGTACACGTTTTATTCAATTGTAACCTAATTATATACAATAATGGATCCTATTCATCTAGAAAAATTGGAAATAAATCCAATGTATCTAAATACAAATTAGAGACATGTCATAATAGTCCATCTTAAATAAGAGACATATCATAATTGACCGTCTAAAATTAGAGACATATCATAATTGACCGTCTTAAATTAGAGACATGTTATAATAGACCATCTTAAATTAGAGACCTGCCATAATAGATCATTCCATCTTAAATAAATCAACAATGTTTTGCCTCAGTTTTGTGAATAGTTTTAACACATCCAACATTCTGGACGAAAAATAGTGAATTTTATATCGTGTTTTTTTTTTCTTTTTTTTTTTAGCAAAGATTAGCATAAGCAAAACAAATACGCGGATTTAGACGCAAAAAAAGAGCCAAAAAAGACACTGCAAAAAATGTTTAAATGTAGGTAAAAAAAAAGAAAGCAAATGTAGATAAGATAGCGAATGTCACAAAACACTGCCCGGGGCCCCCAATCAGGCTTGCCTCGCTCCGGCCGTTTTGCGTCTGTTATTTTGCTGTTAGTTTACATCGGACCTGAGTCGAAGTTATTGTAGTCATAAGTTGGCCGAATTAATTTTAAACAATTGGTAGTTGGTTTATGGATTGTGCGACAGGTTGGTACTTGTTGGCGTATTTCATGCAAAATTGCTTTGTCTTTTAGTTCTTATTGTTGATGATTCTATCGGGAACTTGGACACCTCGAGGCGGTGTAATGGTTACCAAGCTTGTCTCGCTAAAACGATTACGACTGAGTAGTGAGTGCGGTCCTCACTGTGTGGCCCCCTACTTTCGGCCTTGTGCCACATCTAAGCTACGCTAGTCGTATTTGTGTTGCCTACAGGTAACATATAGTGTGGTGGAATAATGCATAGCGGCTCAGATTGAGGAATCAGAGAGCCGAGTTCGCATTCCAGTCGAATCCATTACATTCACTTACGTGCTAATACACTTGGGAAAGATATGAATCATCTTCTCGCCCCCCACCCAAAAGGAGAGACCGGGTAAATAGCAGGACAGACTACCATGAAGGACAACTGGTCTACCGAAGAAAAAAAATGTCTACCTATTGCGCAGAAAAAAAACAACCTCGTCAGTCATGTATCGAAAGATACATGATCGACTAAGCATGCGTCACGCATGGCACATAACTGATTGATAGGTAACATTAGTCGGACTGGTGTCGTGGATTTGATTACGTATCAATATATATATATATATATATATATATATATATATATATGAATAAATATAGTCTTAAAATGTGCTATATTTATGGGATAAAGTGCTCAATATCAGAGATAGAGCGTGTGTAAATATAAAAGTGAACATATAAGTCAACACTTAGTCAAGCCTGACGATTGCATCTAGCATGAAACAGACTGTCGCCTCTAAGTTCTGATTTCGATGTTCACTTTTATATATATATATATATATGCATATGTTTCATATATATGTTTTATATATATATATATATATATATATATATATATGTTTCATGCTAGTGCAATCGTCAGTTGCCTGACGATTGCACTAGCATGAAACAGACTGTCGCCTCTAAGTGTTGACTTCTATGTTCACTTTTATATTTACACACGCTCTATCTCTGATATTGAGCACTTTATCCCATAAATATATCACACCTTAAGACTGTATTTCTTCATATATATATGTATATATATATATATTGACCACTAATATTATATATATATATATATGTATATATATATATATATATATATATATATATATATATATATATATATATGCGTGTGTGTGTGTGTGTGTGTGTGTGTGTGTGTGTGTGTGTGAGAGATAAATGTTAGTTTATTTTTTATTATTGTTTTAGTTTTGTTTATTATTATGTTTTAGTAAGTTTTTTTATCCTTGTTAATATAGTTGATTGAATAGGTCAGTCGGGGGTCTCTGTTTATGACCATGTAGGACAGGAAATGATGCGATATTCAAAAAGTTGTATGGCTAACTTGTTTGTAAGTTAAAATGTAGCCGTGAAACTCGAATGAAATTTGTTTGCTATGTACGATCGGGAGTGGTGGTTGCCATTTTAACCAATAGTTGTGAGCATCTCGTATAAAATGCTCAATCTGTATCGGCTAAGATGACTCCAGACGACATTAACACTCACAGTGCCAATCTTTTTATCGTCATTTTATTCGGACATCTGCTCACTGGACGTCAACTGACGGCAAAACCTCCAAACCTTTTCGGCTGCTAGCCTCTTTCAATATTTGCATAAATGCCATCAGCAACGCCCATTCCATTTGCATAAACTGTCCTTCTAAGTGGACATAACAGCTGGTCGGAGCGGTTGACCGGCAGGATTAACAAAGTATTATGGTTGTGATTCACGGTCAAGACATTCCAATTCCCAACAATCCCAGCGCTTTCCACAGACCCTAATACCTCATTCAGATGGACTTCGACTGAAAGGTTCAATTCTTTTTGACCAGGAGACCGTCTTAGTCAGCTCTGGATCATTCTATGCAGTTTATAAGCGATTCGAAGTATTTGACAATACCCGTCTATTAGGAAGGCTAGCCAATCCCTATTGCAGACGTTTGCTCGGGCGAATTTGTGTTTATTGAACACCCACAGAGCCCACCTGTGGTTTATACTGCAACTATGCTGAGCAGTTGCAGTTTCTGGGGAAAGAGAGTGTTAACAATTTGAACAAGGTCAGCGCACTGAAACCCTCGGCCACAATCACTTTGGACTTCGTGCTAGCACAGCTATCAGAGTCCCGTCTACCCAATTTCACTCACAAGGCTTGGGACGTGGTTTTCAGGTACTTTCAGGTGCACGCTGGTCTCGACCCCTCCAGTCCGATAACACCAGGAAGTCTACTTACTGAGAAAACGACCATAGGACGATTCGAACCCGGGTCTCATGGTCAGTATGCGAACGCTCGATCCACTCGACAAGGTAACCTCAACGAAATATACTTATAACAACATAGATTCGTCTTATTGCATGCATTGATTGATTGATATGTTTTTTATGGGTTGGCAACCCTTTTGGGTTATTTATAGCCGAAACATATTTTAAATTGTGAGAATATTTCTTCTTTTTTTTTTAGAAAGAATATTGATTTATTAACTCTTTTTTAAAGGATGATAGTGATTTTCCATCTAGAAGAACTATTATTTAACCCACAGATAGGGGAGAAGATGAACACAGCTTTTCCACGAGTATTTACGCGTAGCCATGCTACTAGATTGGCATCTAGGCCCCACTCGTTTATTGCTGAATTAGTTAAATGCAACCGCCACTTCTACTCCAAGAGTTTCTTTAGTCGCACTTCCCGCCTGTGGAACTCCTTTGCTTCCGTGATAAACACCATTTTTAAAAATTTAAATGCAACGTCAGTCGCCATCTTCTTGAATCCCCTCATCTTTTAGCCAGTCCCCAATCCCCTATATCGAGTTTTTTCTCTCACTTTTACACACTGTACCCCGCCCCCGGGTATTAGTGGCATTTCCGCCTTGCTTGGGGTGAAATGATTTTTTTAAAAAGTGAATGCAAAGAACCGACTTGAATCCAAATTGGGCTCTTCGAATTCTCATTCCGAGCTGCAAGCCATTACACCATCCGAATAGAATATCCAGCATTCCTATAAACACACACACACACACACACACACACACACACACACACACACACATATATATATATATATATATATATATATATATATATATATATATATATATATATATATATATATGTAAAAAAAACATACATATAAATGTAAAAGACAATAGGAAAACTGTAATAGTTGCCGACGCGTTTCGTCCGATGTGGACTTTCTCAAGGCAAAACGAAATGAATTTATTATCGAAGTAACTAATAGTAACAAATAATGTCCTTAGCAAGTGGAAGAATTTAGAGAACGCTATTTTCATACTTTTAACTGAAATTCTAAATTAATAATAAAAATATTTATAATAATAATAATAATAAAAAAATTTACTAAAAATTTTGATCTGAAGAGATGAATATATAGAGATATTCACGAAATAAATTATAACTGGAATGAAGTTTTTCTTCTTGATTATTATTGTAATTATAATATATATATATATATATATATATATATATATATATATATATATATATATGTAAATTCCCAAGAGGATATATATATATATATATATATATATATATATATATATATATATATATATATATATATAAATGTAAAAAACATACATATAAATGTAAAAGACAATAGGAAAACTGTAATAGTTGCCGAGGCGTTTCGTCCGATGTGGAATTTCTCAAGGCAAATTGAAATGAATTTATTAAACGAAGTAACTAATAGTAACAAAACAAAATATCCTTAGCAACTGGAAGAATTTAGAGAATGCTATTTTCATACTGTTAACTGAAATTCTAAATTAATAATAATAATAATTTTATTAAAAAGATTTTACTAAAAGATTTGATCTGAAGAGATGAATATATAGAGATATTCACGAAATAAATTACAACTGGAATGAATCTGTAAGTTTTTCTTCTTGATTATTATTGTAATTATAATATATATATATATATATATATATATATATATATATATATATATATATATATATATATAGAGAGAGAGAGAGAGAGAGAGAGAGAGAGAGAGAGAGAGAGATGGAGAGAGAGAGATATTGGCTTGACTTTCTCCCTTATTCCCGGAATGAAAAAACAAACAACACAAATAAAACTACCGGAACTTTTTCTTCCATAATTCATATCTATATAAAAAATTCTGATGAAGTGAAAATAAAAGCGAAATATGTTAATATTTCAAATGTTTCCTAATTTTTTCCTTATCCTATCATTTTATAGGATTCTAATCCAAATTTAATCCCAATTCATATACATGTTTATATTTATCAGTTGAGATTTTTGCAAAACATTGATGAAATACCATGATCAAAACGATATTTCTCACCGCTCGCATCTGAGCTTGCTCGTCTGCTTGCATTAATTACTGATCCCCACTGCAGCCGAATACTCAGGCATATTTTTGTTTCTTCAACAGTTACAGAACCAAAGTTACAGTTTCTTGGAGAGCGCACGTTATCCAGCATGATTGCAACTTTGAACAAGACCAGTTCACTCAAACCCTCGGGCATGCTGACTTATTTCGTCATGTTAACTCAAACCATCTATGACTTCTGGACAGTTTAATCTCACCCAAGTTCACTCACTCTTGGGTCAACCTCTGAACTTTCCAACGATGCTAGAAGCTGAATCGTCCTCCCAGATCGATAGTATCAAGAAGTCTCCTCTCTGACAAATCGACCATTGTCAGATTCGAACTCCGGGTTATGGTCGTAATGTTCAGGTCTTAACCACTAGGTCATGGCGCCCTCACGGTTAGTGGTTGGAAACAGCATAAATGTTTCCAAAAACAGCGTTTCTCAACCTTTTTCCCTATTTGGAACACTTGAAATGCAGAACTCTAATTAGTAAATACTGGACTAGAATATTATATATATATATATATATATATATATATATATATATATATATATATATATATATATATATATATATATATATCAATTATGTGGTGCGTAACATTGATATTAAAATAACCGACCCGACGTACGAATTCCTGATAATAACTGTGACATTACTCTATTTATTTACTTCTACAAAAGAATTCTCATATTACTATATTAGTACAAGAACGCACAATTTTAAAATTTAAAAAAATTCAACCTCAGCGTCGTGACCGCACGCTCCAAAAGTATTCTTACAGTTAACAATATCACATTTCTAAAAACACTTCTTTCGGATTACACTATCTTTCGATGTCCTGTTATTACCTGGATGTAAAAAACTTACCTATTTCCCTACCTGATGATGATCGTATGAAACGATTGAAAGCTAAGCTAGTAGCAAAAATAAAACATGATAAAACCGGAATTTATAAACAAGGATCATACCATTCATTAACGGATTCGAGGTTAATGTATTTTATTATTAAATATT
The DNA here is from genome assembly GCA_964036315.1 of Acanthosepion esculentum. Classification (NCBI taxonomy): domain Eukaryota; kingdom Metazoa; phylum Mollusca; class Cephalopoda; order Sepiida; family Sepiidae; genus Acanthosepion; species Acanthosepion esculentum. The sequence goes on along the minus strand of OZ038516.1, from coordinate 53,318,161 downwards.
GTTTGCGAGAGTGATTCTTGCCATATCATTAACTTCATTATCTGCTTTTCGTATGAATGTTTCACGTCATATATATATATATATATATATATATATATATATATATATATATATATATATATATAATTATAAAAGTGGACATGGAAGTCAGCACTTAGAGGCGACAGTCTGTTTCATGCTAGTGCAATCGCCTGACGATTGCACTAGCATGAAACAGACTGTCGCCTCTATGTGCTGACTTCCATGTCCACTTTTATAATTACACACGCTCTATCTCTGATATTGAGCACTTTATCCCATAAATATAGCACACTTTAAGACTATATTTTTTCATATATATATATATATATATATATCAAGAAAACATTTAAATTTGAATATAAATTTTTGTATGAAATAAAATACTTTTCCTGATGGCATCAACAAAACATGTCAAAGTAATTTTCCATATTGTCTTATACGGGGTGTAGCAGGCATACCTCCCACATATACTTCTGACATATTCATAAAACAGTAAGAGGTATTAGTATGGGGTGTACCAGCTAGCCACAATTCAAGGGCTATTTTGTGTTAGGAAGAATAATACGCTTTAGCCTTCCAATAACCGGACACCGATACTAATATTGGCATTAGTGTATCCACTGATACACCAACACCGAATGAGGATACAGCAAGACGAAATACGGGACCGTACCCAACAAGACATTTAATAATGCAAACAAATTATATACACATATTAAAAAGGTTTACATGTCCCAAACACAAGATTGTTCATATAGTCCAATGGACCGAGGGTGTTTAACGAGAACAGAGAAATGCCATACCAACTTTAGGGCCGTTGACTGTCCATAAATGAGTTAACAGGACTTACTTCTTTCTCCATGCTAGGCTGGGTACCAGCAGACCAATTTCCACGTGTGTGGACTCCGGTGGTCGCAAGTAAAAAAGGGAGAGCTTCCTAAAAACGGAAGTGACGAAAGGGAAGAAGGGACAGGAGAGTTCTCGTCTCTAAGGGGCTGAACTTCCGTTAGCCCGACCCAAGGGAAACAACTCTAGTCTCCCTACAGAGGTATTTGTTGGAATTAATTCTGTTACACCCTGTATATTAACTCAGCGTTTCTCAACTTTTTTACCTTTGTGCTACCCTTGAAATAGTTTTCATGTCTCAGAAAACTCCAGCATAAAAATTATAATTTTAAATAATATAAGAGATCAGATCGCCTTTTATAATAACCAAGAGTTTTCTAACAATATGTTGTAGGTGTTTAGTAAAATTACGAATAGAAAAACCAAACAAAAATTACTCAAAAATACATTAGCCTATTTACCACTGTTTCTTGTGGAATCCCAAGAGACTTCTTACAAAACTCTAGTGTTCTGGAGAACCCCAATTAAAAAATAATGGACTAGAATATAAAACAAAAACCTCACGCAACAATTTACATTTAAATATAAATTTATGCAGAAAAATTAAGCGATCCAAATACTGTCCACATTCTAATTTGTATATAAAAATAATATATATAACTTATAAGTGTTTCTCGCGGAACACCTCGTGACCTCTTTTGGAACCCTAAGTTTGCAGGGAACCCCGGTTGAGAAACACAGATTTAAAATATGCTCACTAAATCATGAATAGAAGGAAGGAACTGTCTACAAGTAATCCTAAATTTATTTATCCGTCTTGGGTATGACGATAAATAGATCTGTGTCCTGGGTAAGACGATAAACTCGTGACCTCTTTTGTATCCCTAGGGTTACAGGAAACCCCGGTTGAGAAACCCCGATTTAGACATATTTTGAAATATGCTCTCGAAGTCACGAATAGAATGAAGGAACTGTCTACAGCAAAAATGTTTCTAAACCAGCGTTTCTCAACCTTTTTCCCTCTTTGGAACACTTGAAATAGTTTTCATGTCTCAGAAATGCCCAGCATAAAAATGATAATTGTAAATAATATGAGAGATCAGATCGCCTTTTATAATAAGAGTTTTCTAACAATATGTTGTAGGTGTCTAGTAAAATTACGAATATGAAAATTTTTAAAAATTACTCAAAAATGCATTTGCCTGTTTATTGTTGTTTCATGTGGAATCCCAAGAGACTTCTTACAAAATTCTAATGTTCTGGAGAACACCAATTAATAAATATTGGACTAGAATATTTGAAAAAAATCTAGCAACAATTTACATTTAAATATAAATTTATACACAAAAATTAAGCGATCCAAATACTGTCCACATTCTAATTTGCTTATAAAAATATATATAACTTATAACTGTTTCTCGCGGAAAAACTCGTGACCTCTTTTGGAACCCTAAGTTTGCGGGGAACCCCAATCGAGAAACACAGATTTAGACATATTTTGAAATATGCTTTCCTTTGTCCATCTTTCTCTCTATCCGCCGTGTGAGTATCAAATTATACAAGCCCTCCTTTCTCAGTACGTGCCCCAGACACTTGACCTGTACTCAACTCAGTCACTCAATAATGCACGAATACTGTCCACTAACCATTGAAATCGGTTTCACACTGACTCCATATAGACATCGCTAAATATATTAACTATAATTATAATAATTTTAAATAATATAAGAGATCGAAGCTTTTATTATAATAACCAAGAGTTTTCTAACAATATGGCGTACGTGTTTAGTAAAATTACGAATATAGAATTAAACAAAAATTACTCAAAAATACAATAGCCTATTTATCGTTGCTTCTTGTGGAATCCCAAGTGACCTCTTGCGGAACTGTAATGTTCCGGAGAACACTAGTCATCCCAGAGATATAGCCAAAGCCATATACATATTGTAATTCTTATGAAAAAAAATATTCTTTTGCTCAACAAAAAGCCTGTTTAATTTCATTTGACTAGACCATCGTTTCTTGACGTTTTTTACCCTTGCGGAACCCTTGAAATAATTTCCATGTCTCAGGGAACCCCAGCATAAAATGTACTATATACCCTTAATAATATCTCCTATATTTTATCGTTGGTCACGTGATAAACATAAAATATGGACACTTAATCTGTACTCGAGTTAGTCACTCAATTGTACACGAATCCGTTACGTACAGAACCTGTCCAGTGAACGTGGTTTTACCCTACGTTGTACCTTCTTTTATGAGTAGTGTCCTTTCAGGACGGAGGCGATCATGGCTTTCCACATCTTCCTATTCCTTGCAGCTATTAATAAGTTTCGTCTTTTTGTTAGATCTCCAAAACCGTGTCCTACCATCCATTTAAAGCCCATCAAGTATATTACGCCCTGCTTGCCTCTGTCCGTCTTTCCCTCAATCTGTCCTGTGAGTATCAGATTTTCCAAGCCCTGTTTCCTCAGTACGTACGACAGAAATTATAACTGCCTCTTCCTGATGTTAGACATAAGTTTCCTTTTCGTTTCTATTTTCTCCAAACCCTCGTCGTTGCTCATATGTTCCAATAAAATATTTACAATAACTCATCTCAGAAATATGGACAGAACCTGAAGAAGGCCGGAGCGTTCAACGACCACAATGTTGTGAATATGACCTATAAATAGGAGGACAACAGTCCGACCGATGTAAATAGTCTTAATATTAACAATAACTCATCTCAGAGATAGAGCCAAATCCATATACACATTGAAATTCTTATGAATAAATCTTTTGCTCAACAAAAGCCTGTTTAATTTCATTTGACTAGACGAACGTTTCTTGACGTTTTTTACCCTTGCGGAACCCTTGAAATAATTTCCATGTCTCAGGGAACCCCAGCATAAAATGTACTATATACCCTTAATAATATCTCCTATATTTTATCGTTGGTCACGTGATAAACATAAAATATGGACACTTGATCTGTACTCGAGTTAGTCACTCAATTGTACACGAATCCGTCACGTACAGATCCTGTCCAGTGAACGTGGTTTTACCTTACGTTGTATCTTCTTTTATGTGTCGTGTCTTTTCAGGACGGAGGCGATCATGGCCGTCCACATCTTCCTATTCCTTGTAGCTCGTAATAAGTTTCGTCTTTTTGTTATTTCACCCAAGCCCTGTTCTTCCATCCATTTAAAAACCGTCAAGTATATTACGCGCTGCTTTCCACTGTCCATCTTTCTCTCAAACTGTCCTGTGACTATCAGATTTTCCAAGCCCTCTTTCCTCAGTACGTGCCCTAGAAATTTCAACTGCCTCTTCCTGATGTTAGATATAATTTCTCCAAAGCCTCGACGTGGACACTTGACCTGTACTCAAGACAGTCACTCAATAATGTATGAATCCTGTCCACTAACCATTGAAATCGGTTTCACACTGACTCCATATAGACATCGCTAAATATATTCCCTATGATTATTATAATTTTAAATAATATAAGAGATCAAATCATTTTATTATAATAACCAAGAGTTTTCTAACAATATGGCGTACGTGTTTAGCAAAATTACGAATATATAAAATTAAACAAAAATTACACAAAAAAAAAACCCTTAATAACTGTTCATCGCGGAACCCGTGGGTTGCGGGAAACACTTGTTGAAAAACACTGATTTTGAGAGTTTATTTCAAAATATGTCTAAGAAACGAATAGAATGAAGGAACTGTCTACAGGAAAAGTGTTTCCAAACAAGCGTTTCTCAAAATTATTCCCTCTTTAAAACACTTGAAATAGTTTTCATGTCTTAGGGAACGCCCTGCATAAAAAATTAATTTATAGCATTATTAATATCTATTTCTTTTTATATTTAAATATGCGGACACCGTGCATTCGTCCTGTACTCGAGTGACTCAGTCACTGGTACACGAATCCGTCACGTAGAGGTCTTGTTCACTAACCAGTGAAAGCGGTTTCATACTGACGCCATATTGAAAGCTGTTTCATACTGACGCCATTTTGAATGCGGTTTCATACTGATGCCATTTTGAGTGCGGTTTCATACTGACGCCATATTAAAATCGCTAAAAACGTTCACTATGATTATTATAATTTTAAATAATATAAGAGTTCGACGCTTTTATTATAATAACCAAGAGTTTTCTAAGAATATGGCGTACGTGTTTAGTAAAATTATAAATATAAAATCAAACAAAAATTACTCAAAAATGCATTAGCCTATTTCTCGTTGTTTCTCGCTATTTCTCGCGGAACCTAAAGCGACCTCTTGCAGAACCCTAAGGAACATCAGTGGAGAAGCATTGTTCTAAGCAGTTGTATATTTTTTTCGCCATGGAATATCAAAATTCTGTTAGGGGAGAGATTTCAAATAGTTATTTTGTTCCCGAGTCATTGGAAAATTCTACAAATTCACCGTGAAAATTCCCTGTGGTAGATGTGAAAAGTTGCTAGGAAGTTATATACACTTTTGAACAATTTTCTGCGCGTTTTTAGCAATAGATTGCATATATAAGCTTCAGGAGACATGGTCCAGTGGATAAAAACGTTGGTGAGATCCAGTGACTAGACCCAAAAGAGTTGTGAGTTCAGTACCAGGCCACAGCAGCGGTGCATCAAAACTTGGAGAGTTGAGTTAAAGAGAAATAACTGAGATATCCAGAAGAGGCACGGCACGCGGAACTAGAACAATCTACCGTTGTGGGCGAAATAAAGGTTCGGTTTGAAATTCCAATCACCCGAATAAGGCTGGAGCGTACAAATTAAATATAGCAATGAAGATGAGGATAACAGTCCGAATAATGTAAATAATGTAAGTAATCATAATACCTCATCTCAGAGATATCGACAGAGATATAGACAGGGAAATATAACATAAAGACTGGAGCGTACAACGGCCAAAACGTGATGAATATGGCAATCAAGATGAGGATAACAATCCGAATAATGTAAATAATGTAAGTAATCATAATACCTCATCTCAGAGACGTAAAGGCCGAAACGTGGTGAATATGGCAATGAAGATGAGGATAACAATCCGAATAATGTAAATAATGTAAGTAATCATAATACCTCATCTCAGAGACGTAAAGGCCGAAACGTTGCGAATATGACAATGAAGATGAGGATAACAGTCCGAATAATGTAAGTAATGCAAGTAATCATAATACCTCATTTCAGTGATCCAATCACCTGAAGAAGGCCGAAGCGTAAAACGGCCGAAACGTTGTGAATATGATAATGAAGATGAGGATAACAGTCAGAATAATGTAAATAATGAAAGTAATTATAATACCTGATTTCAGAGATCCAATCACCTGAAGAAGGCCGAGCGTAAAACGGCCGAAACGTTGTGAATATGATAATGAAGATGAGGATAACAGTCAGAATAATGTAAATAATGCAAGTAATCATAATACCTCATCTCAGAGATCCAATCACCTGAAGAAGGCCGAAGCGTAAAACGGCCGAAACATTGTGAATATGATAATGAAGATGAGGATAACAGTCAGAATAATGTAAATAATGAAAGTAATTATAATACCTCATTTCAGAGATCTAATCACCTGAAGAAGGCCGAAGCGTAAAACGGCCGAAACGTTGTGAATATGATAATGAAGATGAGGATAACAGTCAGAATAATGTAAATAATGCAAGTAATCATAATACCTCATCTCAGAGATATAGACGAATATGAGCTCCACTTGAAATTTAGTTTGAACCTGTGGCTAAAAATTTCCCTGTCTAATCTCTGGATTAGTCTATCATCCTTTCCAAGTAGATCGTGTTTTCCCAGAAGCTCAAATAGATCCTTGTGCCGTACCTTCCTATAATACGCTCACTCATTTCAGAAATAGGGGAATTACAGAACAGACGGGAGACTTCATCGCGTACCTCCGAAATTCTTGCGCGAACCCGGCGTAACTATACCACTTGTTCAAGAACCGAAGCTTTAATATCTCGTTTCCGTTACACCTTTTACGGTGTTATTAATTGCACGATAATTGCACACAACGTTTCAAAAGAATATGTAGCGCCAGTTCGTGTTGAAATTTTGAAAACATTTGCTATATTTGAGTACATCTTACATATACAGAAATAGAGGATCAGTAAGTCAGTACCCTGATTGATCTAAGTAAATTTGGATCCGAAATTATCACTGATGTTACCCGATCTAAGTGATTAACTCACAAAGGTTCGGTTAAGTGTATTGACAAGGAAGGAGATTATGTTCAGAAATAACTACGTGCTTTGCGAAATAGATACGTTTTTCTCACTTAGCTGCAAACTTATTGATGAAACAATCTATAAATAAACACACACAAACACACACACACACACACACACACACACATATATATATATATATATATATATATATATATATATATATATATATATTGATACACACATAGGCCTAGATATTGATAACGATACTTCCACAAACACACGCACACACACACTTATATATACTTTCCAAACCCGCGCGCGTACACACACACACACACACACACACATATATATATATATATATATATATATATATATATATATATATATATATATATGCCGGATTTTCTCTTTCTATATCAGCCTGAATCTGTAGTTTAAAGTTCCTTATGTCAGTTAGTAAATGAATAATTAAGCCGGGCTTAAGCCATAATTTGTTCTGTGAACCGTAAACTTTATTGGCATCATGTCTGACGCACCCTGCCTGCCTTTCGGATCAAGCCGTGTTTTTAGATCTCAACCCCCTACCCACGGAGTAATACCAAACCCATACCACCCACCTACTTGTAAACTATATAAACGCATACGCACACAAACACACGCACGCGCACTCTCGCTTACTCCCTTTTCTTTCTTTCTTTGTTTTTATACACACACACACCACACACATACGCGTACATTTGATGCCGTCACATTCCAAACGTAATGTTTTAATTCTATTGTTTATACGTAGTGTTGTAATCTGTTGATCTGTGTGTAATCTGTAAGGACCAAACACAGTTTTAGCGTGAGTGCATTGTTTTATGAGCAGTCGTCTTCGCTGTCTGGTTTTATAGACAGGTGTCTCGTGGAGAAGAGGCTGACAAGCCTGTCTCAAATTGTGAGCTTGCCTTCTCACAGGTTGCCGAAACCCGAGTCCTTGTGCCAGACGATGCTAGACTTGAATGCATAACAAAAGAAATGCCTTGTCATGAACATATGTGTCGGAAGATTATATTGTCGGACATTTTTCAGTTCGATCCTCACTGAGTGCCCGACATTTTTAGCCCAAGGTCAAAGCTTGCTGTTATAGTTTCGCATTACTTAACGGGAGTAGAATTAAGTGTTCGAGTCGTAAGAAGAGGATTTCGAATGAGGATTTTCAAGGCAGGTAAACGCTCTTCCTATAGCGGAGTATATTCGCTTTAACCCAGTACTGTCTCATTTTTTTCTTCAAGCAAGGAAGATTGTACAGCGCCAGTATTTCAGTTTAAGTGCGTGTTTGTTCAAAATATTATACAAGTTTCATTACAAAAAAATTTTTAGATTTCTAGAAGCCATTATAATAAAAAAATGAAGGAGCCAACACGAAATAGAATATCTGTACAGAAACTTATATACTGATGTGTGTAAATCAATGATTCCCAACATGGGGCGCATGCCCCACTGGTGGGACATGGTAATATTTTGGTGGGTCATGTGTAGGATGTGCACCCATCGGCTTACTATACCAAAAAGATTAAGGGGGTCAATTTGAGAATGAGTTATTAACTGTGAATTGTTTTCTAGTCAGTCTGAGTGAGAGTGTAAATGTTAATGTGTGTAAATACATACGACGCATATACAGTTATGCATACATAAAAACATTTTGTGTGTACGTACGTACACGTGTATTTGGAAATACATGTAAGAATTAAATATTACAGTGGGGGGGCACTAGACTGTTTGAAATACCAAAGTGGGGCATGACCCAAAATCGGTTGGGAACCACTGGTGTAGATGATATTTAATACGCCTGTAGGCTTACGACCACATTACGTTGAAACATCGGTTTCTGCTTGATCACCCAATGCCAGGTCAGTATCAATAATATTGCAGATCCTTCTTTGTATTATAACTGGAAGGTATGGAGAGCCGTGACTGTACAACGTCCTAAAATATATAACACATAGAAGAGATTTAATTCGAGTCTAAATATGAGCATGGGGCGTATTGCAATATTCTTCTTCTTCTCATTCTTTTTCTTCCTCCTTCTCCTTATCTTCCTCCTGCTCCTTCTTATTCTTCCTCCTCCTCCCTCTACTTATTCTTCCTCCTCCTCCTCCTCTTCCTTCTTCTTCTTCTTCCTGCTACTCCTTCCTCTTCTTATTCTTCTTCCTACTTATCATTCGCTCCGCCTCCTCCTTCTTCTTCTTCATACTCCTCCCTCTTCTTATTCTTCCTCCTCCTTATCCTCCCCTTCGCCTCCTTCTTCTTCTTCATACTCCTCCCTCTTCTTATTCTTCCTGCTCCTTATCCTCCCCTCCGCCTCCTCCTTCTTCTTCTTCTTCTTCTTCTTCTTCTTCTTCTTCTTCTTCTTCTTCTTCTTCTTCTTCTTCATACTCCTCTCTCTTCTTCTTCCTCCTCCTCCTTTCATACCCTCCTCCTCCTTCTTCCTCCTCCTCCTTATCCTCCTACTTCTTCCTTTTTTCTTCTTCTCCTCCTCCTCCTCCTCCTCTTCTTCTTCTTCCACCTAATCCCCTTCTTCTTCTCCTCCTCCTCATCTTTCTTCTTCTTCTTCTTCTTCTTCTTCTTCTTCTTCTTCTTCTTCTTCTTCTTCTTCTTCTTCTTCTTCTTCTTCTCTGTTTAAAATTACAATTTTTTTCTTCTTTCTTTCTTAATTTATTTATTTCTGAATAGTCTGTGAGGGGCAAAAAAACATTTATCACGGTTTTGAAGACGGCCATTTTTAAAAGTATCTCTTCAGTTAAATATATGAAAAAATATATTTAAACTGAGATGGGGAAGAGCCAAGATAAGAAAAATATAATACTCACCGTTTAGTAAGGAATCAAAAAATATGACAAGAAATATAAGAACAAAAAAAAACATAAATAAAGCCAACTGGCTATGGCTCCTCGCTCTTCTGGGTTCAGTCGAAGATAAAACACATTTCTTTTTCACACAATAACTCCTGCTCGAAACATTTCTTAGGCTTACGGCCATATCACGTTGAAACACCGATTTTCGTACGATTGCCAAAGTTAAGCAACATTGAGTCTGGATGGGTGATCGCTTGGGAATACCAGGTGCTGCAAGCGTGGGTGTAATAGCGTTGAAATGAATAATGGTTCGGAATTACTAATTAGAGACTCACTGTCTTTCTCTTTCTCCACATCCTCTCCTTTACCACTCCTATCTGCTCTTCCTCCAACCCTTCTATAACCCCTTGCGTGATAGTGGCCTCCAGCCTTGCTTGGGGTGATAAGCTTAAAAAAATAAAATATAAAAAAAATGACCTGCAATGGGTTGATAAATCGTACGAAACAAATCAATCTACTGATTAAGCAAAATAATTTTTAAAAAGAAATTATTAACATTTGTAAACCATTATTATCGCCAAAATATACTCTTAGAATCTAAAATATTTTCTGGCTTTAAATAAACTGCACAGGGTTGATAAACCGTAAAATCAATCAATAATATCTCTATAGAAACAGCAAAACGTGTACATATTCGATACATGCTTTTTCGTTTGACAATTACATACGATGTCACTTTGGAATGATTCCAATTCCAACTCTTCAAAAACACAGTTGGATGTAGCCAACAAAATCTTGTCTATCGTGTTGATAAAAAGCTAGTTCTTGATAATGACTGAGATGGTCGAAGACTTGAACATAACAGAACAAAAACAAAAACATAATCTTCGGAAAGTTTACCAACAATTTTGATTTGCATTTGCATCTTATCCGAATATTGAGAAATACAAAAAAAGAAAATAAATCTAGGTTGAAATTTTTTTAAAAAAAAAAAAAAAAAGGAAAAGAAGCGAAGCCATCTTGTTTGGTGATATCTCGATTTCTTAAGCGTAGCTTAAATATGGAACAACACCGAAAGTAAGGGCTGCCATTGAGGATCGAACTCACTACTGGAAATTCTTTTAGCGCGATAAGCTAGCTAACCAATACACCGCCTCTAGCCATCCCCTCGATTAGCGATAAATGTAAGTATGGATAGTCTAATGGTTAGAGAATCAGAAAAGAAGTCGCTGATCGGAGTTGGAATTCCAGTTGAATTAGGTTCATATACACACAGATACCGTTGGAAAAGTATGTTTAGCAGGACAGACTCGGATCCCTAGACGTACTTTGCAGACTGTCTAACTCTGTGACCAAAAAAGTATACAGTCATAAAAAGGTGCGATGTTATTGATTGTTTGATTCGTCTGTTTAATGGCATATCAACACCTCACGGGTCATTTAATGACAGACTTTAATATTCAAGGCAGCTTTGAAGCAATAAAATAGTGATATATGTTATTCTGCTTTCTCATTTGAATACATGGTAGAGGATACTCAGCCTTTGTGCATACACAGCATGCGATGGATAAATTGTGACCTACATTACGCATAACTTAAAATAACACTGTAACAGATAGTTAATAAAATTATCTTGAAATGCTAACGAGTAAATTCATTTAAGAAAATCGCCATTGGCTTCGGCCACGGACTCCAGACGAGTTTAGTATCTCCGGCAACTTTTCTGGACGGTTTACTTGTTTAAGTTGGTGAAAACTGCCATAATTCTTGGCTTCAGTTCATCTTTCGTGTTACAAAGAGTTTTGTTGGTCTCTTGCTCAACTGTGACAATAAACTACATCCGCGTGCTGGGTATGACGATAAACTACATCTGCGTCCTGGGTAAGACGATAAACTACGTCCAACAGTAAGGACTCTGATAATACGTTTTTGAAAAAAATAACGTTGCCAGCTGTACGTTTTTGAAAAAAAATTACCAGCTATACGTTTTTGAAAAAAAATTACCAGCTATACGTTTTTGAAAAAAAATTACCAGCTATATGTTTTTGAAAGAATAGTGTTGCCGGCTACACGTTTTTGAAAAAATAATATTACCAGCTATACATTTTTGAGGAAAAAATATTAACAGAAATAGATTATTGACAAAACAAAAATATTACCAGTAAAAAAAAAAGTTGTCGGCATTAAATGACCCATTGAGATGTTGATATGCCGTAAAACCAAACAAACCAAACCAAACCTTCTACTTCCTGAAACCGTTATCTACGCCTCATGCGAGGGGAGTTTACAATCCTGGGCTCTTCATCTCTCTTAGCCAAACATGAACACCTAAATCGTCACGGCAACGCGAACTCGGAGCCTACATTAAGGACGAGTTTCCCTACGTCAGGGACGCAACAAACCAGAAATCCGATCACCCGTATATATGCTGCCGCGTGGCACTTGTCCATAGTACCATATTCGTCAGGACGAAGGCACGGTAATCTTTGACCCGATATCTGAGACGATTGACAATTCCCCTGGGCCGGCTTTCATATCTGCGGTGACTTCAATGTCCACCTCAAGGAGTGGATAGTCCACTCGAACAAAACCGATCTCGAAGGCAGATATTACAGAAACTTCTCCATCGCCTGTGAACTAACCCAGATCATTGGAGAACGTAACAGGGTCCTGGACGCGACGGAGCATCAACCGAACCTCCTCGACCCCTTCCTAACCTCCTGCTCTGTTAAATGTCTACCAAAAGTTTTACCCCCACTAGGCAGGTCAGATCATTCACTAATCAGGGTCCAGATTGATGCCAAATCAAAGCCCACCCTGATCTACCGGTGGTCATAGAACGATTTTCCGCGACGCTTTCGATCCTCCCTGATATATATACAGGGTGACCAAAAAAAACGTGAACTTTTTTAACAATCTAATAAAACCAAGAGAGATGGAAGAAAAATATTTAATTCATAGTAATTGAAACCTTAAAACATGCCATTTAAGAAACAATGATGGAATTTTCATTTTTTTAAAATTACGTCCTGTAGATGGCGTCCTCCTGTACGAATGCATTCTTGAAATCTGCTGTTGAGATTCCTCATCGACCGCTGCAACATCTCAGCTGGGATGCTGTGAATTTCATTCTCGTTACTAAAATGGCGAAATGTTTATTTGCTCAAGATCACTGTCTCGCAGTGTTGCCACATGCTCATGTCTGGCAATACGCACTTAAAAAATTCCCGTTTTTTTTTAGGTCACCCTGTATATCTCCATATATATATATATATATATATATATATATATATATATATGTATATATATATATATATATATATATGGAGATATATATATGTATATTTATATACATATATATATATATATATATATATATATATATATATATATATATGTGTGTGTGTGTGTGTGTGTGTGTGTGTATATATAAATATATATAAAAGTCTCAAATAGTAATAATCCATGGAATATTAGTGTTTGAGCCTTTTTTATATTATATTTTTACTCTGTCCTGGACAATAAGTTCTACCTGGATTCTATCCTCTTGGGAAATTTCCTAAAATTTCGCTTGAAGATGAAACAAAGCTTGGTATTTTAATTCAATTTAATTCTAATAATTATATTGCAGTTTTCAAGTCATGTTTTTGAAACATGAGAACTCTTATGTAGCGTAAGAATCATATTTTTAAATAAATAATTACACACATATATATATACATAATATAATATAATATAAATGGCCTAAACATTAATATTCCATGGAATATTAGAGTTTGAGCCTTTTATATTATATTCTTACTCTGTCCTGGATATTGAGTTCTACCTGGATTCTATCCTCTTGGGAATTCATACATATATATATATATATATATATATATATATATATATATATATATATATATATTCAAACATCAATCATATTTTGTTAAATATAAGACACCGAATGTCCATTATGTTTGATCAGGAGCCGTTCTAAGCTTCGTAATGTGGCTTTAGTTTCGGGAGAAAATAAAGACAAAAACTGTGCAACATTTGGTTGCTTTTTGTCTAAGTTTTCGGCTCTCATGAGACATCATCAGAATGGTTATATGGACATTACAACAGAGATGTTCATCATCAAAGATGGAATTCTGTTATGGTACACACGCGAGCGCGCACCCCCCACACACACACACAAGCATATGTGTGTGTGTGTGTGTGTGTGTGTGTGTGTGTGTGTGTGTGTGCAAGATGGATTCTGACGAGAAAAAATTTCTGGTACGCCACAGTGACCCAACTTTCCTTATAGTGGACGATATTGTCGCTTCATTTCATGTCAGTGGAAAACGTGAGGCCAAGAAGGCGTAGTGTGTTGCTCTCCTGGATTTTATCGTCAGCCATGCTCTTCCAATATTTTGAAACACTTAGAGACGAGCGCGATTTAAGAAACGAATAAGAACAGACACCCAGGTTGACAAAACTTCGCAGCATTTAACAATATTTCGACAGTTTGTCGGTCATCTTCAAGTTATATATCAAAATTGCATACAAGTATAGAAAACATAAAAATATGCAAGTCTTTGTCTATATTTCTGAGATGAGCTATTATGTACACTAGTTACATTATTCGGACTAATGTCCTCATCTTTGTTGCCATATTTATCACAACGTTTCGGCCGGTGTACGTGGTTGGAATGTCGAACTGAACCCTTTATTTCGCTCACTGTTCTAATTCCACGTGCCATGTCTAATGGATGTCAGTTATCAGTTATCTCCTGTTAAGCTCCCTCTCCAAGTTCTCTGCTGTCTTAACCGGGTATTGAACTCACACTCTTTGGGTCCTGTCACTGGATCTAACCAACGCCTTTATCCACTGTACCATGTGTCCTTGAGGACATCTGTGTATAAATTTCTGGGTATTATAAACCTAATGTCATCAGCAAAAATTGCAATATGAGCACTGGTAAAAACATGTATTGATAACAGTAAAAATTGCAATATGAGCACTGGTAAAAAATGTTTGCTGATGACATTAGGTTTATAATACCCAGAAATGTATACACAGATGTCCTCAAGGACACATGGCACAGTGGATATTGTGATAAATATGGTGACGAAGATGAGGACAATGGTCCGAATAATGTAAATAGTGTAGTATGCAAGTCTTTGTACAAAGAATGAGAAAAAAATAATGTTGCTTTGGTAATGAACGAAAGAATTAAAATTAAAAGCAGCTACCCTGAATAGAATGCAACCTAAATGTGAGTAACATGATAGGGACTTTCCTCATCTTGAAATTTTCTGTTCGTTGATTAGCTAGTAAGAGTAATTAACAGAAATTAAAAGGACGGAAAATAACGATTTACAGGGGAATTTAAATTTTTGAAGATCAAAGTTGATTGGGAAGCATGCAACCTGAAGAGCGATCCACAGGCGAGAAGTGTGAGACAAGAAGTATCGAAGTTACAGTTAAATCTCGCCATTTCAACTGAAAAGGCTTACGGTTATATTAGGTTGAAACACCGGATCACTGAAGTTAAGCAACGTCTAGTATGATCAGTACCTAGATGGGTGACCGCTTGGGGATACAAGCTGCTGTAAGCTTGGATGTGTGGGTGGTGTAATTGTTAATGGCTCGGATTTTTTAATCCGAGAGCCGTGTTCCAATTCCCGTTGTTCTCGTTATATTCATTTACATGCAGATAGCCTTGGGGAAGATATGAATGCGCCAATACTCCCGCCAGCTATAACCGACGTTAAGCACCTGGTGCTGCAAGCTTGGATATGCGGGTGGTGTAATTGATAATGATTCGAAATTGATAATCGGAGGACCGAGTTCCAGCTATGGGTTAATTAGTAAGATTGCATCGTTAAATCATTATTATTATTTTTTTAAATCTTAAAATCTAACATTTTTTTCTGCCTTTAAATAACCTGTAAATGGTCGATAAGCCATAGAAAACGAATCAAACTGTAAAATGACAAGACCTCATCGCCAATCCAGTAATCCGCTTAAATTCGTAATATCTAGGGTACCATAGAGGAAAAACGCATAAGAAAAATTACTATGAAAATAGTAAAAGGCTCAGGGAAGCTAAGTTACGATGGCGCAAAAGTGACAGACGCGTAGATGCCAGGCCAGGAGCAATAATATAGCAGATCCTTCTTTGTATTATAGCTAGTAGTTATAATTAAAGAGACCGGAAGTTGTGGAGAGCCATGTTCGCCAACGTCCTAAAAGAACATAATGTATAGGAGAAAGAGGATTATTTAGACATTAAGAAAGAGCTTTCCCTTATTGCATTCTTTCTTTCTTTCTTCTTTTTATGTTCCGTGTCCTTTCAGGACGTAGGCGATCATGGCTCTCCACCTCCTTCTAACCCTTGCAAGTTCCTTCCCACTGCTTCCTCCCCCAGACCACGTTCTGTCATCCACTTGCTTAAGCCCGCCAGGTATGTCACGCACTGCTTTCCCTTATCTCTCTTTCCCTCTATTCGACCTGTGAGTATCAGATTCTCCAGGCCTTCTTTCCTCATTATGGGTCCCAGAAACTTCAGCTGCCGCTTACTGGTGTAAATTATAAGCCTCCTCTTTGTTTGTATCTTCCCTAAGACCTCATCGTAGCTCACACGTTCGGTCCATGATATCCTTAGCATCCTTCTGTAGAACCACATCTCAGTCGCCACGCGTCTCTTCTTTATCCTTGAGGAGATCGTCCAACATTCGCTGCTGTAAAGAAGGACAGATGTCACGGAACAGCTACGTATTCTCAGTACACTGCCCAGCTTTTGGGATGTTTCCTTGGCCATCCCAATACGTCTACGGATCTCAGTGTCTCACTTACCGTCCTCTGTCGTATACGTCTCGCTGTCGTAAAGAAGGCCAGATGTCACGTAACAGTTCAGTATTATTTTCTTTCCTACCAATATTCAAATAATTATAGCATGATCCTCACGCTGGTGCACTTTAAAGTACTTTTTATGACTTACTTTCACTGTGTTTAAATCTACCATTCTTCTTCTTCTTCTTCTTCTTCTTCTTCTTCTTCTTCTTCTTCTTCTTCTTCTTCTTCTTCTTCGTTCGTTATTTCTTTCTAAACTGTCTTCATGGTTTTAAAAACGAACATTTAAAAGTATCTATTCAGATGAAATATAAAAATATATTAAAACTGAGATGGAAAAATGGTCATAATAATAATAAAAAATAACTCACCGTTAAGTATTGATCCGAAAAAAAATGTAACAAACCTATGAAAAAAAAATACAATACAATAGCTAACTGGTAAATACTCCTCGCTCTTCTAAGATCAGTCGAAGACAAAGCACATTTCTCTTTTGCAAAATAACTCTTGCTCCTATCATTTCTCAAGCTTAGGCTCATATTGAGTTGAAATATCGGTTCTTGTCCGATGGCTGAAGTTAAGCAACGTCGAGTCTGGTCAGTTCCTAGATGTATGATAGCTTGGGAAATCCAGGGGTGTAATAGATAATGACTAAGAATTGGAAATCGGGGAGTGCAGAGTTCCATTTCTAGTGGGGTTCGTTATATTCACTTGCGCTCAAATACCTTTGTTCTTTCTTTCTTTCTTTCCTTCATACTCTTTTTCAATTCTTTCGTTCTCCTCTTCACTTCTGTCTGTCTTTCTTTCCTTCTTTTTTTCAAACTTACTCTTTTTCACATCTTTCTTTCTTCTTTTCACTTCTATCTTTTTCTTCTTTCTTTCTTTCTTTCTTTCTTTCTTTCTTTCTTTTTCCTACCGTAATCATTTTCGCTTCATTCTACCTTAATCCTGTACTTTCTTTCTTTCTTTCTTTCTTTCTTTCTTTCTTTCTTTCTTTCTTTCTTTCTTTCTTTTTCCTACCGTAATCATTTTCGCTTCATTCTACCTTAATCCTGTACTTTCTTTCTTTCTTTCTTTCTTTCTTTCTTTCTTTCTTTCTTTCTTTCTTTCTTTCTTTCTTTTTCCTACCGTAATCATTTTCGCTTCATTCTACCTTAATCCTGTACTTTCTTTCTTTCTTTCTTTCTTTCTTTCTTTCTTTCTTTCTTTCTTTCTTTTTCCTACCGTAATCATTTTCGCTTCATTCTACCTTAATCCTGTACTTTCTTTCTTTCTTTCTTTCTTTCTTTCTTTCTTTCTTTCTTTCTTTCTTTCTTTCTTTCTTTCTTTCTTTCTTTCTTTTTTCTACCGTAATCATTTTCGCTTCATTCTACCTTAATCCTGTACTTTCTTTCTTTCTTTCTTTCTTTCTTTCTTTCTTTCTTTCTTTCTTTCTTTCTTTCTTTCTACTTTTCAATTTTCTTTCTTTCTTTTTTCTTTTTACGTTTTTCTTTCTTTTTTCCTACCATAATCATATTCGCTTCTTTCTACCTTAATCTTTTACTTACAGAAAGTCTTTCTGTCTTTCTTTCTTTCCTTCTTTCGTTCTCATTTTCACTTCTATTTTTTTCCTTTTCCTTTCTTTCTTTCTACCTTAGTATTTTTCACTTTTTTTCTTTCTTTCTTTCTTTCTTTCTTCAATGCCTCACTTGACTGAAAACAAACCCGTTGTCCTCCCACTCACGCACGCCCTCGTTCACCTTCATTCTCTCTTCCACTTTTTAAAAAGCCTTTTTCTCCGAATCTCTATGATTAACAATAAAGAGGGGAAAAAAATACTCGCCTCCTCCTCTCTCTCTTTTTCCTGGATTTATTTCCTTCCACTCTGTAATTGAATTTGTTTTCTCTTTCTCTTTCTCTTTATGTGTTTCTTAGTTTATCTCTGACATGACATTTACTCTCTATCTGTAATAACAATCTCAATCGACTATATTTTATCTTTCTTTCTTTTTCTTCTTTCTTCCTTTCTTTCTCTCTTACGTCCATACTCTTTTTCACTGCTTTCGTTCTCCTTTTCATGTATTTCTTTCTTTCTTTCTTTCTTTCTTTCTTTCTTTCTTTCGTTCGTTCATACTCTTTCACTTCTTTCGTTCTCCTTTACACGTATTTCTTTCTTTCTTTCTTTCTTTCTTTCTTTCGACCTTACTCTTTTTCACTGCTTTCATTCTCCTTTTCATGTATTTCTTTCTTTCTTTCTTTCTTTCTTTCTTTCTTTCGTTCGTTCATACTCTTTCACTTCTTTCGTTCTCCTTTACACGTATTTCTTTCTTTCTTTCTTTCTTTCTTTCTTTCGACCTTACTCTTTTTCACTGCTTTCATTCTCCTTTTCATGTATTTCTTTCTTTCTTTCTTTCTTTCTTTCTTTCGTTCGTTCATACTCTTTCACTTCTTTCGTTCTCCTTTACACGTATTTCTTTCTTTCTTTCTTTCTTTCTTTCTTTCTTTCTTTCGACCTTACTCTTTTTCACTGCTTTCATTCTCCTTTTCATGTATTTCTTTCTTTCTTTCTTTCTTTCTTTCTTTCGTTCGTTCGTTCATACTCTTTCACTTCTTTCGTTCTCCTTTACACGTATTTCTTTCTTTCTTTCTTTCTTTCTTTCGTTCGTTCATACTCTTTCACTTCTTTCGTTCTCCTTTACACGCATTCCTTTCTTTCTTTCTTTCTTTCTTTCTTTCTTTTTTTCTTTCGACCTTACTCTTTTTCACTGCTTTCATTCTCCTTTTCATGTATTTCTTTCTTTCTTTCTTTCTTTCTTTCGTTCATACTCTTTCACTTCTTCCGTTCTACTTTTCACGTATTTCTTTATTTCTTTCTTTCTTTCTTTCGACCATACTCTTTTTCACTTCTTTCGTTTTCCTTTTCACGTATTTCTTTCTTTCTTTCTTTCTTTCGACCTTACTCTTTTTCACTTCTTTCGTTTTCCTTTTCACGTATTTCTTTCTTTCTTTCTTTCTTTCGACCATACTCTTTTTCACTTCTTTCGTTTTCCTTTTCACGTATTTCTTTCTTTCTTTCTTTCTTTCGACCTTACTCTTTTTCACTTCTTTCGTTCTCCTTTTCACGTATTTCTTTCTTTCTTTCTTTCTTTCGACCATACTCTTTTTCATTTCTTTCGTTCTCCTTTTCACTTCTTTTTTCTTTGTTTCTTTTTTCGAACATACTCTTTATCACTTCTTTCTTTCTCCTTTTGACTACTTTCTTTCTTTCTTTCTTTCTTTCTTTCTACCATAATTATTTTCGCTTCTTTTTTCTACATTAATCGTTTTCTTTCTTTCTTTTTTCTTTCTTTCTACCTTACTTCTTTTCACTTTTTCATTCTTTTTGTTTTTCTTTCTTTTTTCTTTCTTTCTTATGTTCACTTCTTTCCTCCTTTCTTTCTTTATTTCTATCTTGCTCATTTTCTCTTCTTTTTTTTTCAACCTTAATTTTTCTTCCTTTCTTTCTTTCTTTCTTTCTTCCTTTCTTTCATTTTTTCCAAATTTTCCTTCTATACGTACGATTATTTTCTTTCGTTTTCCCTCTCAAATATGCTCCTCTCCTCCACAGAATCCTCGTCGACAACTGCAAAGAGATTTACTCTCTCTCTCTGTATATTTTTCTTTCTCTCTATCTCTCTATCTCTCTATCTATCTATCTATCTATCTATTTATCTATCTATCTATCTATATATCTCTTTCTTTCCTTTTTTTTTTTTAGCCGATCGAGACGAAATTACTTCACGGCGATTTTCATCATTACAAAAATGAAATTGACTGGAAAATGACCCATAAGAGACAAAAGGCGGGGACATTAAGTGAAGTGAAATGAGGCAGTACAAAATAAAATAAATGAGCTTCGATGGGCGGGGGTGCGGGTGGCGTAGACAAATACCAAAAAGAAACAGATTCTTGCTCTCTCATTATCAACATCTCTCTTCTATATCTCCCTAGCTCCCCCTCTCTCTCTTCCTCTCTCTTGGTCTCTCTCGTTTTGTCTTTTTCTATCTCTCTCTCTCTAGCGCTCTCTTTCTTTCTCTCTCACTCTCTCTCTTTCACTGTGCTAAAGAAATGATTTTGACACAGATTCACTGTCATATTGTCAAAATGCTAAACACTCTATCGCACCCCCCATATATATATATATATATATATATATATATATATATATATATATATTGTATGTACTTAGACGTCAATGAAGCTTACCTCTATCAGTTAAAAGAATATCGAAATCATTACACATTAATAAAGTTACGCCCGATCGTTAACCATTACCATACGGTGTGTGTTTCTCTCGCTGTTTCTCTATCTCGACCTCTATCTCAATATCTCTCTCTCTCTTTCACTGTCCTAAAAAATAATAAACACTCTATCGCAACCCTATATATATATATATATATATATATATATATGTGTGTGTGTGTGTGTGTGTGTGTGTGTGTGTGTGTGTGTGTGTGTGTGTGTATGTATGTAGTTAGAAGTCAATGAAGCTTATCTTTATCAATAAAAAAAAATAAATTAGTACACATTAATATATATATACTAGATCGTTAACCATTACCATACGGTGTGTTTGTCTCTCGCTCTTTCTCTCTCTCAATCTTTCTCTCGCTCTCTCTCTCTCTCTCTCTCTCTCTCTCTCTCTCTCTCTCTCTCTCTCTCTCTTTCACGGTACTAAAGAAATTATTTTGACCCAGTTTATATATATATATATATATATATATATATATATGTGTGTTGAAACTTGACTAATGCATGGAATAATAATGAAAACACAAAATGTAGTTAGAATAAAATGTATTGAAACAAGAAAGTGTACACAATATTTACATGTAGTCTTTTGTATATTCCTGGGAAGACCGTTCCTGGAGAATGTGTTGACTAAGTCGCAGTCGGGCAGAGTCTCTAGTTGGATCTCTTGATTTGCCTCCCTGTCTTCCCGGTACCAACCATATTTATATCGTCGGTACTCCGCTATGCAAATTAGGTGGATACTACCACAACAATATATATATATATATATATATATATATATATATATATATATATATATATATATACATATATATATATAAATATTTGATTGTTTATTTAAAATTATAACATAAATATGTTATAAAATCACTACAAAATAGCCATTTTGTTTCAATACCTCCGGCTATTTTTGTAGTGATTTTATAACATATTTTTGTAGTGATTTTATAACATATTTATGCTATAATTTTAAATACATTAAAATACATTATATGGGTATATAATCGACAAATTATATTGTTAATTTCGCGATGGCGAGTTTTGTGTTTTTGATTTTATCGACTACACAGTATGGTAGGGTCAGTTGGGCACCCTCTGTGAGAAAAAGAGAAACATGGCGCAATTTACTCTGCCAGAAATTTGGAAACGGCTTGCTGTACTGCTTGGCATTGGCGCCTGAAAACATTTCAAAGTATTTGGGTGTCAATCTGAGGCCAGTGCAGAGGATTCGGACAGAGTTGGACGAAGACTCTAAAGCATGCCCAACGAGCAGGAGAGCCCAGTCATGGCTCTCAGACAATTTCTGCGACGACATCACCGTTTACATCTGGCCACCTAACTCCAGCACACTGCAAAACTGCAGTGGCGCAGTTGATCAAGAGACCAAAAAAACTCCTTGTAATACCAAAAATGAAACATTATGGCAACATTCACTAACTGAAACAAGGAGGCCGTCCAGAAGAGTTGCAGGAGATTCCGAAGTCGTCCGGAGGCCGTGGTTGAAGCCAATGGCGCTTTTATGGAACGAATTTATTCTTTAGTATTTCAAGATATTTTTGTGCAATGTTGGTAAACATATCTGCTAAAATGAGATGTTAGTGTTATTTTAATTTTTGCGTAATTTAGACATTTTATTCACACACACATACACACACACACTCACACTATATATATATATATATATATATATATATATATATGGATGAGTGTATGTATGTGTGTGTTAGTATGAGAATGAAGAGATAAAGAGTTTAATAAGTCTTAAGACTGCAAGGATATAACAGAGATAGATAGATAGATAGATAGATAGATAGATAGATAGATAGATAGATAGATAGATATGAACAGGCAGATAGATATGAACTAATTGAGATAGATAGATAGAGAGAGAGACAGAGAGAGACAGAGAGAGATCGATAGATAGTTATGATCAGATAGATAGATAGATAGATAGATAGATAGATAGATAGATAGATAGATAGATAGATAGATATGAATAGACTGATATTGATAGATATGAATAGACTTGGATAGATAGATAATTAGATAGATAGATAGATAGATTGATACAAATATGAATAGAGTGAGATAGAATGTTAGGTAGACTTGGATAGATAGATAGATAGATAGATAGATAGATAGATAGATAGATAGATAGATAGATAGATAGATAGATAGATACGAATATGAATAGAGAGAGATAGAATGTTAGGTAGAGAGACAGAAAAAAAGAAATGTAAAAAAGAAAGAAGCCTCTAATCGACCTAATCATACCGTTAGCAATAATGTAATTATCTTTCAAACAAGAAGAGAAACTTCTGCCATCTTATTTTTTACTCGTTGACATCATCCTTGTTTGAATTGGCAAGTTTTTGTTTGTTTTTTTTTTTACCGTCGGTATTTATTTGTTTTGTTTTTTTATTATTTTCCGCTTGGATCAAAAGAGATCGCTACCTCGTCTGACTTTCAACCTCATCTTCTTTTAAGCACATATCATCGAACCACCCCAAACTTATTCATGCAAAAGGGTTTAATTTACACCCACACATTGCTATGCAACATACATTCATTATCTATCTATCTATCTATCTATCTATCTATCTATCTATCTATCTGATCATAACTATCTATCGATCTCTTTCTCGCTCTCTCTATCTATTTATCTATCTCAATTAGTTCTTATGTATCTGCCTGTTCATATTCATATATATATATATATATATATATATATATATATATATATATATATATATATATATATATATCAGTCTATTCATATTCATATCTATCTATCTATCTATCTCTTTCTCTCTCCCTCTCTCTCTGTCTCTCTATCTATTTATTTATCTATCTATCACAATTAGTTCTTATGTATCTGCCTGTTCATATCTATCTGTTTCTTCATATCTATCTATATTTCTATCTGATCATAACTATCTATTAATCTCTCTCTCACTCTATCTATTTCAATTATTTCATATCTATCTGCCTGTTCATATCTATCTATCTATCTATCTATCTGTGTTTCTTCATATCTATCTATCTATCTATCTATCTATCTATCTATCTATCTATCTGTGGTTCTTCATATCTATCTATCTGTGTTTCTTCATATCTATTTATCTATCTATCTATCTATCTATCTATCTATCTGTGTTTCTTCATATCTATCTATCTATCTATCTATCTATCTATCTATCTATCTATCTATCTATCTGTGTTTCTTCATATCTATCTATCTATCTATCTATCTATCTATCTATCTATCTATCTATCTATCTATCTATCTGTGTTTCTTCATATCTATCTATCTATCTGAGTTTCTTCATATCTATCTATCTATCTATCTATCTATCTATCTATCTATCTATCTATCTGTGTTTCTTCCCATCTATCTATCTATCTATCTATCTATCTATCTATCTATCTGTGTTTCTTCATATCTATCTATCTATCTATCTATCTATCTATCTATCTATCTACCTGTGTTTCTTCATATCTATCTATCTATCTATCTATCTGTGTTTCTTCATATCTATCTATCTATCTATCTATCTATCTATCTATCTATCTATCTATCTGTCTATCTATCTATCTGTGTTTCTTCATATCTATCTATCTATCTATCTATCTGTGTTTCTTCATATCTATCTATCTATCTATCTATCTATCTATCTATCTATCTATCTATCTATTTGTGTTTCTTCATATCTATCTATCTATCTATCTATCTGTGTTTCTTCATATCTATCTATCTATCTATCTATCTATCTATCTATCTACCTATCTATCTATCTATCTACCTGTGTTTCTTCATATCTATCTATCTATCTATCTATCTATCTATCTATCTATCTGTGTTTCTTCATATCTATCTATCTATCTGTGTTTCTTCATATCTATCTATCTATCTATCTGTGTTTCTTCATATCTATCTATCTATCTATCTATCTATCTATCTGTGTTTCTTCATATCTATCTATCTATCTATCTATCTATCTATCTATCTATCTATCTGTGTTTCTTCATATCTATCTATCTATCTATCTATCTATCTATCTATCTATCTATGTTTCTTCATATCTATCTATCTATTCATCGACTTTCTGAGCAATTGATTTTTCCTTTCTACTCATCCAAACCTCCTCCTCCTCCACATCATCATCATTATCATCATCATCATCATCATCATCCACTCTATATTTCCTGTTTGTTCGAACATCCTCCTTTGCATCCCTCTCTTTCTCTATATAATGTATTCTTACTCTCTATGTATTATATTTCTCTCTCTCTCTCTCTCTCTCTCTCTCTCTCTCTTACTCTTTCACTCTTACATCATTTATCACCATGTAACTCTTTCTTTCTCCGCTCTAATCTTTCAATTAGCCGTTCCCGGCAATTAATCCGGATAATCGCGACTACCCTTGAAGATTCGTGACCAGTCAACCGGAAAATTTGACCCAGGAAAATACCATTCGAAAGCAGTACATATTTTACTTACCTGTTTACCTACGTCACTAGCTTACATTTTCCACACTTTTCACTGTCATTTCATTTCGAGGTTTTATTTACATTATGTAGAATAATCTTACCTATAGATTGAATAAAGTGTTAACTTCATACTTACTTGAATGAGACCCGAATCAAGACGCATAAAAGAAAGAAAGACAACTTCCAACACAATTATATACCTACATGCGTACCATATAGATAGATACACGTCCAAACTATATTTTCTACCGAAAGAACATAGAAGAAGAAGGCCAGAGCGTACAAAGGTCGAAACGTTCTGAATATGGCAATGAAGATGAGGATAACAGTCCGAATAATGTAAATAATGTAAATAATGCAAGTGATCAGAGATTTAATCATTTGAAGACGGCCGGAGTGTACAAAGACCGAAACGTTGTGAATGTGTTAATTAAAATGGGGATAACAATACGAATAATGTAAATAATGCAAGTAATCATAATACCTCATCTCAGAGATCCAATCTCCTGAAGAAGGCCGTAGCGTACAACGGCCGAAACGTTGTGAATATGGCAATGAAGATGAGGATAACAGTTCGAATAATACAAATAATGCAAGTAATCAGAATACCTCATCTCAGAGTTATAGACCTATATTGAAGAATAATTCTAATCGCCTGAAGAAGGCCGTAGCGTACAAAGGTCGAAACGTTGTGAATATGGCAATGAAGATGAGGATAACAGTTCGAATAATACAAATAATGCAAGTAATCAGAATACCTCATCTCAGAGTTATAGACCTATATTGAAGAATAATTCTAATCGCCTGAAGAAGGCCGTAGCGTACAAAGGTCGAAACGTTGTGAATATTGCAATGAAGATGAGGATAACAGTTCGAATAATACAAATAATGCAAGTAATCACAATACCTCATCTCAGAGTTATAGACCTATATTGAAGAATAATTCTAATCGCCTGAAGAAGGCCGTAGCGTACAAAGGTCGAAACGTTGTGAATATGGCAATGAAGATGAGGATAACAGTTCGAATAATACAAATAATGCAAGTAATCAGAATATCTCATCTCAGAGTTATAGACCTATATTGAAGAATAATTTTAATCGCCTGAAGAAGGCCGTAGCGTACAAAGGTCGAAACGTTGTGAATATGGCAATGAAGATGAGGATAACAGTACGAATAATGTAAATGATGTAAATAATAATAATATTGTTGTGGTAGGATCCACCTAATCTGCATAGGTGACTACCGACTATATAAATAATGGTTGGTACCGGAAGACAGAGGGAGCGAATACAGAGATCCAGCTAGAGACTCTGCCCGACTGCGACTTAGTCAACACATTCTCCAGTAACGTCTTCCCAGAAATATACAGAAATACTATATGTAAATATTGTGTACATTTTCTTGTTATAATACATTCTTGTTCTAAGTAAATTTTGTGTTGCACTATTATTCCATGCATTAGTCGAGATTCAACAATGAGTCAAGACTCAACAAATATATATCTCAAAGATATAGAGAGATATATAGAGAGACATAGACATAAAGGCCGGAGAGTACAACGGCTGAAACGTTGTGAATATGGCAATGAAGGTGAGGATAACAGTTCGAATAATACAAATAATGCAAGTAATCAGAATACCTCATCTCAGAGTTATTGACCTATATTGAAGAATAATTCTAATCACCTGAAGAAGGCCGTAGCGTACAAAGGTCGAAACGTTGTGAATATGGAAATGAAGATGAGGATAACAGTACGAATAATGTAAATGATGTAAATAATAATAATATATATCTCAAAGATATAGAGATATATATAGAGAGACATAGACATAAAGGCCGGAGAGTACAACGGCCGAAACGTTGTGAATATGGCATTGAAGATGAGGATAACAGTACGAATAATGTAAATAATGCATGTAATCATAATACCTCATCTCAGAGATATAGACCGATATCACCGATAGGAATGTTTGATGTTTGCTTGATCTTTGAACTTTTATATCATTATTTCCTTCAGGCGATTTATTTTTCATCACGGAAAATTACAATGCTATGTGTCTAGTCACATCCTTCATCAGAAAAGCCGGATGATGTTGCCCGTTTAATCACCGAAGTCCCGGCACCGCGGCAGGTAGAAATCTGTTAAATGCTACGAGTGGAACTCGGAGAGCGACCTGACATAATATTCACTGATATTCAAGAAAAAATTGCTTCATTTTCAATAAACTGGTATACGCCTCTACCAATGTCTACCACCATCCTGTGATTTTTACATGCGTATGCAATTAGCTACATTTACCTATATATACCCATCTCCCAGTTTACTGTTATTAACATGGAACATCTTCTACAGCTGATATTTGCCCCATCACCATCATATTCAACTGGTATTTGCCTCCATCTCTTCTGTCATTCAACTGATATCTGCCTCTATCAACAATCGCATTCAACTGATATTTGCCCCTATCGGTAATCTCATTAAATTATTTGCCAGCATCGTCAATCTAAGTCAACTGATATCTGCTCCGACCACCAATCTCATTCAACTGATATTTGCCCCTATCGCCAATATCATTCAAATATTTGCCTCCATCTCTTTTCTCATTCAACTGATATCTGCTCCTAACACCAATCTCATTCAACTGATATTTGCCCCTATCGCCAATATCATTCAAATATTTGCCTCCATCTCTTTTGTCATTCAACTGATATCTGCTCCTACCACCAATCTCATTCAACTGATATTTGCCCCTATCGCCAATTTCATTCAAGTATTTGCCTCCATCTCTTTTCTCATTCAACTGAAATCTGCTCCTACTACCAATCTCATTCAACTGATATTTGCCTTTATCGCCAATCTCATTCATGTATTTGCCCCTATCGTCAATCTCTTTCAACTATTAGCCTCCACCTCAACTCTCATTCAACTGATATTTGCCCCTATCGCCAATCTCATTCATGTATTTGCCCCCATCGTCAATCTCTTTCAACTATTAGCCTCCACCTCAACTCTCATTCCACTGATATTTTCCCCGCATTCCCGGTTGCATTCATCTCTTTGTTACAATCGCCAATCCCAATCACCTATTTGCCTACATGTTTCCTCTCACTCAACTGATATTTGCCCCCATCACAACTCCCATTCAACTGATATTTGCTCCCATCTTCCCTCTCAGTTAACTGATATTTACCTCTTTCTCCTCGATGATTTCATTACTTGTTTACATCTTCTAAAAGCCAACTGATATTTGCCTCCTATCTCTCTTTCCTAAATCATCTACAGTCATTTAACTATATAAATATTTTCTTTCACTTTTCTCATATTTTTATGTTTCTCTCTCTCTCTCTCTCTCTCTCTCTCTCTCTCTCTCTCTCTCTCTTCGTCTCACTGATATAAAGCAAACGAAAATATTATCTAAAACAATCAGAATGCTCCTTCCAGTTTTGCTATTTTCTTACGACTGAAGTCGATTTATGGGATAATTGTATTGGCTGATTTAAATGGATGGACACATATGAACATAGATAGATAGATAGATAGATATGAACAAGCTGACACAGATAGATAGATAGATAGATAGATAGATAGATAGATAGATAGATAGATAGATAGATAGATAGATAGGTGCGAACAAGCTGACATAGATAGATAGATAGATAGATAGATAGATAGATAGATAGATAGATAGATAGATAGATAGATAAAAGACTGACATAGATAGATAGATAGATAGATAGATAGATAGATAGATAATGAGAAGACCGAGATAGATAGATAGATAGATAGATACGAACAAGCTGACATAGATAGATAGATAGATAGATAGATAAAAGACTGACATAGATAGATAGATAGATAGATAGATAGATAGATAGATAGATAGATAGATAGATAATGAGGAGACTGAGATAGATAGATAGATAAATAGATAGATAGATAGATATTTACCGAGAGATGGGAGACAGATAAACAATCATAATCACATAAACAGGTATGTCGAAATAATATGACCTCATACCTGGCTAGCGTAACATCCATTCATTTTCTTAATTGGTCTCCAACTCAGTTTATGAATAACTGGTCAATTTCACTCGATTCCCCCCCCCCATCCGATTAAAGTAATTACAGTTTCACACCCTTGGATCGCATAACACAAAAATGCTTAACTTTCTGCCGATTAGGTTCACTTTCTGGCTTACGTGAGTTGGGCTTAACCTGGTCATAGTAAACGGATCAATTTCTGCTTTGAGCCGAGATGCGATGACTTCGACTCCATCTCTAGTGACAATTAAATCTGCGTTCACCTCTTTTTCCCCACGTTACTTTTATTTTGATTCGAATTGATATTAGCTAATAGCAAAGCATTGTCTTCTTGGTCAGAAAGATTTCCCACCCTAATAAGAAGACATGCATCTACCCAGAAATACATGCTAGGGAAAGAAAAAATATGTATAAATATATACCGGGTGTAAAAGCAAAATTGTATAAATCGTTTTATATCATATTTATCCATCCTACAAAATGTTTGGCATCAAAAAAATAGCACTAAACTAATTGTGTTTCTTTTTCCAAGTTTTCAGATAAGAAGTTTAGCCATCTTGACACCATTTGTCGTAAGAATCTATGAAAATCCTTTTGATTTATTCTCCTAAAAAAAGAGAACTGGTTAAAATCATTTTGTGTCAGACAATTGGACAATTTTGCTTTTACACGATTTGTAGAATTTTGCTGTGAGATGATTTGGACAATTTTGCTTTTACACGATTTGTAGAATTTTGCTGTTACACGATTTGTACAATTTTGCTGTTACACGATTTAAACAATTTTGCTGTTACACGATGTAGACAATTTTGCTGCTACACTATTTAGAAAATTTAACTGTTACACGATTTGGACAATTTTGCTGTTACAAGATTTAGACAATTTTGCTGCTACACGATTTGTACAATTTTGCTGCTACATGATTTGAACACTTTTGCTGTTACACGATTTGGACAATTTTGCTGTTACAAGATTTAGACAATTTTGCTGTTACACGATTTGTACAATTTTGCTGTTACACGATTTAGACAATTTTGCAGTTACACGATTTGGACAATTTTGCTTGTTAAACGATTTAGACAATTTTATCGTTACACGATTTGTACCATTTTGCTGTTACAAGTTTCAGACAATTTTCCTGTTACACGATTTGGACAATTTTGCTGTTACAAGATTTAGACAATTTTGCTGTTACACGATTTGTACAATTTTGCTGTTACACGATTTAGACAATTTTGCAGTTACACAATTTGGACAATTTTGCTGTTACAAAATGTAGACAATTTTGCTTGTTAAACGATTTAGACAATTTTATCGTTACACGATTTGTACCATTTTGCTGTTACAAGTTTCAGACAATTTTCCTGTTACACGATTTAGATAATTTTGCTGTTACACAATTTAGCCATTTTTGCTGTTACACGTTTTGTACAATTTTGGTGTTACATGATTTGTACAATTTTGCTGTTACACGATTTAGACTATGTTGCTGTTACACGTTTTAGAAAATTTTGCTGTTACACGATTTAGACAATTTTGCGGCTACGCGATTTGTACAATTTTGCTTTTACACGATTTGGACAATTTTGCTGTTACGCACGGTACATGCTTCTTTTTTTTTTCATTCACTTTCAGTTATTTTTTTTTCTTTCGGTGTATGTTTTTTTTCTTCTGTTCGTGCGCTCACGGACGTTCGACTTACCTATCGATGTCGTGATTGTCTAATCCTCTATGGTCTACCCATGTC
>OZ038516.1:53251897-53281897 GCA_964036315.1 Acanthosepion esculentum | reverse complement strand
ATCTATCTAGTTCACACTGGTGATCCCAGGTGGTGAAACCTAGGTACGTAAGGATTTATTTATTTCACTTTTGCTCCACATAGCATATTGAGTACTCTTCGTTTTATTACTCGCTTGGCGCTTTTTATATTTGTACCAGAGATTTAAGGTACTGGACGATTTCTATCTTCGGAGGTTTCTTATTCTTTCACGGATTTTTTTTAACATTTTTCCACGGGTGACAATTTATTTGGAAAACTGTGCTATCCAGATTTTTTCATCCACTTTATATATATATATATATATATATATATATATATATATATATATATATATATATATATATATATATATATGAAGAAATATAGTTTTAAGGTATGCTATATTTATGGGATAAAGTGCTCAAGAGATAGAGCGTATGTAAATATAAAAGCGAACATTGAAGTCAACACTCAGAGGCAACAGGCTGTTTCATGCAAAAGGCAATCGTCATGCCGCCTGACGATTGCGTCTAGCATGAAACAGCCTGTCATCTCTGAGTGTTGACTTCAATGTTCGCTCATATATATATATATATATATATATATATATATATATATATATTATGTCACTCGCAGACAGTACTGTTTCGCTGTATAACAAGTTGTCAGTGCGATTAGACATTTGAATGCTTCAAGCCCTGATCGAAACCCAACTATATATATATATATATATATATATATATATATATATATATATATATATATATATATATATATATATGTATATATATATATATATATGTATGTATAGGTAGCATATCTTCATTCAAGCATGTTTTATTGAATAATATAGGCAGGTTATGACTATTTTTATAGGAATCCTTTTTAGCTCGCTAACCAGTTTCTTGATGTTTAGAGAAATTCATCAAGGAAGGTCCCGTAGTTTATTCTTACCCAAGCACTTTTGATCTCCTCTAAGATCCTCCTCCGGGGTGAATTACAAAGACAAAATTATTAACTGTTATCCTTCTGATGGTGATTTTATGTAAAACACATTCCCTGAACGCATTCATTTATAATAACGTTAAATTAAAATTTGTCCTCTAAAGCTATAGAATGTAAGACGGATAACCGGACATATATATATATATATATTATGTACAGCTGGTATTGTGATCAACGGCCTGTTTTGTGGATATTCTAGTGCAATGAGTAATCAATCATATATTTCTATATATATATATATATATATGGTCGTCCACAGACAGACTGTGTCGCTTTTATCACAGCTCATCAGTGTGATTAGACTTCCGGTTGCCTCTGGCTAGAATCGAAAACCGGCTGAATTCGCGTCAGTCGGAAATTTTACCCTGAAGCCGTTGGCGCACGGCAGAGAAGAAGGTGAATTTAAGCGTATTTATTTTTAGATAAACACACAGTGACTGAGAGAACTCGATTCGATTTACCGAAGAGTCTTGCATTATTAGCCGTAATAGTCACTGTTTACAAACCCACACATCCTCCCCAGAGAGCTCAACCGAAATAAATTTTTCAGGAGCATATATCTTGTATATATATATATATATATATATATATATATATATATATATATATATATATATATATATCTTGTATATATAAATATATATATATATATATACATATATATATACATATGCACAACAATCTTATATATATATATATATATATATATATATATATATATATATCATAATCGACTCTCCCGTCGAATTCGACGTATGAGGGTCAAGCAGATCAGTTCCTAGAAACTGATAGCCCGACGCCGACACATGAGATTTGATTATAGTGCTGAAGGTTTCGTGCAGGACCATCCACACTTTTTGAAGGGACGAATACAGAGACCTGGTGTACTGAGTGCCACAAGGTCCCCAAACGACCCTCCGCAGGTTTTGAATTCAGAGTTGTCCTTCTACTAGACCAGTTGCCATCCAAGGCTATAGAACCCGGTCTGTCCTGCTATTTACCCATAGTTGGAGGGAGAAGAATAGGATTCACACCTTTACCAAGGGTATTAGCACGTAGGTGAATGTAATGGATTCGACTGTAATTCGACCTCGGCTCTCCGATTCCTCAATCCAAGCCGTTATCCGTTTAGGAGGCACCGTGGAGTAATGGATATATTAAAGATGGTTGTGCATATATATATATATATATATATATATATATATATATATATATATATATATATAAAGAACACTAAGATATAAAATCCGGTGTTCTTATAGATATTTTTATTTTTACACAATAGTGCTCAATGTAAATTTACAGAGCATTAATATTTCATATTAATTGATTTAAAATATGGTTTTATAGCTACACAGTGATAACCATGTTTCGAAAATGGAAGCCAAAGCCATTGAATTCAATTTTTTTTACCAAATCAAAACATTAGTTCCATTTCCTCGTCAAGCGAATTTTGGAGTAACTTATTTTTTTATCTACGGTTTTAAGGCACGGCAAAGATTTTATAATTGTGGGTTCCCATGGATACCGAGAAATCCATTCATCTAGATAAGGGGTGGCAGGGTGTTCAATTGTTTAATTTTCATTGTATCAGTCAACAGTTACATTCGAAAGCGGGGGTTATGTCTAGGGGTGGGTAGGGATGTATTTTTCAACACATTCTGACATCTGCTAAATGTTCAGAATGTTTTAACCACATCTATAAAAAACTTAATTTTTAATATCCAATATACTATATCCCTTTTTAAAAAACGAAGCAAATGTATTAGAATTGTAAAATTATATTTTCTTATCGAGTATAAGTATGTATGTTACCAGATTATTATTTTTTTTTTTTGTAAACTTTATGACAGTGACGGCAAAGATACCTAAACTATTTCACTAATTCAGTAAACTTTTATTTTTATAAATTTAGTAATATAAATTTTCCATGTATGTACAAAGGACATGTGCCATTTAATGTCCTATATATTCTAACCTATATTAATTTCATTTAACTTTAGGTGTTCTATTGGATTCTTTTAAATGTTTGAATTGCTTTGAGAGAGGTGTTAAGTTTAGAGTACGTATTATTTAATTATAATTTTAATATGTTTAGGTTAGAATCCGTTTTATTTAATTACAATTTTAAAACCAATTTAAAAAATTCTACTTTTAAATTTAACTTTAAATTTAATCGGATATACTTTTTTATAAAACAAGTAAATGTAATAGAATTACTTACAGTATTTAAAATTATTTAAAATTATTTATTCACATCGAATATGGGTATGGATATTATCAGATCAATGTTTTTTGGGGTTTTGGGGGTTTTTTTTTAAATATTGTTTAAAGAAAATTTTTGACAATGACGGCACAAAATAGCTATTTCATTTTTCTGATTCAGTAAATTTTTATTTTTTATAAACCTAGTAATATATAGTTTCTCATGTATGCATAAAGGACATGGGTCATTTAATGACCTACATATTCTAGCTTTTCTTATTAACTTCCATTTTACTGTAGGTGTTTTATTGGATTCTTTCAGGTGCCAGAAGTACTTCGAGAGAGATGTTTGATTTTTATATTTATTTATCCTAAACGAACTTTGGTGTTGGTTGAAACTTTTTTTGAACTCATGGCTAGTGCAACCTATATATATTTTTATGTTTTCAGGGTTTTCGATAGAAGATATATTGCATTGGTATACTAATGATTCCGTGCAACATTTATTTTGTAGGGGACAGTTTTGAGGGTTTCTACAATTACATAATTTTTGTTTACTCTCATTAGTTGTTTTTATTTTTCCATTGTCTAAAGTTTTTTGATTCTGGTATAAGTGTTTATTTAAGATATTGGCATTATGTTTCTTAATAATTTTTTCTAGGTTATCAGTACAGCTATAACTTAATTTTAGTGTATTTCTATTGAATATAGTATTTAGTTTACTTTGACTGGGGAAATGCTTGACTATTAATGCGAGGAACTTTTGACTCAATTTATTTTTTACCATTTGGTTGTATGGGGGTGTATACCAAATTATTTTCCTGCTTCTGTTTTTTCTATGCTTACCATTTTCATTTTTAATATAAGCTAGTTTTAGGTTTTTGTAGCCACTCTCTTTTAGAGCTTTATTGTAGAAATTAATATGTTCATCGAAAATCTTGTCATTTGCTGAATTTGTACTTATTCTTTTTTGGATAGACAAAGGTATATGTTTAATTATAGATGAGGGGTCATTTGATTTAGGGTGTACAAAAAATAAAAAAATAAGTTACTCCAAAATTCGCTTGACGAGGAAATGGAACCAATGTTTTTGATTTGGTAAAAAAAATTGAATTCAAAGGCTTTGGCTTCCATTTTCGAAACATGGTTATCACTGTGTAGCGATAAAACCATATTTTAAATCAATTAATATAAAATATATATATATATATATATATATATATATATATATATATATATATATATATATATATATATGAAAGAAATTGATAGAAATGCAAATGGCGTTAAATTTTTTTCAACACGTGGCTACTACACTCTAAATGAATTTTGTTCAGTGATGGTCGGGTGATTCTGATATAGAAGGCCTCGGCAATTTGAAGTTTTTGTTTATTATTTTCCTGGTGTAACACATTGGTGTTATCAACAAGTATTTTCCTCTATTGTGAAGGCGGAATGTCTATATTATTCAATGAAACACACACACACACACACACACATATATATATATATATATATATATATATATTACGTTCTAATACCCTTGGAAAGGTGTGAATCCTTTTCTTCTCCCTCCAACTATGGGTAAATAGCAGGACAGACTGGGTTCTATAGCCTTGGATGGCAACTGGTCTAGGAGAAGGACAACTCTGAATTCAAAACCTGCGGAGGGTTCTACGTAGTGCTCCAAGTCTCTGTATTCCGCACTTCAAAAAGTGTGGATGTTTCTACACAAATCCTTCACCAATTTAATCAAATCTCATGTGCTGGTGTAGGGCTGTCAGTTTCCAGGGACTGATCTGCTTGACCCTCATACGTCGAATTCGACTGGAGAGTCGAGAGAATATATATATATATATATATATATATATATATATATAACTTACATTATTCGGACTATTGTCCTCATCTTGGTCGCCATATTTATACAACATTTCGAACGTTGTACACTCCGGCCTTCTTCAGGTGTTTGGAATATCGAACTGAACCCTTTTATTTCGCTCACTGGGGTAGACTCTTCTAGTTCCACGTGCCATGTTTAATGGATGTTAGTTATCAGTTATCTCCTGTTAATTTCTCCCTGAAATTCTCCACTGCCTCAACCCTCTTTGGGTCCTGCCTATACGTTTTAGGTGGGAAGTGATCCCTGTTCTTGATTAGTATCTGTGACAGTTTGCATTCCGTTTTCATTGTAGGATCCTTTTTTACTTTGCTGTGAGCGAAATAAAGGGTTCAGTTCGATGTCATGTCAATCGACATCTCCTGTTGCCTTGATCTATCCTTCTCCACATCCTTTCCTCTATCACTCCTATCTGCTCTCGCTCCAAATCTTCTGTAACCCCTTGCGCGCTAGTGGCTTCCCGCCTTGCTTGGGGTGAAATACTTGAAAAAAAAAATAAAGTAGGCTAGAGTGAAGCCTGTGCTTGATACGAAAAGCAAAGAAAAAATTAACATTTAATGATTGTCATATTTGGTTTTTCATTCCCCAAAGAAGATTAGCGACACAGTTTTCGTTTAAAGGAATTTATGAAGAATCTGCTTTTTTTTTTTTTAGAGAGGCTGATCTAAATCCCTTTAGGAAGGCAAAAGGGAAAGGATTATCCACTGCTCCTTAAAGATTAAGGAATTAAGCATCTATTTTAAAATTATGAATGACAAGGAGATGACGTAAACATAGAGGCCACGTGCTTGGTATCTCCATGTTTTAAAAAGTATTTTTTTTTTATATAAAAATAATTCGTAAATTATTATTCTGTTGACTTGGGGCGCGCCTGGCTACATTTCAGGACGCATTAGTGCGCCCAGGTGCAACGGTCGAGAAATGCAGGTCTGATATAACATTCTCTGTAGCTCCTCTTGCAATCATTTGAGAAAAGCCTTATAAATTTTTGTTTAAGAAATCAAGCCATGGATTTATGAGCCTACAGTGTGTTGCTTAAGTATAAAACACTCTTTAACTTTGTACATTTTGTGGTGCTAGCAACTGTAATCCTTATTTAATTAAATGGTGCTTTTGCCATTTGTGAAACGCAAAATACACAGTGCTTTGAAGGAGCAAAATACAGTTTTTTTTGTGACACAAAAAATAATTAGGACAAGAAAGCAGTCATCTCTTGAGTGCGTACATGTTTACACTTTACCCTTAGTTAAGACATTGCAGAATCAGCTGTAATTACAGCTGCAAATATTTGGGGGTAAGTCTCTATCGACTTTGCATATGCAGAGTCTAAAACTTTCTGCCAGTTTTCAGTCCTGGTTATGACGATAAATCACATCCGGCAGCAAGGCCGCTGACCGGAAGATTGGAAGATTTGAGCAGCACCTTTTAATTACTGTTGTTTCCAGGTTCACTCTGATCAGGGGTGGTACCAACTGTTAGAATCCCACC
This sequence comes from Acanthosepion esculentum, assembly GCA_964036315.1. Classification (NCBI taxonomy): domain Eukaryota; kingdom Metazoa; phylum Mollusca; class Cephalopoda; order Sepiida; family Sepiidae; genus Acanthosepion; species Acanthosepion esculentum. The sequence goes on along the minus strand of OZ038516.1, from coordinate 53,275,339 downwards.
CTTGAGCAAATAGTGTACCCCAAATCAAAAGCAGCAGACGATAAAAGTATAAAATACATATTTATAATAAAAATACCAGAAAATATATTTATGGTAAAAATACGAGCAATACATATTTACCGTAAACATATTAAAATACATGTTTATTTTAAATAAACAAGCAATAAATATTTATAGTAAAATAGTAAAAATATGTATCTATAGTAAATATAACAGAGTTAAATATGTATATTAAAAATAATAAAAATATACATTTATAGCAAATATATCAGAAATAAATATTTATAGTAAAATACTAAAAATATATTTTAAGTAAATATACAAATTATAAATATTTATAGTAAAAATATAAAAAATATATATTTATTGTAAATATAACAGAATTAAATATGTATAAAAAATAATAAAAATATATATTTTATTTTATATTTATAGTAAATATATCATCAGTAAATATTCATAGTAAAATATTAATATATATATTTATAGTAAATATACTAGCTATAAATATTTATAGTAAAACTACTAAAATTAGATATTTATAGTAATATACCAGTAATAAATATTTATAATAAAAGTATATATTTATAGTAAATATATCAGCAATAAATATTTATGTTAAAAATACTAAAAATACATGTTTGTAGTAAATATACCAGCAATAGATATTTATAGTAAAAATACTAAAATATATATTTATAGTAAATATACCAGCAATAGATATTTATAGTAAAAATAATACAATACATATATATAGTAAATATACCAGCAATAAATATTTACAATAAAAATAGTAAAATACATATGTATAGTAAATATACCAGCAATAAATATTTATAGTAAAAATACTAAAAGTACATACTTGTAGTAAATATACCAATAATAAATATTTACTATAAATATACTAATAATACACATTTGTAGTAAATATACCAGCAACAAATATGTATAGTAAAAATACTAATAATACATATTTATAGTAAATATACCAGCAATAAATATTTACAGTAATAATACTAATAATACATATTTATAGTAAATATATCAGCAATAAATATTTACAGTAAAAATACCAATAATACATATTTATAGTAAATATACCAGCAATAAATATTTATAGTAAAAATACTAATAATGCATATTTGTAGTAAATATACTAGCAATAAATATTTACAATAAAAATACTAATAATACATATTTATAGTAAATATATCAGCATTAAATATTTATAGTAAAAATACTAATAATACATATTTGTAGTAAATATACCAGCAATAAATATTTACAGTAAAATACTAATAATACATATTTATAGTAAATATACCAGCAATAAATATTTACAATAAAAATACTAATAATAGATATTTGTAGTAAATATACCAGCAATAAATATTTACAATAAAAATACTAATAATAGATATTTATAGTAAATATACCAGCAATAAATATTTATATTAAAAATACTAAAATACATACTTATAGTAAATATACCAGCAATAAATATTTATATTAAAAATGCTAATAATACATATTTATAGTAAATATACAAGCAATAAATATTTACAATAAAAATACTAATAATACATATTTATAGTAAATATACGAGCAATAAATATTTACAGTAAAAATACTAATAGTACATATTTATAGTAAATATACCAGCAATAAATATTTACAATAAAAATACTAATAATACATATTTATAGTAAATATACCAGCAATAAATATTTACAATAAAAATACTAATAATAGATATTTGTAGTAAATATACCAGCAATAAATATTTACAATAAAAATACTAATAATACATATTTATAGTAAATATACCAGCAATAAATATTTACAGTAAAAATACTAATAATACATATTTATAGTAAATATACCAGCAATAAATATTTACAATAAAAATACTAATAATAGATATTTGTAGTAAATATACCAGCAATAAATATTTATATTAAAAATACTAAAATACATACTTATAGTAAATATACCAGCAATAAATATTTACAATAAAAATACTAATAATAGATATTTATAGTAAATATACCAGCAATAAATATTTATATTAAAAATACTAAAATACATACTTATAGTAAATATACCAGCAATAAATATTTACAATAAAATACTAATAATAGATATTTATAGTAAATATACCAGCAATAAATATTTATATTAAAAATACTAAAATACATACTTATAGTAAATATACCAGCAATACATATTTATAGTAAATATAATTAAAATACATATTTATAGTATGTATACCAGTAATAAATATTTATAGTAATAATATTGAAAATGTATTATGATAGTAATATACTAGCAAAACATATTATGGTGAAACACTAAAAATACATATTTATAGTAAATATACCAGCAATAAATATTCATAGTAAAAAAAACTAAAAATATTTGTAGTAAATCTACCGCCAATACACATTATTGTAAAAATACTAAAAATTCATATTTATAGTAAAAATACCAGAAGTATTTATGATAAAAATAATAAAAATACATATTTATAATGAATATACCGGCTATAACTATTTATAGTAAAAATACTAAAAATACATATTTTTGTAAATATACGACCAATACATATAGTAAAAATATTAAAAATTCTCATTTATAATAAAAATGCCAACAATATATATTTATAGTAAAAAAACTAACAATACATATTTTTAAAAAAATACTAACACTTTCTATTTATAGTAAAACACTAAAAATAGACATTTATTACAAAACACTAACTATACTAAAGCAAAATAACCAACAATACATTTTATCTGTAGTTGTAGTCATAAAATTACGTTCAAATTATTTTAATTATTTCTACAATTCACTAAGGGTAGAAGTAAACATTTATGCTTTCTTGAATTCTGCTTTGTGTCACATCTGACCGCGAGGGGGCGCCTGGTAGATATCCTGCAATTGGAGATTCATTTTGGAATTCACTTGACTCACTTCTAGCAGTTGATTAATTCTTCTACGCGCCGCTGGCGAATCTTATATGCGTTGATCGTGTCCTAAGTATTATCGTTCATTACCAGCCTTCGTTGATTATTCTATTCGGCAATCTTCTCTAGGTTACAACACTTCTCCTGTGATAAATACTATTTTGTTTAACGTGTTACTGTTTATTTTGACATAATACTATCATCTAGAGATTTAAGTCTTTTCTTGCATTGGGTGATCAGTAACAAAATGGAAAAATTTTTTTCGTACGACCCGTTTTGTTCTTTAGGTCATCATCAAACTAAAGTGATGTGTACGTTGATGTAACTACAATAAATAGCGACGAGAATCTGTTTCAGATTTCAACGCAATCGTCAGGCCACCAGAAATAGAAAAAAAAACACAAACGTTATTTTGTAAGACAAATGCATGGGAAATCTTAACAATATCGCTTTCTATCTTATTCTCTGAAGATGTTTTAATAAAACTGAAACATGTTAGATTTAAAATATTTCCTTACAATATCACACACACATATATATATATATATATTTATAATATGTTTAATGTTCTTTTTTTTTTTTAATAGATACAAGTATATAAGCAAATGCTCTGTTTTATAATAAACAGTATTAAATAACATTTACTGGCCTGAATGTCCGAGAAATTTTCATAGAAAATTTTCGTTCTCCGACAGGAATCGAACCTGTATCCTATACGGAACCATCATTTCGCGTGATGTGCCTTAACCGTTCGGCCACAGAGGAGCGTCTGGGTAGCAAGGTCGATTTTACTATCTTTAAACTTAAATCTTCCATGAATCTCTTCTATTCATATATTCATATTCCGTATAGGATACAGGTTCGATTCTTGCTAGAAGAGATTCATTGAAAATTGTTTTTCGCCTATTGTTATTGCGGTCAAACTAATTTTTAATCTTACTAATATAAAGACCCCCTTCCCGACCACCTAGTAAAAAAAAGTTTACTCACCCTAAGGTATTCTACTGATAACTATAATTTTGGATATAAATGAAATTTAGGGAAAAACTCTCTGCAAAAAAAAAAAGTGACTCACTTATTTCCTGCAACTCGTAATCAATAGAAACATAACCGAACAGCTTTAAATAAAGAATAATAGAGGTATAATTTATTTATAATAGGTAATATAGTTGGAAATATTTAATAATCTATGGGTCCTCCTTTATTTTGAATAATCTTTTCAACCCTTTTTGGCATTGACTTGATTAGGTTCTGGAAAATCTCATCTCCAAGCATTGAATTCTATTCCGAAATGAAATTCACATTCAAATCCTCTTTGTTGCTGAACTGCTTTCTCGAAAGCCTGTACTTTACAATGCTCCATAAGTTTTCTATGGGGTTGAGGTCAGGAGATTGGGGCGGCCATGTCATAACACTCACCTGCTTCTCATCAAAGTATTCCTTCATCAATTTTGATTTGTAACAGGGAGCATTATCCTGCATAAAAATGAGTTTGGTGGGATCGATTTGCACCCTTTCAGCAGAAGGGAGCAGACTCTAGTTTTTCGCCTTCGACAGTATCTCTCTCTCTCTATCTCTCTCTCTCTCTCTCTCCATATATATATATATATATAGTTTTTACATATTTAATATATATATATATATATATATATATATATATATATATATATATATATATAATTTCTACATATTTAATATAATTATACTTTATATGTTTTAATTATATATTATTAATAAATTTAATTTTTTACAATTATTTTTATTTATATATTTATATTTATATATATTTGAATTCAACACCATCACTTGATAAGACACCAGAAGTGTTGAAACAAAATGGCTATTTTTGTAGTGATTTTATAACATGTTTAAGTTATAATTTTTTGAAAAAATTATATTTGCTCTACTCTGTATTGAGCACACTTTTAAGAGTAGTATTTTTAGTTATGGGAATTTATTCCGTATACACCAATCCTAAACTATATATATATATATATATATATATATATATATATATATATATATATATATATGTGTATATATATATATATATATATATCCTAGTATAGGATTGGTGTATACGGAATAAATACCAATATTTTGGTCTATATATATATATATATATATATATATATATATATATCCTAGTATAAGATTGGTGTATACGGAATGAATACCAATATTTTGGTGTATATATGTATATATATATATATATATATATATATAGAGAGAGAGAGAGAGAGAGAGAGAGAGAGAGACAGAGAGAGAGAGAGAGAGAATTAAATGTATATAAATATAAATAAATGTAAAAGATTAAATTTATTAATAATATATAATTAATACGTATAAAATATAATTATATTAAATATGTAAAAATTATATATATATATATATATATATATATATGTATATATATATATAAAAGTAAATAAAAGCACCTTGTCCGTCGTTTTCCATGAAATGTGCATGAAAGAAGGATTGCTGCCTAACTACACACAAACACACACACACACACATATATATATATATATATATATATATATATATATATATATATGTATATGTATATATATATATATATAATTAATCTGGACAACTTTATCACTTGGCTGAGTGATGTTGGTTCAGTCATGCCTATTACGTAGATTCCTGAGCGCATCAATATAGCGAGTTCAATCTTAAGAAAGAATTACCCGCGCCTTGCTGCATGTCAAACTTTTTTCTAAAAAATGATGATTAATTTTAAATCATAAATGTAAAAAATTAAATCTATTTATAATATATAATTAAAACATAAAATATAATTAGATTAAATATGTAAAAACTATATATATATATATATATATATATATATATATATATATATATATATATATATATGTATATATATATATGGAGAGAGAGAGATACTGGAGAATGGTCGAAGGCGAAAAACTAGAGTCTTATAACCAGCCACTTCGCATTGATTTTGCTCAACAGCCCCGGAACGCAGTTCATCGAGCGGAAGAAACAAACTTGATTTTAAATCTCCGCTCCCTTGATGTCATATCCAACCCAAAACGAAAGAAGCTAAGGAAATAAATCCAAGTAGAAAACCCGGGGAGAAAACTCTCTCCGGCTGGAAAGTCGTACGCCAATATAATGACTTGTGTTTCTTTTGGATCTTGTCGGTACGGCCGAAGGTGGGGCTGACTAGAGCGTGTAATCTGGGCAGCGCACGTCTCTGTATCACATAGTCCATACATGCGACCTAGAGATGTCATTCAAGTCTGAATTTATATATATATATATATATATATATATATATGTGTGTGTGTGTGTGTGTGTGTGTGTGTATGTGTGTGTATTCGTGAATGTATACTAAATTAATTTAAATCTAGCAACCGACCATTTTCTTTATATAAGTCATTGTACCCTTTCCATCAAATTAATTCGTTTGTCGCCCTAAGAACCCACAGTTCATTGGATCACAATCACTGAACCTGAAAGCAGACCTACACCATTACTAAAATGCAAAACGAAATTGGACTTCTATTCAATATACTTTTCCCCCGGCCATACTTTACACTGCCCGACCCCCTTCCGGTTAATGAAGAATAATAAAGAGTCACGAATATCTAACAGCGAATACTCAGTTCCATTAGCCAATCCTATAGGAAATTCCACGATGAAGAAAGATTGTAGAACATTTTATCTAACTGAAAAAATGTTATTGATTATTGGGGTGGGGAGTTACATTTTTTTATAATAATCTGTACATCTTGTAATTCTTGAAAAAATCCAAAGAAAAAAGTCTGTCATATAATATATCCTGGTTAGGAATCTCGATGACAGTCTCATTCTCACCAACGTGACGAGGCTTCTCTTTGTCTTTTCTACAAATATTTTCATGGCCGCTGTTCTGATGAGCTATTTTCACCTGGTCCCTCAACTATATACATTTAAGCGTGCTACTAGATTGGCCACTATATACCTTAGCGGTCGGTGATATATATATATATAGACAATATTAGTGGTGAATATACACATACATATGCAATTATATATACACATACATATATGTATAAAAATAATTCCAAGAGGATATGATCCAGGTAGAACTCGATGTCCAGGACAGAGTAAGGATATAATAAAAAGACTTAAACACTAATATTCCATGGTCATTTTGATGAATTGGATCGTTCTTACGATTCCAATGGAATAAATTATGACCATGGAATATTAGTCTTTAAGTCTTTTTATTATTATTATTATTATTATTATTATTATATATATATATATATATATATATATATATATATATATATATATATATGTATTTTGATTGGTCATTCTAGCTTATGTAACAACGTTATCCCTAGCGAAGTATCGTTAATTAATTTGAAACTTTTAAAACCATTTATTCTACATTCAATATCATCACTTGATAAGATAGCAGAAGTGTTAAAACAAAATGGCTATTTTTGTAGTGATTTTATAACATATTTATGTTATAATATTTAAATAAATAATTATATATATGTATATATGTATGTGTGTGTGTGTGTGTGTGTGTGTGTGTGTGTGTGTGTGTGTGTGGTTATTTGTATTTTGAAGAATAAAAAAGATTAAATAATTAAAATCTTCAAATACACTGGGTTGTATATTAATATTCTTCCGTTTTTATTATTATTTCATTTAAATTCCTCGGCCAGTTCCGGCCAACATGGCCATCATCAAGACAAAAAAAATATGCTTGCTGTTAGCAGTGACCTACAGAAATGAATGTCTTGATGGAGAAATTGAACTTTTGTCTGTAATTTTCATTTGTTTTTTTAACATGAATTTTGGTCAGACCTTGTGTTGGTCAAACAGTCTCTTTTAAGTTGTTATTTAAGACAAGAGCTGAATGGATTCATACTGCTCTGAATTACTATATATATATATATATATATATATATATATGTGTGTGTGTGTGTGTGTGTGTGTGTAGATACATATTCATACATAGACAGACTGATTCGCTGTATCACATCTCCTCGGTGTGACTAGACATCTGATCGCTTCAAGCTGAGACCGAAACCCGACCAATTTGGTATCAGTTGGACATTCTTACTCCTAGGCTATCGACGCCCGGCAGAGATAACAGGCGAATTTTTGCGTATTCATCTTTTCATAAACACGTCAATAACCTAAACTCAATCCGTTGTGAGAGTCTTGCTTTATGAGCATTAATAGTCACTGTTTATAATATATATATATATATATATATATATATATATATATATATATGTGTGTGTGTGTGTGTGTGTGTGTGTGTGTGTGTGTGTGTCATTTTCGTTCACTTTTTCTCCCTGTAAACACCAGTGACATTATGCCCTTTTTTTAGGGAACTGTTTGTTAATTAGATTTAAGAATTTGTGCTCTAATTTGGTACGGACTAACTTGTTGAAGGGAGGTGTATACCAAATTATTCTCCTTCCTCTATTGTTTTTTTTTAGAGTAACTACAGTTTTCTCTATATTCTATTTCGGAAGATCTGTAACAACTGTCGGTAATGATTTTGTTATAGATAATTTTGTGTTTATCGAATATTTCTTTGCTAGAAGAGTGCTTGTTTATACGGCGTTCAACAGATGATGGGATATGTTTAATAACTGGCGTTGGGTGATTGGAATTAGGGTTTATATAAATGGGGTTAGCATTATTCTTTAAGAAGGGTTGGAAATTATTTAAGTGTAAGTTTAAGGTTACATCTAAGAAGTCTACTTGCTTTATATTAGAATTAATTTTCACCTTGAGGTGTAAAGATTTAAATACTCTATGTATCCATTTCTTCAAATTGTCAACTTTGCTACTGGTGGAATTATTCACTACCATCAAACCATCGTCTCTATAAATCCCTATATTATTAATATCAATGTCATTGTGAATTGTGAGGTTGTATAGAATAAACAGTCCTACCAAGTCCGATGATTCAGCAGAATCCAGCGATCCCATGGAAACATCAACATTTTCACCAGCTTTCATATATAGAATGGGAGTTACTTTTCAATTAACCTACATATATTTATATAATATATATATATATATATATATATATATATATATATATATATATATATATATATATATATATAATTACGTAATTCATTGAGTCTGAAAGAAACTTCAACAGAATGCAGAAAGCACTGGACGGCAGTTTCGTCCTATATTTGGGACTCATCAGGAGTGCGCATCCACTACCGAGAATTGAAACCCGGACAGTTAGGTTATCAAGCAAACATCATACCAACTGTTTAACAGACCTCGGTGAAGAAGAGCTGGCAAATCAGACTCAATATAGCACAGCTCGCTCACATATTCCGTGGTGGAACTCAACTGAAATTCTCTGTAACCATAGGACTGTGCCCCCGGGAGCCACGACTACTACCATCAAGCCGCTCAAACTGAAGCATTAGAAGCCGGATCAAGCAATGATATACACATGATATCATGTGTATATCATTGCTTGATCCGGCTTCTGCAATGAATGACTTAATTATAATTATCAAATCCTCCTAACAATTTCCATCATATATATATATATATATATATATATATATATATGGGCGACCCAAAAAAACGGGAATTTTTGAAGTGCGTATTGCCAGACATGAACAAGTGGCAAAACTGCGAGACAGTGACCTTGAGCAAGTAAACATTTCGCCATTTTAGTAACGAGAATGAAATTCACAGTATACCAGCTGAGATGTTGCATCAGTAAATAGGGAATTCAACAGCAGATTTCAAGAATGTATTCGTACAGGAGGACGCCATCGACAGGACATAATTTTTAAAAAAATGAAAATTCCATAATTGTTTCTTAAATGGCATGTTTTAAGGTTTCAATTACTATGAATTAAATATTTTTCTTCCATCACTCTTGGTTTTATTGGATTGTTAAAAGTTCCAGTTTTTTGGGGTCACCCAATATATATATATATATATATATATATATATATATATATATATATATATATATATATATATTGTTGTGGTAGGATCCACCTAATTTGCATAGCGGAGTACCGACGATATAAATATGGTTGGTACCGGAAGACAGGAAGGCAAATCAAGAGATCCAACTAGAGACTCTGCCCGACTGCGACTTAGTCAATACATTCTCCAGGAACGGTCTTCCCAGAAATATACAAAAGACTATATGTAAATATTGTGTACACTTTCTTGTTTCAATACATTTTATTCTAACTACATTTTGTTTTTGTATTATTATTCCATGCATTAGTCAAGTTTCAACATATATATATATATATATATATATATATATATATATATATATATATATATATATATATATATATATATATGGCAAAAAAGTCACAATACAGTTACTTATAATAAAAAAGCAAAGCATTGAAGCAGGTGGCTAGCAGTTCAAACAGTATAGGTAATTAATTTACTATTGTATACCATAGCATTTTATTGTTATTAAACAGAATTAACCAGCACCATTTAAGTAAATATTTATGGACAGTTGATTAATCACATTGTCTACATTGTTACGGTATTGTTTGAGAATCAAAACAGTGCTTGAGGATGAAACTGCCACCCAGTGGTTTAAGGTTTTATATAGGAATTAAACTTAAATATTGCTGACCAGTTTCGAAACATGGTGATTCCTGTGTAACGATAGAATCATATTTTTAAAAAAATTATTATAATCTCGGCTCTACTTGTGTATCGAGAACCTTTTTTTAAAAATAAAAACCAAAATACTAAAGAACTTCGGGTCATCAATCTAACAGTTCTTTCCTATTATATCAATATATTTGCACACACACACACACACACACACACACACATACACACACACACACACACACACACACACACATATATATATATATATATATATATATATATATATATATATATATATATATATATGTATATATACATGGCCTGTCGATTTCGTGTATGCGTGAAGGTATATTGGTATTCAGAACACTGATTTTAGATCCACTGATGTAAAGAAATAATGCATAAATATATATATATATATATGTGTGTGTGTGTGTGTGTGTGTGTGTTAGTGTGTGTGTATAATTAATAAACATATTCATATATATATATACACACATATATATATATATATATATATGTATATATTGATCTGTAACATTCATATATATATTGCCCTGTAATACTAAGTATTTTAAGCTCTTTTGTGGATTATTTTTAATATTTTATATTACTCGGATCGACTTGGATTATATACCGACGGTTTTGTTGCCTTTACTATCTATCTATCTATCTATCTATCTCTCTCTCTCTCTCTCTCTCTCTCTCTCTCTATATATATATATATATATATATATATATATATATATATATATATTTATATATTGGTATATATACACACGCACATATATATATATATGTATATATATATATATATATATATATATATATATATATATATATATATACTGTCATCCACATACAGACTGTTTATATATATATATATATATATATATATATATCGGTATATATATATATATATATACACACGCACATATATATATGCATATATATATATATATATATATATATATATATATATATATATATATATACTGTCATCCACATACAGACTGTTTATATATATATATATATATATATATATATATATATATATATATGTACCCAGTGTTTCCTTAAGTGAAAGAATAACCCTCAGACGTCTACGTTGGTGGTATATGTTCTGTTTATTCCTCCCAAATCAAAATCATTATCCTAGCTACTTGATTTGTCTCACCCTAGTGATTCGTACGCCGCCGAAATTTTTTCTTCTTCGTCTTCTGAAAATTGTATTATTACTTTTATTGTTGTCATTGGCCGTGTTTCGCTTTGTTTGTTCTCCTTCTTTGAGCACCAGGTCCTCAAAAGAATAGCTAATGATATTCCCAAACAATAAGAATTTACAACAATGCCCACACGGACACACTGTAATCTCGAATAAATTTAAACTAACTTTTCGCGCCTTTTTTTTTTATTTTACTATGATTTTCTCACCGATTACTTAGACTGTAGAAATAGAATGTATTCGGAGAATATATGAGAAGAAGTGTATTAAGAAAGGCTCGAGAAAGGTACGTGAAAACATACAATTTATAATTTGTATAACACATCCAAACACAGCGATGGATTCAGTAGAAATTGTTGAAAACACACTCACTATACTATTTGTTTTTATCACACTTGTTTTACTAGGAACGCATATATATATATATATATATATATATATATATATATATATATATATATATATGTGTGTGTGTGTATGTGTGTGAATGTATGTGTATATATATGTGTGTGTGTATGTGTGTGTTAATGTACGTATATATATATATATATATATTTATATATATATACACATACATACATACATTCACGCACATACGCACACACATGTATATATATATATATACATATAAATATACATATATTCACACACATACACACACATGTATATATATATATATATATGTGTGTGTGTATGTGTGTGAATGTACGTATATATATATATATTTATATATATATACACATACATACATACATTCAGACACATACGCACACACATGTATATATATATATATATATATATACATATATATATACATATATTCACACACATACACACACACATGTATATATATATATATATACATACACATACATTCACACACATACACACACACACATATATATATATATATACGTACATGCATTCACACACATACACACACATGTATATATATATATATATACACACATACATTCACATACACACACACACACACATATATATATATAAACATTAACACACATACACACACACACATATATATATACACATACATTCGCACACATACACACACACACACATGTATATATATATAGTGTATGTGTGTATGTGTGTGTGTGCTTGCGCTAGTGTGTCTTTCTGGGTGAGTGTAAAATTTCAGATATCGTGATTTTCCAAGCGCGGCTTAGATGTGGCACAAGGCCGAAAGTATGGGGCAACCAGTGAGGATGGAACTCACTACTTAAGCGTAACTGATCTAGCATGACAAGCTTTCTAACCCTTACACCACGTAGAGGTGTAAAGTGTCAGATCTAACGGAAAATATATATATATATATATATATATATATATATATATATATATATATATATATATATATATATATATATATATATATATATATATATATATATATATATATATATATATATATATATATATATATATATATATATATATATATATATATATATATATATATATATATATATATATATTTATATATATTTATATATATATATCTACAAAACGTCAGTATGAATAAAGACAAAAGGGCGCGTTTCGTCCTTTGCTGGTTTCGTTAATTTTTCATTTTTCCCTTCTTTATATACATTTTCCTTTGTTTTTATATATATATATATATATATATATATATATATATACATATATATATATATATATATATATATATATATATATGTATGTATTATTAATTAAAAAACATCAAGCACTTAAAATCACATAGGTAATTATTTTTATTTCATGAGCGCTCTTAAAAAGCAGCTCTCAATCTTTAAGATATATATATATATATATATATATATATATATATATATATATATATATATATATATATACATATGATGAAAATGTGGAAAAGACAAAGCTAAATCCGAATATGTAAGTTTACTGTTTTTATTTTGTTTTTTGTTTTTTCTGACGTTGACACCAAAACAAAAAACAAAATAAAAATATATTCATTATATGGTGTATATATATATATATATATATATATATATATATATATATATATATATATATATATATATATATGCGCGGTACTTAATGGAAAGTGCCCAATATCTTTGATAGAGCTAACATATTTAATTGTGTAGATATTATTTTGTAACCCTGTGATCATCAGTTAAACAAAATGTGTCTGATGATCGCAAAAGCGTAAAACCCAGGATTATAAACTAATATTCATACAAGTGAATACATATATATATATATAGTTTTAAGGTGTGCTATTTTTATTGCTCAGTATTATGGATTGAACGTAAGTACCTATGCTCGAACAGAATCTTCAGGACATTATATATGGTCTGAAGATTGTTTGCGTCTCATGAAACATGAACTAGCGAATAGCTATTTGCAGAATTTAATATAGTTTTTAAACCTCCGCTATTTAACTTAGTATTCTTTATATAAAAAAAAGATCGCTCATGACTAATATTCATTTGATATATATGATATTTTGGAGACTGATATATTCAAACAAGAGAAAAGAAGGTTTTAGGTTATAATAGAAAATGTTATTTATTTTATAAACACTAAGACAGATACTATATATATATACACACACACACACACACACACAGAGTTGAATGGATATTAGTTTGTAACCCTGGGTTTCTCGCTTTTGCGATCATCAGTCAAACTGGTTAATTTTTTAAAATTAGATTAATTTATGGTTATTTGTGTTTGATTATTTGCGTATTGTGGAGGAGGGAATTTTCTTTTGTGTTTCTTATATATATATATATATATATGACAAATTTTCCATTATCACATACACACACACACACATATATATATATATGTAAGCAAATATGTGGATGTAGATCCAACGGTATGATGAAAATGTGGAAAAGACAAAGCGAAATCCGAATATGTGAGTTTACTGTTTTTTATTTTGTTTTTTTGTTTTTTTGACGTTGACAGCAAAACAAAAAAACAAAATAAAAACAGTAAACTCACATATTCGGATTTCGCTTTGTCTTTTCCACATTTATATATCTTAAAGATTGAGAGCTATATATGTTTATCACGTGACCAACGATAAAATATAGGAGATATTATTAAGGGTATATAATACATTTTATGCTGGGGTTTCTTGAGACATGGAAATTATTTCATGGGTCTCGCAAGGGTAAAAAACGTCAAGAAACGTTCGTCTATGCAAATGAAATTAAACAGGCTTTTTGTTGAGCAAAATGAGATTTATTCATAAGAATTTCAATATATATATATATATATATATATATATATATATATATATATATATATATATATATATATATATATATATATATATATATATATATATATATATATATATATATATATATAGCATAATGAGAAGCCACGTATACTTTCTTGATATGTATATAATATCTGGATAAAATAACTGAAAAAAAAATTCTGAGGAAGGACCGAGGTGGTCTGAAATATCAAATATATAAAAACATATAAATAAATACTTTCACAAAAAAACACCCAATTTTTTTCTTTTAATTTGCAACTTTTAAGTTGTTTTATCCATATTATATATATATATATATATATATATATATATATATATATATATATATATATATATATATATATATATATATATATGACTTTATTATATATAGTGTGTCTGAAAATTTTAATTTTTAATATTTTTTCATTTTTAAAACAACATACGCACACGCGCATATATATATATATATATATATATATATATATATATATATATATGTATATGTATATATATATATATATATGTATAGTGAATTGGGGCTGCAGATTATTATTCAAAGATATATTGTTAAATATAACAGAAAAATGAATGCCTGATCATGAGCCGTTCTACACCCCATGTTGTTGCTTTAATTTCGGATGAAAATATTATTTATTTTCACCCGAAATTAAAGCAACAGACATTCATTGTTTGTTATATTTAACAATATGTTTTTTAATACACACAGACACACACACTCGCACACACACACACACACACATTTATATATATATATATATATATATATACCACTTTAATATATATAAACCACTTTAAATAAAAAATAAAAAACAGTAGCGATTATAAATTTATTTCGACAGTTATGCATATATATATATATATATATATATATATATATATATATATATATATATATATATATATATTTGATCATTTGACCTATTACATTTTATTAAATGATATAAATCCAAACAGACGATTTGATAATGAGCCAGATATTAAAAATAATTAAGTAGCAATTTTAACTTGACCATAAATGTCTGATTTACTATTAAATTGTCTATTTTATATATATATATATACATATATACATATATACATATATATATATATATATATATATATACACATATATACATATCATAAGACAACTAAATTATTTGAAACGATTAACATTCATACATCTTTTAGTTTTATTAATGCTCCCTAGAGACTGTAAAACACAGAGAAATAAAGAGATTCTGTTATTTTACCTTTTGTGTTTGATTTTCATATGCTGACAAGGGTATTCTTTGCATGTGGGTTTTGTGGTTTTTTAATTCATATTTTGGAACACAATAATTTTAGTGACTTTTTATAAATATTCGGTTTCTTCAATAACCTTCTTCAGTGGTACTGATACTGAATTTTTTTTCCTTATTCTTTTATTCACTGGGTTAAATTTCAAATCCGGCTAATGCTGAAAGTATCACTGTCAGAATAACCAATCATTTTACTATCAGTACATAAATATATATATATATATATATATATATATATATATATATATATATATATATATATATATATATATATATATATACACGCACACGCACACTCATATATATATATATATATATATGTATATGTATATATATATATGTATATATATACATATATATATATATATGTATATGTATATATATATATATATATATATATATATATATATATATATATATATATATATATATATATATATATATATATATATATATGTTTTAAAGTTTACGATTTCATTTCCACCAGCTGTTTAGGTTATTTTCTTTCTGTACCCCTTCCAAGTTTACACCACATACATTGCCAAATAATATAGTTTTTACTACAAATATGAAGATATTGTAGCACCAATATTTTTTTAAACATGGCGTATTAAATTTCATATTTTTTAGCTGATGTTCCATTCCGATGTATTAAATGAAATTTCGCTTTTTTTGTCTATTTTTCAAAATACAAGGATCTTGAAATGCATATATGTTAAATGCGACAGATGTGGGCATAAACAATTCCATTTGTAGTTGAACTTTTCGGATTGAGGGGAAAATGTTCCAATAGACTTCACTGAAGGAATCCCTTGTAGCCCATACCTTAAAGAAATACAAAAATTGTACTCTCAAGTACATCCTACACATTACAAGGGTTTTATCTATGTGAAATGTGTGTGATATGAGGCTTTCTTCTTTTGTTTTAGTTTTTTTTTTCTCTCAAAATGTGACTATGGAAAATGTCATGATGCCATTTCTGATCTTAGGTCTCTAATTGGGATCCGGAAAGAATTAGTATACACAAGAATTAAAATGGAATAATAATAATAATAATAATAATAATAATAATAATAATAACAACAACAACAACAACAACAACAACAACGGCGGAGGCGGAGGAGGAGGAGGAGGATGAGGATGAGAATAAGAAGAAGAAGAAGAAGAAGAAGAAGAAGAAGAAGAAGAAGAAGAAGAAAAGTACTGTCATTTATATGACAATTCTCATATAGGGCCTAAGGACTATATTTTGGACCCGTTCCCACAGGATACAAAGCAGGACACATAATATACACCAATAATAATAATAATAATAATAATAATAATAATAATAATAATAATAATTCTTATTATTATCTAGAAATTGTCCAAATAGAAAGACTTGGAGATCGGGATTAACGGTATTGCCAGTATTTTCTTTGACTTTGAATAATTTATCTTTCATTGGAATAGAAAAACTCAATGAGTTTTACTCGTTGTTGACATCATACGTGGCCATTTTAATCTCCAAGTGATGCTCTATAACCTGCAAAAAGAAAAGTAAGTAAAATGAAAAAAAAGAACAAGTTATGACTTTTTCAAATCTCAGTTTTCCAGTGGTCACCCTATATATATATATATATACATTCAGGCCGGTAAATGTTGTTTAATACTGTTTATTATAAAACAGAGCATTTACTTAAATATTTGTATCTATAAAAAGAATGTATAAACATACAAATGTTTTAAAATAATTGTCGGACTTTGTCCATTTTATAATATATATATATATATATATATATATATATATATATATATATATATATATATATATATATATATATATATATATTACCTTCCCAGACCAAAATAAATTACTAAATAGACGATCTGAGCTCATCTGAAAATGCAGATATGAAAAAGAATTTTACTACATTACTTAAAAATCGAAAACTGAAAAAAATGAATAAAAATAAACATAATAATATGCAAATAATAATCAAGTTAAAAAATCACTCCCGTTAGATTAGACGAAATAGAATAAATGAAAATAAAAAATACTACAAGTAAAACTAATCACTCCAAATAAATAAATAAATTAAACAATAAACATATCCCGCAAATCAACCGTTAGAATAGACTACAACAATTAATCCAAAAATTGGACAAGAAAATAGCTATAACTGCTATATAACGATAAAAAATGACTACGTTACTCAATAAATGAAGACTGAAGAAAGTAAATAAAAATACACAAAATAAAAAAATAAGTAAATAAAGAAAAAACAAGTAAGAATTAATCCAAATAAATAAATGAACAAATTAACAAATCGCTCCCGCTAAAATAACCGTTAGATCTAATACAACTAAACGTAAGTAATCAAAAACAAATAAATAAACAAATATACAAATCTGTCCCTCGCCAAAATAACAGAATAGACTACGGCAATCAATCCAAAAATTGAATGAATAAATAGCTTTAATTATCTTTCCAGACCAAAACAAACTATTAAATAACCGACCTAAGCAAATCTCCCCCACCCAAAAAAAATTTACTACGTTAATAAAACATCGAAAACCGAAAAGAATAAATAAATATATAAAATAAAAAACAAGTAAAATAAATTAACCCAAATAAATAAACAATGGATTGCCCACAATGCACCACTGACCCATATATATAAATAGTCGAGAAAAATCCAACATTCGCAGCCTGAGGATTGCGTCAAGCATGAAACAGCCTGTCGCCTCTGAATTTTGACTTCAATGTTCAATTTTATATTTATATTTACATACGCTCTATCTCTGATATTGAGCACTTTATCCCATAAATATTAGCACACATTAAAATTATATTTTTTCATATATATAGATATATATATACATATTTGTGCGCGCGCGTTTGTGTGTGTGTCATAAAGATTACCATAAAGAGCTCGATACCAAAAGGAAAGGGTAGAGCATTAACAGAATTAATGGGGAGAAACTTATCACTTATCTGAATGGTGTTCGTCATGCCGACTTCGAAGGTTAGTGAGTGCATTGCAGTAATGCTTTCACTGAAATATGCAAACTTCGAAGTCGGCATGACTAAACGAACACCACTCAGTTAAGTGATTAGTTTCTTCACATTATATATATATATATATAAATATAGGTAACTATACTCGTGTCGAAAAACCTTCGAACTCTTGATTTAACAACAGCCAAATCAATCACGAAAGAAAAAGAAGGTTTTAAAAAAAGAAAGAGCCAGGAACATGAAAGTCTGTCGAAAATAATCGCACAGATACAGGTTCAAGGCCCAAAGAAAAAAACCCGATACGAGTAAACAACTAACTAAATAGCTCAATACAAGCGTAGAGCAAACCTAGTCAAACCTAATGAGCCAGACACACCTACCAAGGTTTCACTTAGGCAGATCGTCCTAAGTGAAACCTTGGTGTGTCTGGCTCATTAGGTTTGACTATATATATATATATATATATATATATATGTCTGTGTGTGTGTGTGTGTGTGTGAAGAAATATAGTCTTAAAGTGTGCTATATTTATGGGATAAAGTGCTCAATATCAGAGATAGAGCGTGTGTAAATATAAAAGTGAACATAGAAGTCAACACTTAGAGGCGACAGGCTGTTTCATGCTAGATGCAATCATTGCCTGTCGATTGCATCTAGCATGAAACAGACTGTCCTCTCTAAGTGTTGACTTCTATGTTCACTTATATATATATATATATATATATATATATATATATATATATATATATATATATATATATATGAAGAAATATAGTCTTAAAGTGTGCTATATTTATGGCATAAAGTGCTCAATAGCAGAGATAGAGCGTGTGTAAATATAAAAGTGAACATGGAAGTCACCACTTAGAGGCGACAGTCTGTTTCATGCTAGTGCAATCGTCAGGCCTGACGTTTGCACTAGCATGAAACAGACTGTCGCTTATAATTGCTGACTTCCATGTTCACTTTTATATATATATATATATATATATATATATATATATATATATGTGTGTGTGTGTGTGTGTGTGTGTGTGTGTGTGTGTGTGTGTGTAGAGGGAGAGAGAGAGAGAGAGAGACAAACAGACAGACAGACTGTTTATTTTTGTTTTAATCGTTTCGAGTCCACGAATCAATTTTTTGGTAGATTGAAATTAAAATTGATTAGGATAAATACCAAGAAGTTTTGCAGATAATTTTTATTTTCCTGAGTATTTTCAGTCTCACCTGCGATCATCTTTAGGGGGTTAAATTGTCTGTGCATGTGTATACGTATTTCTGCAAATTCAGAACATTTGTACTGTTCATTTTACTGCGTTTTTATCATTCTATATCAATTTCAAATTCACGAGTTCATTTCTCGATGCATTATATATATATATATATATATATATATATTTATATATATATATATATATATATATATATATATATATATATATATATCACCATCATTTCGCGTGATGTGCCTTAACCGTTCGGCCACAGAGAAGCGTCTGGTAAGCAAGGTCGATTTTACTATCTTTAAACTTAAATCTTCCATGAATCTCTTCTATTCATATCTGCTCTAGCGTATCAAATGTAAACAAATGACGTCATATATTTTTAGAATTGAACATAGTCCGACAATTTATTTAAAGACATTTATATTATGTATAATGATGGTGCCGTATAGGATACAGGTTCGATTCCTGTCGGAAAGCATATATATATATATATATATATATATATATATATATATATATATATATATATATATATATATAGGTAGCTACACTCGTTTCCTTCGGTTTCTTGATTTGCCAATGATCAAATCAATATCGAAAGAAAAAAAGGTTTTAAAAAAAGAAAGAGCTATGGATATGAGCATCTGTCGAAAATAATCGTACAACATACAGTTCCAAAGCCCAAAGGAAAAAACCCCGATACGAGTCATCAACTAACTAAAAAAGTGCTCAATACAATAAAATGTGTGTGTGTGTGTGTGTGTGTGTGTGTGTGTGTGTGTGTGTGTGTGTGTGTGTGTGTGTGTAAATGGTGGTACTCGCTTTGAAAAACCTTGGGTATTTCGGCTTGTAGTAGAACAAACCGGTGCCTGAGGGAAAAAGAGGATAAAAAAAGAAAGAACTAAGGACATGAAATTAGGGCGAAAACAATCGTCCAGAATTCAATCTCAGAGTCCAAAGAAGAAAAAAAACCCTCCAAAACAAGTAAAAGCAACTACGTAAAGAGCTCAATGCACGAAGTAGAGCAAACTTAATATAAACCTAAAGAGCCAGGTAAACCTACCTAGGCATTTCCCTGACGATCCGTTTAGGTGAAACCTAGGTAGGTTTGCTTGGCTCTTTAGGTTTATATATATATATACATATATATATATATATATATATGTATGTATGTATGTATGTATCCAAATGTAAAAGAACGAAGAATAATATTTCAAAGCATTAATTTAAAACAGGGCTAAATACAAAAGTAGAGCCGTAAATATTTATTATTATTATTATTATTATTATTATTATTTACCTTTTTCCTTTTATTTCTCCTCTCCTTCTCGCTGTTACTAATCACGTAGATTTCTTTCTTTCTCCACATGTAAATTCTTTTATGCCTTTTATGAGAATCTTTCCAAATATGCTTCATTTCTGAATAAAATATTTCAGTAGCATCGTGATTACCCACCTGATGAAACGTTAAAAAAGATTTTTTTACGTTGAAACAAGATGTACTGTTTTGTAGTGGGTATGTGCATGTTCTAATGTAATACTGCATAATAAGTGTGTGCGTGTGCGTGTGTGTGTATGTATGTGTGTGCGCGTGCGCGTAATGAAAAAAGTCAGAAATTAAATACTTGAAAAAAAAAACATATATTCAGGAATACGTGAAAACCAGATGGATGTTCAAAATATTATTCACTTTGCCATTTTTTTTATTCATTAAGAACATAAGCAGAACACGTGAAAAAATATTAAGAAAGATCGTCTACCTCAAAAACGTTCGGGTTGATTTTAATTCCTTTGAACATTTTTAATTCCTTTGAATCAGGTGGGGAATCACGATGCTAATAAAATTAAAAATAGATATTAATGAATAAAATAAATAACTGCGAACAAATCAATGATACTTTTACATGAGGAATTTTTTTTATAAATAATTGCAAAATATTGACGGGCGAAAATTAAAAAAGAATTAAGCAAATGAGGAAAAGTAAATCAGGTATATCTGAAGAAATTATGGAATGGAATGTAATTAACATTTATTATAATATTATTAAGGGTTGTTGATAAAAATATAGAATTAAATTCAAATAAAAAGTTACAATAACACTTTATTA
This sequence comes from Acanthosepion esculentum, assembly GCA_964036315.1. Taxonomy (NCBI): domain Eukaryota; kingdom Metazoa; phylum Mollusca; class Cephalopoda; order Sepiida; family Sepiidae; genus Acanthosepion; species Acanthosepion esculentum. The sequence continues at coordinate 53,252,639 of OZ038516.1, read as the reverse complement.
TGGTGTTTAAACATTATCTAGCAACATTTCTTTCATCAATTTCTATTTTTGCTAGAATAAGTTATATGATATAAAAATATATATATTTTTGTTAATCGAATTGTGATATCATAGCTGATTCAATAATTTTTGAAGATGATTTAGGACAAATAAATGTAGTCATTTTGGTGTTATTGAAATCGAAAGTATGGGTTGGATATTGCAGATAAAAAAATGAAGAAATTAAAGTATCCACGATGTTTAGATGTCGTTTTTAAATTTAATTTCGTTGTGTTTTCACCAATATAATTTGTATTACTTTTACTTCAAAAAAGATTAAAATAATGAACGCACTAATAATAATAAAAAACAATAATAATTAAAAAAACATCAACTATGAATACGGCTACAATGAGCTGACAGTGCTTTGACAAAACAATTCCCATTACTCTAAAAAAAATATAAATATTCAATTAGAAATAACAAATAAAAAAGATAGCCTTGATAATACCGAACTGAAAATCAGAAATTAGACATTTTATATCCAGAAAAGAAATAACTTATACGAACCTTGTCGTCTTAATGAAATTTGCATAAAAGGGGAATTGCTGGCCAAATGCACAATTATATATATATATATATATATATAAATAAAGTCTTAAGATGTTCTATATTTATGGGGAAAAGTGCTCAATATCAGAGATAGAGCGTGTGTAAATATAAAAGTGAACATTTAAGTCAAAACTTGGACCGACAGTCTGTT
>OZ038516.1:53241897-53244397 GCA_964036315.1 Acanthosepion esculentum | reverse complement strand
GTCATGCGTGATACACACTTAGGCGATCATGTATCTTTCGATACATGACTGACGAGGCAGATTTTTTGTTTCCGCAGTAGGTTGCCATTTCTTTCTGCGGTAGATCAGTTACCATCAAAGGCTACAGAACCCGGTCTGTCCTGCTATTTACCCATAGCTGTGGGGCGAAGAAGAGGGATCATACCTTCCACAAGGATATTAGCACGTAAATGAATGTAATGGATTCGACTGGAATTGGAACTCGGCTCTCAGATTCCTCAAGTACTCCTTGAAAATTCCACCAGACAGAGATCAAACTTGTTGCTTACTTTCCGCTTCCCAAGAAGAACCTAGTATACATGAACATAAATTTAATACAGACAGTACATCCGTTCGAAAAGAGAAAACAGGTTTAGAGTAATTGGTAAGGGGAGCGACTAGCTTACATTTTTGCACGTGACTTCATTCCTAAATCGACGTGGTCAGTATTTCTGGGCGTCGTAAAAATTGTTAAAACATCTTGTGGTAAGTATCTGTCTATATTTCTGAGATGAGGTATTATGTACACTATTTACATTATTCGGACTATTGTCCGTATCTTTTTTCACCATATTTATTACAACGTTTCGGTCGTTGTACGCTCCGGCCTTCTTCATGTGGTTGGAATGTCGAACTGAACCCTTTATTTCGCTCACTGGGGTAGACTGTCCTAGTTCCACGTGCCATGTTTAATGGATGTCAGTTATCAGTTCTCCTGTTAATTAACCTCTCCAAGTTCTCCACTGCCTGAAACGGGTATTGTCCTTAAGGACACAGGGCACAGCGGATAAAGGCGTTGGTTAGATCCAAGTGACAGGACCCAAAGAGTGTGCGTTCAAACCTCACCTCCTTTCAGAGTGAGGGAATTTCACAGAGAAAACGAGAATAAACACATATTTCTGATGAAGTTGATGTTTCCTTCACTTCTGGCATTGAATATTGGACAACCCCCCCTCAAAGATGAAGAAGAGACATGAAGCAATAGAAACGTGGTTCTACAGAAGGATGCTGAGAATACCATGGACTGAACATGTGAGCAACGACGAAGTTTTTGAGGAAATAGAAAGAGAAAGGGAAACTTTTACTTAACATAAGGAAGATACAGTTGAAATTTCTAGGGTACATAATGAGGGCTTGGAAAATATGATACACACAGGACGGACTGAAGACAAGAGGGATAGATGAAAACATTCCTTGACATATGTTTATGGGCAAGGTTTAGGTGAGATAACGAAAAGGCAAAATTTATTAAGCGCTACGAAAGAGAGGAAATTGTGGAGAGCCATGATCGTCTACATTCTTATGGGACATGGCATGTAAAGAAGAATACAGTTCATGTATGTATAATATCAATTTTAGACATAGAATAATTTATATAATAATCTATATAATAATTTTATTTAAAGAAAAGAGTAGCCTTAGTGAATGCAGTGAAGCAAGAAATGCTACTGACATTGTAATGTCAGTAGCAGACAAACAAGTTTCTATACTCAGGATTGTCCCAAGAGATAATAGTCAAATGAGTCAAGTGTTGTTTCTTGAATTTGGTATTCGGTGACATATTAATGCATGGCCTGAGTAGTGAAGATTTAAAGCTGATGGAAATTCGCTAGGTGGAACTCGACAGCCCAGAACGGCAATCCATCTAGGAGAAGGAAAATATATATATATATGGAGGGAGAGACCGAAATAGAGATAGTGCGTGATGGGAATTGTGGGCGGGGAGAGAGAAAATTTAGACACTTATTTTTATTGAGTTAATTTGGCTTAAATTAAATGTCACTTATATACTGTGGCTTGGAATCTACGAAAAGATTTCCAATACTCTGGCACCAGATTCGGATAGACTTCATTTCTTTGTTCTTTTCTGGAGACAAAAACCAGAATTTCTAGTAGTTTCACTCTTCCACACTTATGGAGCAGCACTCTCTACCCGGGATTTATTATCCCCACCCTCAGATATCTTTTTGCCTTAAATAAGATTTTTTTTTTAAATCGCTCAAGGGTAAGCGCGAAAAGAATTGTGGGGAAATTCATTCATTTAACTCCCTTTTGGGGCTGATAGCTTTTATTTTTAATGACTGCCATTAAGCTTGTCTTGTTTTCCGATTAGAATCAATGCTGATATTTTTATTAGTGAACTAATAGTACCGATGGTGATTATAATGATAATTTTAAGTATTATTACTATTAATAATAGGAGAAAAAGTTGTGGTAATTTGCTATCATTTTGGCGGACTTTCATCCGTTCTTTAAAGGTTTAATTATCGATATTTTTATGCGAGTTTTGAAGAGGGCAGGGAATAAACCTGAGGTCAGGGAAAGAATAAAAGGGGGGAAAAAGATGACATATCTGAGTAAGAGACAGAGAGAGAAAGAAGGAGGGAGTTTTGGAGAATTAAAAGAAAACATAAAATATTGTTGGGAAAAGAGAAAGATGAAGAAGAACTTTAAAGAAAGAATGAAAGAAAGAATGAAAGAA
>OZ038516.1:53229397-53236897 GCA_964036315.1 Acanthosepion esculentum | reverse complement strand
GAAAGATTGCTGCCTAAATACACAAATATATATACATACATATATATATATATATATATATATATATATATATACATATATAGATATATATATATATATGTGTGTGTGTGTATATATATATATATATATATATATATATATATATATATATATATATATATATATATATATATCGCCGAAGACAGAAACATATGGCAATGAAGATGAGGATAACAGCCCGAATTATGTAAGTAATATAAGTAATTATAATACCTCATCTCAGAGATCCAATCACCTGAAGAAATCCGAAGCATATAATGGCCGGAACTTTGTTAATATGGCAATGAAGATGATATATATATATATATATATATATATATATATATATATATATATATATATATATATATATATATATATATATATAATTATATTTTATTTATTTGTGATATGTTGATATGTTATGCAAACAGCACAAATGATAAGTCTACGAGAGAGTGTGGTCAATGTGTAATGGGTTGGTATTTGGTTTTTCGAGCGGTATCAGAAGATTTAGTTTCTTTTTTCAGATAAGATGTTTAGTCATCGTGATACCATACCGTAAGTATCACTGAAAACCCATTTGAGTTATTCAGCCTGAAAGAGAACCGGTAAAATCATTTTGTGTCAGCCCCACTATTCCTTCCCAAATGAACAATAGTTAGATGATATACGTCGTTTAGGCTTTCGGTAATGGTACCAACATTCATACTCCGTTTACCAACTTTGAGACGAATGGGTTTAGATTGAGTGACAACAGGTTTAGTAAAAGGAAAAACTCTGAATCCAAGATCTGCCTGGAGAGCGTTGGACTCCGTCCATCTTGCCCAAGAAACACCATTTCTACTGTGGCTGCAGTACAAACGGTGCCCCTAAGACCTTACATGTCAAGGGATAAAAAAATGAAGAATTATGATTTCTGACTGTTGGGAGTTCTATATTTCAGGTATAAATAGTATGAATAAAAATTATGATTTATATATCTACAGCATATGCACACTTTGCCAAAAGATAATCAGAAAAAAATAAAATCGTTAGACTGATAGGTTCTCCCTCGTCCATTATTTGATCCGCTCATTTAAATATCTCCTAAATGGTAGAACACCCTGATAAAAAAATAATTGAAACAGTTTTACAAAGACAAAATAAGGAAAATAGATCTCTCGAAAATTTAAAACAACGAGTAATGTATTAACCAAATTTGTATGAGTGGACGTCTGAAAAGGACAAAATGTGATGATAACGGTTAAAAAATTACTTACGACAAAAAAAAGTTGAAAAGATTTTTGGAATCATGATCGTGTAATTACAGCAATTGCCCGTCGGAAGGAGAGTGCTAGACAGTTAACATAGTTTATCAAGCAACACTATCAAAAAACATTATCCTTCATCAGATTTCCTAGACTGACGATATAGAATCACAAAGTTGTTTACAAAATAACAGTGATCACGTCACACGTCCAAAACCAACAACTACTAAAATGAACAGCACATGTAACAGGGTGCTGTGGAAATGCCTCCCATATATCATCATTTATTCAGCAAGCGCATTTTGGCAATGAAAATGAGGATAACAGTCCGAATAATGTAAATAATGCAAGTAATCTTAATACCTCATCTTACAGATCCAGTCACCTGAAGAAGTTCGGAGCGTACAACGGCCGAAATTTTGTTAATACAGCAATGAAGATGAGGATAACAATCCGAATAATGTAAATAATACAAGTAAACATAATACCTCATGTCAGAGATCCAATCACCTGAAGAAAGTCGAAGCGTACAACGGCCGAAACGTTGTGAATATGGCAATGAAGGTGAGGATAAAATTCAGAATAATGTAAATAATGTAAGTAGACATGATACCTCATCTCAGAGATCCAATCAGCTGAAGAAGGTCGAGGCGTACAACGGCCAAAATGTTGCGAATTTGACAATGAAGATGATGATAACAGTCAGAATAATGTAAATAATGTAAGTAATTATAATACCACATCTTAGACATCCAGTCACCTGAAGAAGGCCGGAGCGTATTACGGCGAAACTTTGTGAATATGGCAATGAAGATGAGGATAGCAGTCCGAATAATGTAAATAATACAAGTAATCATAATACCTCATCTCAGAGATATAGATATACTTTTGAAGTAGTATGGTGTGTCAACATCTTATGTCATTATTTTCTCTTTTAGTTACATGTGATATCCATTTTAATTGTTACTCTTGTTTAAACTCCTTAATTGATGTAGTTTCTGTTATTTATTTCTGTTTGTTTGTGGTACTGTAGCGCCATTCCGCAAGGTATCAAGAAGAATAGTCCCCAATAAAACCTACAGGACTCATCTGCTCATTTCCATTTTTAAACATTGATCCGTGAAAGCTGTTGTCTACATTCGACTCTTTATATATTTCTGAAGAAGTTTAGCGTCATGCATGATATCCATATGAAAGTCTCAATTTCAGAAAGCTATTTAAGATTTGGTGCAATGAGGGAGGTGCTGCCGCAGGGTTGGAATCCCCGGGATCAGGCATCCCTCATTTATTTGGCGTGTTCTCGCCAAATACAGAAACATATGACAATGAAGATGAGGATAACAGACCGAATAATGTAAATAATGCAAGTAATCATAATACCTCATCCCAGAGATCTAATCACCTGAAGAAGGCCGAAGCGTAAAACGGCCGAAACGTTGTGAATATAGCAATGAAGATGAGGATAGCAATCTGAATAATGTAAATAATGCAAGTATCCATAATACTTCATCTTAGAGATCCAATCACCTGAAGAAGGCTGGAGCATACAACGGCCAATACGTTGTGAAAATGGCAATGAAGATGAGGATAACAGACCGAATGATGTAAATAATGCAAGTAATCATAATACCTCATCTCAGAGATATAGACAGATATATAGCGAAACATAAGCATAAAGACCGGAGCTTACAACGGCCGAAACGTTGTGAATATGGCAATGAAGATGATTATCTAACACTCGGGATAATCTAAATAATGCAAGTAATCATAGTACCTTATCGCAGAGATCTAATCACCTGAAGAAGGCCGAAGCGAAAAACGGCCGAAACGTTGTGAATATGGCAATGAAGATGCGGATAACAATCCGAATAATGTAAATGATGCAAGTAATCATAATACCTCATCTCAGAGATCCAATCACCTGAAGAAGGCCGGAGCATACAACGGCCAAAACGTTGTGAAAATGGCAATGAAGATGAGGATAACAGCCCGAATGATGTAAATAATGGAAGTAATCATAATGTAGTTTGCACGCATGTAGGCAGATACTACACTTTGATCCCAGCCCAATGTATCGAACGTGAAGAAAAGTGTAACGTGAATCACAGAGTGCTTAGTGAAAGTGATTACGGAATATTTCCTTATAAGGAAACAGTTAATGTTGACATTGTCATTACCATTACACCTAATTCAATGGCCGAGTGGTTAGAACGTTCGCATTCGGACTATGGAATCTTACCATCGTCGATTTGTCAAGAAGGAGACTTCCTGATGTTATCGGACTGGAGTTATCGATCCCTGTGTTCGGCATCTTTGGGAAGTGTCTGAAAATCATACTACAGGTTGACCCAAACCTTGTGAGTGAAATTGGATGTACGGAACCCTTCGAGGCCGTCGATAGCTGTCTAGCACGAAGTTACAAGTCATCGTGAACGAGGCCATGATCACGATAGACAATACGCTCTTTCCCAGAAACTTTAACTAAGGTTTGCTCAGCCTAGTTGCAGTATAAACCACAGCTGGGCTCTGTGGATGTTGAATAAAAGAGAAGTGTGCCTGAGCAAGCGTCTGCAGTAGGGATTGGGTAGCCGCCATATTAGATGGGTAGGCTCGAATACGAGTGGCCAGTTATACACCTAATTCCGTAATCTTGAGGGGCTGTCAAGAATTGTATAGAGTAAACTTTAGTAAAATATAAATAAAAATTAAAAAAGGATGCTGTGGAGATCAATTACTATATAATAGCTGAATAGTATTAAAATTCGCTCATTTCTGTGCGAAAATATGCTCTATGATCAATTAGGCATATTTGGCACAAGGCTATATCGACGGGGTTCCGACTTGGTATGTATATCTGAAAGCGAGGCTAGCGTTGTTTGCGCTATGCGAGTAGTCGTTACCCTTTGCTACTGTTAATATATGTGTTCTCATTTCTATTCTGTTGAAATGGGCCGGGCTTAAAAAGCCCAAAATGATGTGGTGTGATTGGAATATGAAAATAGAGGTGGGGGGGTTCTAGTTAGCACTACGTCATAGCAGTATATCAAGGCGTTATGACAGGAAGGTATCGAACAGACTTGCTATAAAACAAAACAAAAAAACGCAAAATGGACCACCCTTTAAGTCATGTCACCATCAAGGAAAGGTCGGTAACCCTCGGTATGAACTCGTTTTCCTCTTCAGACAGTAATCACTAATCCGTAGTTTAAACTTAGCAACAAACAAACAAACAAACAAACAAACAAAAAGCAAGAAACATTCACTATGCCTACATATATACATACAGAGAGAAAGACATAGAGAGAAAGTCATATAACGCATAATCAGAATTAAAAATCTAACAGATTTTTGTTTAGGCCCTAAGAAGGAACAAAACAAAAGAGAGAGATTGAAAGTGAGACAGAAAACAAGAAAGAGAGAATGAAAAATGACTAAAAGAGCAGAAAAAGAGAGATGATAATGTGTAAATAGCAATTTCGAATTAGAGACCAAGATTTTCATTCTAAATGAGTACGATTTTTGTCTCTAAATTATTTCTTTGCAGTAAGACTATATATATATATATATATATATATATATATATATATATATATATATATATATATATATATATATATATATATATATATCCTAAAGAACATCCCTGCTCTACTTAGCGTATTGAGTACTCTACGTTTTAGCTTTATTACTTGCTTGGGTTTTTCTTTGGACTAAAAACTCAAGGCACTGGACGATCCTGTTTGGATATTTCTAGTTCTGTCTTTTTTTTCTATGTTTTTTTTCTCGGGTACCAATTTCTTTTGATAGACTTACAAGTTGTGCTATCCGAGTTTTTTTCACAACCGAGTATTACTAGTAGTTTAATATATATATATATATATACTGTCAGTCATATATTTGTTAAAGCATTCGTTAAAAGAAAATATATGTCTGTCAGTATCTAAACCTGTTTAAATTTTACGAGTAAGAAAACAGAAACTTATATATTAACACAAATATTAACTTTCTATGCAAAATGACAAATGTTACTTACTACATATAATAAGGAAAATTTAACTAATTTCTCTCCCTATTGCTTACATTGTATTCCTATGGCTATCCTGTAAAATGTGCTTTTGTTATTTATTAAAAGATCGCCCGCCTGCCATCAATCACGATGAAGCCAACAATATGGCCGGCATAATGGTAGTTACATTTCGAGACTTTTTTTTTTTCTCTCGCTAATTTAAATACTCTTTTTTTTATAGGCAGCGTATTAAAAATGCCTACAGATGTTCATACACGTATAAGTGTATTTTTCAAGAATAAATATACAAGAGATAAAAGTTATAAATTTTCTTGATTTATAAATTTTACATATTGCATGTTTAAAAAAGAATATGTTGAAATTAATTTATTTCAGGTCTGTGCAGCTATTATCCTTCATACTCATTCATTTTGGTATAAAGTAATTCAATAATTAATTACTTAAAGGATTTAAAACCCTATAATGGATATACAACAGAACGGCGTTTAATTAGAGAAGAAAATAAAACTGGGTTGTTACGAAGGTCCAATAAAATAAAAACAAATTAGCTTATATTCCCCGCCATAGACAAAGTTGTGGAAAATATATAGATATTTTTTTTGAAAAAAGTTGCATCTTTCTAAATAAGAGGAAGATTTTAATATAATTTGAATTTGCATTAACCAAGAAATGACAATCTTTTGAATTTAAATGCCAGGTTGTGAGAAAAAAAACGAAGCCGTCAAGAATGTAGATATTTATCTGAATTAATGATTTTGTTTTTAGTCAAAAAATACACAATGAGTGTGAAACTGACAGAGGCAATTTATTCGCTACAAAAATGTCTTTTTTTGTCAAGGCAATTCTACCATGTTTGTTGAATCATTATTCAAAATGCAGACTGGCCCCCAAAACACACAAACATACATATATCGATATATAAATGAACTAAAGTGGTATATGTATTCATTGGTATGCGTATTTATCTATCGATGTGTGTATATATATATATATACATATACATATATATATATATATATATATATATATATATATATATATATATATATATATATATATATATGAAGGTGTATGCATATATATAAGTGTATATGTATATATATATATGTATATATATATATATATATATAAATATATGTATGTATGTATATATATATACATATATATATATATATATATATATATATATATATATATATATATATATATATATATGCGCATGTGTATGTATGTGTGCGTGCGTGTGTGTATAAATTCGTAATTTGGAGTGTTTCGTCAATAACATTATATTGAAAAATGAAGTCCAATGGTCATATAGATTTGTAATCATTGATATCCACATCTATCTATCTATCTATCTATCTATCTATCTATCTATCTATCTATCTGTGCGCCTGTCTGTCTGTCTATTTCTCTCTCTCTCTCTCTCTACATATATATATATATATATATATATATATATATATATATATATATTTATATATATATATATATATATATATATATATATAAGCGTATCTGTATGTATGTAAAAGATGAATTGAAGACGACTGACGAAGCACTGGGGTGAAGCTTCTTATTAAATTGTTCATGCATTCGTACAAGTATTAAATCTTCTGCATATCAAGATTGTCTAAAAACGTTAATAAATATTTTTAATAAAAAGTCCAGCAAAAAAAATAATGACAAGAGTACAATAAAAATTTTATAAAAGCTTTAATCGTAGTGCTTTGTCCGTCGAGTATCAACTAAGCTTTTATCAAAGAGCGGTAGCTGTCCAAATACGAAATTGTGTTTATTATTATTATTATTATTATTATTATTATTATTATTTTAATATATGATCACAATTCATGAAAAGTATTTATCATTCAGATTATATAATATCAATATATATGTATTCATGATAATATATTATATATGATTATATATATATATATATAATCAAACTAAGAAGATCTTCTTTTGTATATAAATATATATATATATATCTCGATAAATTAAATGATGAAAAATAAAGAATAATATTTTTTTAAAAATCCACATTACAACCAAAAAGTTTCCGGTACCTCTCTTCTTTTTAATATACACACTTTTCTCTCGTTGGAACCCTTATAACCTCTTCACATTATATATATATGTATATTTGTATAACCACGCACAGACACATGTATATATGTACATATTATCCTATGTCTATAGAAG
>OZ038516.1:53194397-53221897 GCA_964036315.1 Acanthosepion esculentum | reverse complement strand
CAGTCATTTCATATTTATCTATCTTTCTCAATATCTTCTTATTTATCTCTCTCTATATATGTCTGTGCGTCGCTATGTGCGCTCCTATGTGCACTATAGCTAATACAAATATTTTTTCTTTTTGTCTATATACTCACGCACGAGCCTACAGACATATAACTTCACCAAGTCTGTATACACTCACAAAAAAACAGACCCACACTTAAATCTGACGATCAAATGCGTGCGTTACAATAATCGCTATTGTTGTTGTTCATGATTCATTTTTCGGCATTGTTACCATTTCTTTGTCTGGTTTTAGTTTGACTAACCCCTCCCCGTATAAAATGAAAACTGGCTTGCTCGAGTTTATCCAGTATCGTCCAACCAAATATTAGGTTGGTGCAAAAATAATGTCGTTTTTTGACATGATCTTGAACGTCAAAAAACGACATTATTTTTGCACCAACCTAATACATTTACACCAAACGCCCCACCAAAGTAGCAAAAACTTAAAACGGAATATAATTTTCTCGCTTAAATAGACTGTCTGCCTATTTTGATATTTGAGAAAATTTGGTGAAAGAAAGAAGACTGTTATTTTCCTCCCTAAACACAAAGTAAGACATGTCTCCACTGGTTTGAAATCGACCAACAAATAATTATTCTTGGAGCTTAGCACGAAAAGCAAGTCGTGTCCATTTGAACCAATTCCATTCTTTAAAACTCAAAAGTAAAAAGCCCAAGGCCCCCCACCACCACAAAAAAAATATTTGATGTCATTATTTTTTTTGGTTTCAAAATATACGGAAATGGATTTATTTTACAATCGTCTGCTTTACAAGATCCTGGTTTTCAGAGTATTTACTTAATCATAAATCCGGCTTTTGTCATATTTAACAGTTCGGTAAAATAAGTATTAATTGTTTTTTATTGTATTTAGAAATTTCTTGTTTCGATAAAATAAAGTTTTCACACAAACTCGCAAAGGCATATACACATATCATATCATCATTAATAAATTGTATGTAGGGTCCGTTGTCGCGTTATTTGCATTATCATACACTTGTAATATGATTGGTCATTACATCTTACGTAAAAATATTTAACTGCAGTGGGGGTATTGGTTGTTTTTGAACTCTTAAAAAACTCTTTATTTTACTTGCAACACCATCACTTGACGAGACACCAGAAGAGTTGAAACAAAAACAAAATGGCTATTTGTGTTGTGATGTTATAACATGCTTATGTTATAATGTTTAAACAAACATTATTCGCTCTACTCTGGACTGAGCACTTTTTTAAAAGTAGTATTTTTGGTTACTGGGTGTTTATTCCATCTATACCAACCTTGTATTCTGATATATATATATATATATATATATATATATATATATATATATATATATTACGTGAATCATTCATACAAAAAGCTTATCTGCTTTTTGTATGAATGATTCACGTAATGTAAATTGAACCTGCACCACATAATTAATATATATATATATATATATATATATATATATATATATATATATATATATATATATATATATATATGGCCTGACGATTGCGTCTCGCATGAAACAGACTGTCGCCTCTAAGTATTGACATCAATGTTCACTTTTATATTTACACACGCTCTATCTCTGATTCTGAGCACTTTATCCCATAAATATAGCACACCTTAAGACTATATTTCTTCATATATATATATATATATATATATATATATATATATATATATATATATATATGGGTGGGCTTATGTGTGTGTGTGGTTGAATAATCTAGACACATATATATATATATATATATATATATATATATATATACATATATACATATATATATATATATATATGTATAGATATATATATATATTATTTTATTTTAATCCTCTCAAATCCACGGATAAATTTCTTAATGCTGTTATTAAACTGGTTAAGAAAATCGTCGTAGTTTTTCTCAATCCTTTTTTTTCCTAAGTACATTCAATCACATCCAAGATCATCTTCTGGGGAGAACGGATAAATACCCCCACCACAAAAAATAAAAATAATATAATTAATAGTTGTAATTTTTTGTAAATGTGCATGAAACTCACTCCCTTTTCGTCAATGTAAAAATTAACGTGAAGAATATGTAAGGGAGGTAACTGAAATTATACATTTTTTTATTATTATTAAAGCTTTCAAATTCTCAACCTTCAATCTAAAATAAATAAATTGTTTCACAATTACTTTGTATTTTTTCACAATTGCCTTAGCAATATATATATATATATATATATATATATATATATATATATATATATATATATATATATATATATATATATATATTATTTGATAATTAATAGGGATAATTCCAAAGAGGATATAAATCCAAACATAGCTCATTGTAAGAACATACCAAATGATAATGATGAAAGCGGAGACTATCATAATTTTCCCATATCTATCTATCTATCTATCTATCTATCTATCTGTATATATATATATATATATATATATATATATATATATATATATATATATATATATATATATATATGTATGTGTGTTTGTGTGTGTCTGTGTGTATTGATGCAATAGGAAAAAACTGTTAGATTAATGATCCAAAGTTCTTTACTCTTTATGTTTTTATTTTTAATATTCGATAGGGAAGTAGAGCTTCAATAAATAATGATTCTAATCATCGCTTAAGAACGAAATTAAACTCTAAATTTTAAATGTAATATTGAAATTTAGGACTTGAATCAAGTTACGAAACATAGTAATTTCTGTGTCGCGATGGAATAATAATTTTTAAAAATTAATTATAATATATATATATATGTGTGTGTGTGTGTAGTTGAATAATGTAGACATATATATATATATATATATATATATATATATATATATATATATATATATATATATATAAAACTAACTATAATACATATATATAAATAAACTAACTATAATACACACACACATAGGCACACACACACACACACACACATATATATATATATATATATATATATATATATATATATATATATATATATATTATATTTAGTTTTATTTTAATCCTCTCAAATTCACCGATACATTTCTTAGTGCTTTTTATTAAACTGATTAAGAAGGTCACCGTAGTTTTTCTCATTCCTTTTTTTAATCTCATCTAAGATCTTCTTCTGGGGTCAACTGCTCAATCCCCCAAAAATATATAATATCATTAATTGTTGTAAACTTCTTTTTTTTTAAAAATGCGCATGAAACTCTCTCCGTTATAGTCAATCAAAAAAGAATATATAAGGGAGATAACTAAATTAATACTTTTATTATTAATACTATAAAATTCTCAACTTGCAATCTAAAATAAAGTTTCTTTTACAATTACATGGGCATTTTTCATAATTGTCTTATCAATTTACTTGTAGCTGATCTTGACTGAGATTGAAAGTACTTGCGAAAATAAAAGAAATAACCAAAACTACGGCGTCTTTCTTAATTAGTTTGTAATAACAACACTAAGAAATTAAACCGTGTATTTGATAGGATATATATATATATATATATATATATATATATATATATATATATATATATATATATGTTGGCATCATGTTTTCACTGAGACATGTTAAAATGAAATAATTTAATTAAATTTTGTCTACTTATATTCAGTTGGGTCCTTTCATATTCTCAGACAATATTTTTGGAGTCATTCTTAAAGGAAGAGAGAAAATTACTGTGCAGATACATAGTATTTTACTTCAAGTACTTTCAGCATTAGCACACTGTCATCATCATGGTGATGTTTATTTCGAGGCTAATGTTGAAGTATAATTTTCAAAGACAAAATTGCTGCGTTCATCTGAAAGTAGTCTAAATTATTCAAGGAAACATATGTCAACATATATATATATATATATATGCGTGTGTGTGTAAGTGTGTGTGTGCGAGTGTGTGTACTTGTGCGCGATTGGGGGTGAGCGTGTTGCTGCCTGTGTGTGTGCGTGTATTTGCAAGTATTTGAAAGCGTGTGCATGTGGTGTGATTAAATGATGATTACGTGACGGGTTTTGGAGCACAAGTAATGGGAAAGAGATATCAGAACTAAAAAACGAACGGAAAGAAAGAAAAAAGAGCAATTCACAGAGATCGAGAGAGATAAGAAAAGAAAAGAATGGCTCGATAGAGTCTACTGAAACTGGGAAAATAGATAGATAGATAGATAGATAGATAGATAGATAGATAGATATGAACAGACTTAGATAGATAGATAGATAGATAGATAGATAGATAGATAGATAGATAGATAGATAGATATGAACAGACTTAGATAGATAGATAGATAGATAGATGGAAAAACTGAGATAGATATAATAATAGATGGGAACACTGATAAATAGATAGATAGATAGATAGATAGATATGAACAGACTTAGATAGATAGATAGATAGATAGATAGATAGATAGATAGATAGATAGATAGATAGATGGAAAAACTGAGATAGATAGATATAATAATTGATGGGAACACTGATAAATAGATAGATAGATAGATAGATAGATATGAACAGACTTAGATAGATAGATAGATAGATAGATAGATAGATAGATAGATGGAAAAACTGAGATAGATAGATATAATAATAGATGGGAACACTGATAAATAGATAGATAGATTGATAGATATGAACAGATATGTATATATATATATATATATATATATATATATATATATACATATATATATATATATATATATATATATATATATATGTATATTTATATATGTGTGTATGTGTGTGTTTGTGTGTGTGTATTTTTTGTTTTGTATGTGTGTGTGTGTGCGTTACTCTTTGGTTATTTAGTTTCTCCATGATTGTTGTACGACATCAAATCAGACAACAACACCTTAATTAGGGGACTAGTATTTGCGCACCTAAAATTCTTAGAAATCGTCAAAGAATCTTTAGTTAATTACATTCATAGGTTTCCTGATAATCATCCTAATGTCCGAATAACAAGACACGTTGAGCTGTTTAATAATCTTATATTGGCACAAGGCCATGGTAAGGGAGAACGGATAAGAGCGAACGTATACACAAAATAGAGAAAAAATTATCAGAAACTGAGAAAGATTTTAAGAAAATAAAATAGATTTTAGATTCAGCCGACAGAAAAACGGGGGGGAAAAAAAATCAAAATTGAATTACAGATGAAAGAAACTTAATGACTTAAAAAAAAAGTGAATGATGAAAAAAAAATGAAAAATAATGGGAATAAAAGGCAAAGTGAAAAATGAAAAAGTAAATGGAGAAGCGAAGTAAATAGCCCTCGTAAAAGTGATTTAATCGATAGAAGAGCTATGCCGATTCAGTTCGCGCTGAGTGACCAATTCTCGTGTGACCTCTTGTCACTCTCGGGCTGGTAATTATGGTTAATCTGAATGCAAATAATTGAAAAGATTTGGGAGTGTCTTCGTATTTGGGAGGTGTGTCTAGATAAAATGGAAATTTATAAAAATCGGTATGAAAAATATACGCGACTACATAAACCCACTCATACACTCACACGCATTATATATACATGTTTGATATATATATATATATATATATATATATATATATATATATATATATATATATATATATATGTGTGTGTGTGTGTGTGTGTATGTATGTATGTATGTATAAATGTATGTCTATATTATATACATATATATGCATCTATTTATATATATATATATATATATATATATATATATATATATAAAGACATTTATGATATGTTTAACGTTCTTTTTATAGATACAAGTATTTAAGCAAATGCTCTGTTTTTTTTTTATAATAAACAGTATTAAATAACATTTACCTGGCCTGAATTATAAAAAAAACAGAGCATTTGCTTAAATACTTGTATCTATAAAAAGAACGTTAAACATATCATAAATGTCTTTAAATAAATTGTCGGACTTTGTCCAATTCAAAAATATATATAAATGTAAGTAACTATATTTGTGTCGAAAAACCTTCGAATTCTTGATTTACTAATAGTTAAATCAATCTGGAAGGGAAAAAAAGGTTTAAAAAAAGAAAGAGCCAGGAACATGAAATTCTGTCGAAAATAATCGCACAGATACAGGTTCAAGGCCCAAAGAAAAAACCCCGATACGAGTAAACAACTAACTAAAGAACTCGATACAAACGTAGAGCAGACCTAGTCAAAAACCTTTTTAAAACCTTTTTTCCCTTCGAGATTGATTTGGCTATTGTTAAATCAAGAATTCGAAGGTTTTTCGACACGAGTATAGTTACCTATATTTATAAAGCTCTAGTTTACCCTATAGAGAACAGTTTTAAACCAGAACGTGTAGACATAGGATATTCACTCAAGAATATATCAATACCTGACCGTTATTCGTACGAATTGTTTTTTAAGAAAAAAAAAGTTCAACATAAACGTGAGATGGAGAGCGTATTTTTGCCTAAACATTAAATCTGTTACGAAAAAAGAACTAAACAAAATGAACACAAAACGATCAACTTTAAAAAAGGACTCGTAACTGGAAAAACCGAATGAAAAAAGAATGTTAACAACAAATACATTTTCACACCCAACCCAGTTCTGCGGAATCAGAATCAACGTTGAGTTTAAGCAAGCGAATGAGCCAATTGGAGTAAAGTGCCATGCAGATTTAAATTTTTCCCACTTGTGACGAATGCAGCTATCGGTTTTTTTCTTTGCATGCTAGCATGCTAGTTAACATTCGTGTCAGTCAGCTGTTGGCTCTCACGCTGGCTAATAGAATCTTCCTGTCTATTCGTGGCAGCCAGCTATAGGCTCTCACTCTGGCCAGTAGAAAATGGCCGCAAACTACATGAAAACTGCCGTAGACGCAGGAAATAATCGATTATTTCCACTATCGATGGGAGATGGGAAATGCAGAGTCGGTCTTGGCATTCCCGCTAACTTGGAGAATGTGCATGTAAATTTTGGCGCAAATCCGTCGAAAATTGCGGCCGTGCATTCGTTACACACATCCTGCCTGATATATATATATGTATATATATATATATATATATATATATATAGGGTGTCCATAAAGTTCGTGTGCACTTTAAAAATTATAACTTTATTTGTATTTGCGATAGAAATAATCTGTAAAAAATGTTATAAAGTTTAATGTACCTAGTTTTAAGTATAGCTAAAATAACTAATGTGATTTCAGGCATTACTGTAAATCAGTTGGCAAATGTTTTCCGTGAAATGCAAAATCGTATTACCCTTTGTATTGCTAATGGTGGAGGACATGTGGAAACTTAAATAAAATTTCAATAAAACCTTAAAAAATATAGATTTTCTTCTTTCTAATCCTTTTTACAAATTATTTCTATCGCAAATACAAATAAAGTTATAAATCACACGAACTTTATGGACACCCTGTACATATATATATATATATATATATATATATATATATATATATATATATATATATATATATATATATGAAGAAATATAGTTTTAAGGTTTTGTATATTTATAGGATAAAGTGCTCAATATCAGAGATAGAGCGTATATAAATATAAATATAAAAGTGAACATTGAAGTCAACACTAAGAGGCGACAGGCTGTTACATGCTAGGCGAATGTTGAATTTTTCTTCGACTATTTATGTATATGGGTTAATGGTGCATTGTAGGTAATCTATTCTGGAGGTTATTTATGCGGTGGTGGCTTGTTTGTTTATTTATTTATTTGTTTGTGTTAATTTATTTGTTTTTCATTTTCATTTTGTATTATTTATCCAGTTATATATATATATATATATATATATATATATATATGTATATATATATATATATATATATATATATATATATATATACATATATATATACATATATATATATATATATATATATATATTTATATATATATATATATTAGAGGATACCTATCTATTAGGGCGTCTAGCCAATCCCTATTTCAGACGCTCGCTCAGGCACATTTGTTTCTGTTCAAGACATCAGTGCCAAGCTGTGCATTCTCCTGCAACTGTGCTGAGCAGTTTCTGGGGTGGGGGAGAGCGTGTTATCTAGCGTGATCAACAATCTGAACAAGGCCAGCACACTGAAAATCTCGGCCACGATGACGTGTGACGTCGTGCTAGCACAGCTATTGACGGTCCCCAAGTGTTACTTCTCCCTAATGTCACACACAAAGCTTCGGTCAACCCGTGGTCTGGTTTTAAGCTCTTTCCAAAGGTGCCGCATATATATATATATATATATATATATATATATATATATATATATATATATATATATATATATATATAAAAAGAAAGAACACTAAGATAGATAATCCCGTGTTCTTATGGGTATTTTTATTTTTACAAAATAGTGCTCAATGTACATTTACAGACCATTAATATTATAAATTAACTGATTTAAAATATGTTTTTTTAAGCTACACAGTAATAACCATGTTTCAAAAATGGAAGCTAAAAGCTTCGAATTCAATTTTGTAATTAAATTAAAAACATTAGTTCCATTTCATCCTCAAGCGAATTTTGGAGTAACTTATTTTTTAAATTTACTGAATTTTAAAGGTACCGAAAAATACATAATTCGCTGTTTCCAAGGATACAGAGAAATCTACTCATCCAGACAAGGAGTGGTAGCTTGTTCATTTTTATTTAACTTTTGTTGTATCAGTTATTAGTTACGTTCGAAAAAAGGGTTATGTTTAGGGATGGGTAGGGATGTATTTTTCAACGAATTCTGACATCCGCTAAATGCATGTCGTCTAGGGTTTTTTTTTTTTAATTTGATTGTTAACGGCAAAAAATTCTTACGGCATTCTTGTATATTTAAAGATTTGGTGGAGGATGTTTGCTTAGAATACGTTTTATTTAACTACAATTTTTTTTTAAATTCACTTTTAACTTTTAATAGACTATATCTCATTTTAAAAACAAGTAAATGTATTAGAATTAATTACAGTATGTAAAATTATTTTTTCATATCAAGTATAAGTATGTATATTACCAGGTGTGTATGTATATTTCTTTAAATCTAATGTTTTATCAAGGAAGTTAACTTTTTTTAATTTAGTGCTAACTGTAATTTTTAAGTTCATGCTTTTAATTTCTTTATATAATACCTTTCTAATTTTATCTATTTTGAAGTTAGTAGAGTTTCTAATAACCATAAGACCATAGTCTCTGTATAAACTAATGTCAGTTATATTAATATCACGGTGCGCTGTAAGGTTGTATAATATAAAAAGATATATGAGATTAGAAGACTCAGCTGAGTCTAGTGATCCCATTGTGATGTCAAAGTGGTCATATGAATTCTTTATCCATTGCTCACCTTTATGTATCAGTACTGATTTTTTCGCATTTATAATAATGTTCTCTTCTTCTTCTGTAATATCCGTGTACTTTAGATATTGTGGATGAGGTTATGATGCTTGTATTATCTACTAGTATGTTTCGGGTGGGGTCTGGTAAGTTTGTGTATGTGTTTAATGGGTTCAGAATATATATATATATATATATATATATATATATATATATATATATATATATAATTTTATTTATTCAAAAATTATAACATAAACAGGTTATAAAAACACAAAAAATAGCCATTTTGCTCCAACACTTCTGGTGACTTCTCAAGTGATGGTGTTGAATGTAGAATAGTCTACAATCAAAACTCATCGCCATAACTTGAGAAGACACCAGAAGTGTTGAAACAAAATGGCTATTTTTGTTGTGATGTTATAACATATTTATGTTATAATTTTTGAATAAATAATATTTGCTCAACTCTGTATCGAGCACTCTTTTAAGAATAGTGTTTTTGGTTATTGGAATTTTATTCCGTCTAGACCAATCCTATTCTTATTCACGACGCTAAACTCTACATTTGAATGATAACTCTAACATTTTTAGGCACTTAAAACAACATGCCTGGCCGCATACACAATTCCGGAAAATTCTTGTTGAAAATACAATTATACTTAAACATGAAAATAATAAACAGAAATTAAAAATCCTTGAAGCTATATACATAAAACAGTTGAAACCTAACCTGAAGAAAATAAACTATGAAATCTCCACAAATATTCTTAAATGCCTATAATTTATAACAGAAGCCATAGTTTTATACCAACGGCTTTCCATACTTAATACTTCTCGTTTTCACTCTCACGTGGTCATGTGTGACGTCATGATCTGCGGTGTGATCTTCGCTTCCAGCGTCTCGTATGCACGATTTTCCCGGTGTTTGTAAATCTTCCTTGTAAACATAAACAGACTATCATTATTGCTTTGTCCGTGTATTGTTTTATACATTATAATGTAATTGTCATCTTTGATAATGGCTAACGTAAGCCGAAAGCTTAGATAGGATTAAAAAAATATGTATCAATATTGTGATTTTCTTTCTTCTTTTAATGATAATGTTATTATGCTTATCAGACGATATGAAAAGAACTTGTCTATATTATTTAATGAAACATGCATCAATATATATATATATATATATATATATATATATATATATATATATATATATATGTATATATATATATATATATATATATATATATATATATATATATATATATATATGACCTGCCCTTTGCGTTTAATATGAAACAGACTGTTGCCTCTGGGTGCTGACTTCAATGTCCATTTTTATATTTACATACGCTCTATTTAAAGACATATGTAAAGGGCGGCTGTCTTTATATGTGTGTGTGTCCGGCTAAAACTAAAAAAAAAACGACAATAATTACGACAAAATAACTATATATACATACTCATTACCAACCAAGCCAGTTTTTTGTAAAAGAATTATCATCATATGATATGTATTTAAAAAGATAGTTTTAAAGTAATATGCATTAGAATTCATTCGAAATTCTCAAAATAAAAAGGTAAAAACGAACTGTAATAATTCTTATTCCCGAATATTATTTCCGTTCGTTTTTGCTTTATAACTCTGTTGATATATTCGAAACGCTATACATGTATGCATTTTTAAAATTTCTATTCTCTTGAATTTATTTTCACATCTATAGTAAGTAAAAGCGTAACTTTAAAAGAAATGAATAGTAAAACAAAAAAGTACATTTAAAAGTAGAATATTAAATAGATTTATTTGACAAAAAGTTTAATATTATTTATTCAAACATTCGTGTGTGAATCGGGCTATAACTAAAAAAAAAACTACAATAATTTTAACAAATAAAAATATATGCAGACTCAGTATCAACTTAAAGGGTAGGTGTCTATATATAGATGGATAGATAGATAGATAGATAGATAGATAGATAGATATGAAGTGACTGAGATAGATAGATAGATAGATAGATAGATAGATAGATAGATAGATAGATAGATAGATAGATATATGCGTGAGCGAGTATTATTGACTTCTTAACATTTTTCGGTCATCATATTGAAATAATTTTTTTTATTCAGTCTTTAAAAAAATAATCTTCATTGTTTTTGGTATGTAACTAACATATAAGTAATATAAATAATTTTAGATTAAGTTTTGTTAAAGCAAAAATCTATACCGAGCATTAATTTTTCGAAAATTAATTTAAATAAAATATTTTTAAATTCGTAAAACAAATATTCAACACGATTACTGGTGAGCATAACTCTGCCTCTCCTAATTTTTATTTAATTAATTTTTTTAATGTTTTCAAATGTAAATATAACTTGAAATTTAAACATAATCGATTTTTGAAAACTAAATTCTCGATATAAAATCATTTATGGAGAAATGTTTGCTTGTTTAATGTAATGTTTAAAAATATAATTTTATTTAATTAAAAACATTTAAATAAAGAAAGTAAACTTAAATTAAGTTAAATTTAAACATAATTAATTTAATCAATTTTTTCAAGCAAAAGCTGTAACGAGCCTTGCTTCTTTGAAAAATAATTATTTACTATTTTTTTGGAGCGGAATTTAGATTATTTCAATTACTAAATATTTTGAAAGAGAATAGAAGCAAGATACATGAGATTTTAGTCTGATAATCGATTATGTTTAAATTTCAAGTTATATTTGTATTTGAAAAAAATAGCTAAATAAAAATTAGGACAGACAGACACGATTTACAGTCAACATTAATTTGTTAAATATTTATTTTACGAATTTACTTTTTTTACTTTTCATTTTATTTAAATTAATGCGTCCTTTTAATAAAAATGTGGGGATGCTCCATTTGTTATAATTTATTTCACCAGAGATTTTTTATTTTTCTCTGGATCTTCAGACATCTCTTTCAGAGGTGAAACGAAAAATGAATTGAAAATTTACCCCCACCCCACCCCGAGCGTGGTATTGGTAGTTTTTTTTTCTTCATAAATTTAGTTATTTTGTAACAAGCCCACAAAAAAGCAATTTAAAAAGCTGTTTATTTTTTAAAGATTGAATGAAGAAATATTTTCCATAAGAAATAAATTGTCAATAATAAACTATTATTCAGAGTCCTTCTGAGAAACGACGGGTATCCCCGCGGAAGGTGCATATTCTCTTAACAAGATTTCTCGTATATTTACGCCGGTAGATGTAAATAAATAAACATACTGTTTAATTAATAAATAAAAAAGAGACTATGTACTCTATTCATTTAAACAAAAACGTTTAAACAAATTATATATATATATATATATATACAAGGGTTGGACAAAATAATTGAAACACTTGTTAAATTCAAAGAAAATTTATTTAATATGGAGTTGTCCTCTTTTAGCCTCACATACAGCTTTAATACGTCTAGGAATGGAATCATACAGCTTCATGGCTTCATCCAGAGGAATTTTCAGCCATTCTTCCATTAACACCTGCTCCAGCTCTTTAAGACACGATAGTGGAGTATAGCGGCTCTTAACTTACCGCTCCAAAATGTTGAATAATATTGATATCTGGAGATTGGGGAGGCCACTTCATGTGTTCTAGCTCACTTTCATGCACTTCATACCAATTCTTAACCACTCGAGCGGTATGTACTGGAGCATTATCGTCTTGGAAAATGCAGTCACCATCAGAGAATAAAGTCTGGGTCATTGGATGAACATGATCACCCAAAATGTTCAGGTAATCTTTGCTGTTGATTCTACCATGCAGAACAAATATTGGACCGAGACATTTCCATCATATAGCGGCCCAAACTATCACTGATCCACCTCCATGCTTCACTGTTGGAAGAAGGCAGTCAAGGTTGTAAGCTTCTTTGGGCTGCCTCCACACATAAACTCGCCATGAAGTTGGGAAAAAAGAAAAACTGGACTTGTCTGAGAATATGACTTGCTTCCATATATCTGCAGACCAGGGACTGTGATCTCTGCACCACTTCAACCTCTTCTGAATGTTGCGAGTGGGGAGAAGAGGTTTCCTCATGGCGGCCGTTCCATGTTATCCAGCCTTATCGAGGTCACGGCGAACAGTTTTAGTAGAAACTGGACTATTCAGATGATTATTCAATTCAGCAGTCACTTTGGCCGCAGTATTCCGATGATTTTGTTGCCCCATTGCGTTTCAATGCACGTCAGTCCCTGTCAGTAAGTTTGTAAGTCCGGCCCGAATTGCTACGGTTGCTAGAGGTTTTGCCCTTTTCCTCGAATTGCGACATAGTTCTTGATGTGGTAGCTCTTGAAAAACCAAACAGTTCAGCAACCTTAGTGATCGAGGCTCCTGCCATGTGAGCTCCAAAACTTTGCCCTTTTTCGAACTCTGAGAGGTCACGCATTTAGCTTAAATTTTACCGAATTCTAAAAATAAATAAGACAAAGACAGTAAATTAGATAAATAAACATATTTATAATAGATATAACCTGCAATTACGAAGTTTTAGTTAAAGTTCTTAATATAATAGGTCTTTGAAATATAGGAGTGGATTTTGCACCTGTTCCAATTATTTTGTCCAACCCCTGTATATATATATATATATATATATATATATATATATATATATATATATATATATATATATATATATATATATATATATATATATATATATATATATATATATATATATATAAACAACTGAAAAGTTGCAAATTAAAAAAAATTGAATGTTTTTTTTGTGAAAGTATTTATTTATATTATTATATATATAGATATATTTGATATTTCAGATCGGCCCCGATCTTTCATGAGAAATGGCTTTTTTCATAAGTTTGTTTACATTAAGTAACGTCCGTCGCGAGACGCGGACGTCACGTGATATGGAATACAACTGTGTTTGAATATTTCTAACGTAAATCTAACTGTAGTAATATTTTAGATGTTGTTTAAAAAAAAATTTTTAACTATATCTAACAAAAGTTTTTTGTTTAACTATTGAAATATTTAGAAAGTTTTAAAATACCCAAGTCTACATATTAAGAAAGTATACGTGGCTTCTCATTATTCTATATACATATACATATATATATATATATATATATATATATATATATATATATATATATATAGATAGATAGATAGATAGATAGATAGATAGATAGATAGATAGATAGATAGATTTGAACTGGGAGATAGAATGATAAATAAATAGACAGACAGATACATCACATGAACAATGAGATAGATAGATAGATAGATAGATAGATAGATAGATAGATAGATAGATAGATAGATAGATAGATAGATAGATAGATATAAACAATGAGATTGATAGGTTGATAGATAGAGAGATACATCTGGACAAAGAGATTTATAAAAAAATAGATAGATCGATAGACTGATCGATTGATTTATTCATAGATAGTGGTTTGGGGAAATAATGAATCCAAGCTTGTATTTCGTAAACAGATCGTTAATAGGTTCATGACAGATTTCGACGTCCTGTCCATCCGATATAAAAGCTATCCATCTTTACCCTTTCCAGAATAACGACCTTTACCGAAACGCGTACTGAATGTAAGTTCAGAGGTTAATTATTTTATCTTAGCTTCATTAGTCTTGGCCTGAAATAATTATATTCCATCCCTTGGGAACTGACGTTGGCTGGGGAAAAGGGAATCTCTTGTTCCTTTCGCAAGACTGATTTCCAGTGACGCCTCAGTGTTCGTTTTTTTAGAGGGTTATTCTTGAAAATCAGTTGAATGCTTGTAAAAAATATATATATAAAAAAAAACACATCCATACAGTGTAAGAATAAATAAGTTAAAGTCATAAATTACCTACTGCTTCGATCTTCGTCGAAAAGATTTATTTTATTAATTGAAGAGGCTTCAAGGACGTGCATTCTTCAAATCTACAGATTCACGATTCTTTTTATGTTTCTGGTATGACTGGGTGGAGTGGATAGCCACGCTGTGTGATTTATTGCTTTATTTTTCTTTGGCAGCATTCAACAGGAAGAAAAAAATAAGAAAGGAAGAATGGAATAAATAAGTACATAGGTAAATTAATAGATATGAACAGAAATGAACAGATAGATAGATAGATAGATAGATAGATAGATAGATAGATAGATAGATAGATAGATATGAAGTGACTGAGATAGATAGATAGATAGATAGATAGATAGATAGATATATAGATAGATATGAAGAGACTGAGATAGATAGATAGATAGATAGATAGATAGATAGATAGATAGATATGAAGTGACTGAGATAGATAGATAGATAGATAGATAGATAGATAGATAGATAGATAGATATGAAGTGACTGAGATAGATAGATATATATATAGATAGATAGATAGATAGATAGATATGAAGTGACTGAGATATATATATATATATATATATATAGATAGATAGATAGATAGATAGATAGATAGATATGAAGTGACTGAGATAGATAGATAGATAGATAGATAGATAGATAGATAGATAGATAGATACAGACATACATACATACATACATATAAAGTGACTGAGATAGATAGATAGATAGATAGATATGAAGTGACTGAGATAGATAGATAGATAGATAGATAGATAGATAGATAGATAGATATGAAGTGACTGATATAGATAGATAGATAGATAGATAGATAGATACATATAAAGTGACTGAGATAGATAGATTGATAGATAGATATGAAGAGACTGAGATAGATAGATAGATAGATAGATAGATATGAAGTGACTGAGATAGATAGATAGATAGATTGATAGATAGATATGAAGTGACTGAGATAGATAGATAGATAGATAGATAGATAGATAGATATGAAGTGACTGAGATGGATAGATAGATAGATAGATAGATAGATAGATAGATAGATAGATAGATAGATAGATATGAAATGAGATAGATAAATAGACAGACAGAAAGACAGACGACTTGCATATTCCTATTATTATATATATAAAAGAATGATCTAATCTCAGTTTTGAATATTGTACTTCCAAACTATGTATGAAATAAAGCGATCATTAAACAGTGTAGTAAAAAAATAAGCTACCCCCATCTCCCCACTCACCATCCATCACAACAAAATAAACTGCGTTAAAAGTTAAATTAGTCAAATAAAGCGCCTACTTAGAGTTGTTATAGTCCATTACATACATTATTTATAAACGTTATTTTTAATTTCTTTGCTTTAAACGTTATTTTTGTTGGCCCCTCAATCCGAGTAGATGGTCTGTTTTTAATTAAACAGTTTTTTTTTACTCAACTACATTTAACATGGAATATTTGAAAAATCTTGTCAGAAAAATATGTGTCCGCCGGAAGAAGTGGAAAATGCCTCCCCTATTGGATAGATTTATATATGTATATATAGACTCTTGCTGATATACTCCCTTATATATATATATATATATATATATATATATATATATATATATATATAACCAACCTAAATAGATAAATTATAGATAACCAACCTAAATAGATAAATTAAAAACTGTTCCCACCTAAATAATAGTCAGAAAAAACCACAAATTCAACAAACAGATTTAATCAATGACAAATAAACAAATATATAAGATAAAAAATAAAAATGAAAATAAATAAAAACAAGCAAAACAATTTGACCCAAATAAATAAGCGAACAAGCGATTTCCGGTAATGACGGCCATTATAGACTACCAACAATAAGCTATATAAACAAATTTTTACTACGTTAACCAAAAACACCGATCAAAATAAAAGAATAAATAAATAAATATATAAGATAAAAAATAAAAATAAAAATAAAAAAACAAACAAAAAACAAGCAAAACAATTTGACATAAATAAATAAACAAATAAGCCACTTCCGGTAAAAGTAACCGCCAAAATAGACTACCCATAATGCACCACTGACCCTTATATAAATAGCCGAGAAAAATAACAGCACTAGTCGCCTGACGATTGCACTAGCATGAAACAGACTGTCGCCTCTAAGTGCTGACTTCCATGTCCACTTTTATATTTATATATATATATATATATATATATACATATATATATATATATATATACATATATATATATATATATATATATATATATATATATATATATATATATATATATATATATATACACATATATATATATATATATACATATATATATATATATATATATATATATATATATTACTTCACTGTTCGAATTCCCGTTCATATCTATCTATCTATCTATCTATCTATCTATCTGTCTGTATGTCTGTCTCTCTTCCCTCTCTCTCTCTCTTTCTATCTATCTATCTATATATATATATATATACAGATATGGGTTATAAACAAAAATCACACATACACACACGCACACACACATATATATATTGGTTTGTGTGCATTCATATATATACAGTGTAACCCGGATATAAGAGAGTTGTTGGGACCGGAGAAGAAGTTTCTTATATCCGGGTTTATCTTATATCCGGGTTTATCTTATATCCGGATTTATCTTATATCCGGGTTTGGTCTATTTTGTTTAGGTAAGTATGGCTCTAATTTGGGACCAGAGAAAATATATCTTATATCCGGGTTTCTCTTATATCAGGGTTCCTTATATCCGCGTTACACTATATATATATAAATATATATATATATATATGTCACTTCATATCTATCTATCTATCTATCTATCTATCTATCTATCTATCTATATATATATATATATATATATATATATATCAGTCATTTCATATCTATCTATCTATCTATATATATATATATATATATATATATATATATATTACTGAATGTATTTCATTTCCACATTCTATAAATGAAATCTTTCAGACTAATGTATGTAAGGTAAATGTGTTTGTATATATATATATATATATATATATATATATTATAAATTAATAGATTTAAAATATATATATATATATATATATATATATATATATATATATATATATATATATATATATATCCAGGTGTGGGATTGGTATATACGGAGTAAATTCCAATAACCAACAATTATTATTCTTTAAAGAGTGCTCAATACAGAGTAGAGCAGATATAATTATTTATTTAAATATTATAACATAAATATGTTATAAAATCACTACAAAAATAGCCATTTTGTTTCAACACTTCCGGTGTCTTATCAAGTGATGACGTTGAATGTAGAATAAATGGTTTTAAAAAGTTCCAAATTCATTAACGATCCTTCGCTAGGTGTAAACGCTGTAACATAAGTCAGAATGACCAATCAAAATACAAGTATATGGTGATTCAAAGAACCTGACAACGAAGCAAGGTTATCAATGGGGGGGGGGGGGTGAAACGGGTAGAGAGATATGATTGAGCTAGACGCAAACCTTCGACTCCCTCCACCTTAATTTTTTTGGGGGAAAACCAGGCACCCATTATATATATATATATATATATATATATATATATATATATATATATATATATATATATATTACAAATGAGATAGCGATATATATTTTTATATATAAGGAACAATATTGGGGAAGTTGTATCAGAAAGTGGAGAAGGTATTATTCTTAGGCGTTTCGTCACTTAGGCCTTCATCGGACTAAATTTGTTATGTTGGCGCGGCTACACATTCGCGCAAAGAATGAATGTTGGGAAATTTAAATTTATTTTTTTTGTTTTTTAATTTTGCCGCTTTCTTTTAGATTCTGGTTCTTTCCATCATTTTGTCTGAAGATATCCCGCACTGTAATAATAGAAGTTCTGCCAGGAATGGTGAAATGTTGCCCAGACAAAAGATTAATGTCGATGACTCTGCGATCAAGTGACTCGATAGATATTTTCGTCGTAGTGAATTGATTTCTCCTTTGATCAGACTAGCATCATTTATGTCAAAATTGTGGTCCGTCTTGTTACGGTGGGCAACCAACCCATTTGATGTATTGTTTTGTAAAATGCACCTCATATAATATTTGCTCTAGATATAATATGATAAAATATAGATTTAAGGTTTGCTATATTTTCGGGCTAAAGTGCTCAATATTAGGGATAGACCGCGATCCATACCGACTCCTTCCTGACAAATCGACCTTGGTGAGATTCCATCACGGGTCACCCTTGCATATATATATATATATATATATATATATATATACTCTTAAGGCGCGCTATATTTATGGGATAAAGTGCTAAATATCAGAAATAGAGCGTGTGTAAATACAAAAATGAACATTGAAGTCAACACTTAGAGAAGACAGGCTGTTTCCTGCTAGATGCAATCGTCAGGCCACGATATATATATGTATATATATTTATATGTGTATATATATATATTTATTTACATATATATATATATATATATATATATTAAGACATTTTTATGTTTATACATCTTTTTTATAGATACAAATATTTAAGTAAATGCTCTGTTTATAATAAAAAGTATTAAACAACATTTACCGGTCTGAGCGTCCGAGAAACTCTTAGAAAATATTCGCGTGGTCATGTGTGACGTCATGAGCTGTGGTGCGATTTTCGCTTTCAGCGTCTTATATGCACGTGTTTATCGTTGCTTGGAAATCATCCATGTAAACAAACAAGACTATCATCAATTTCTTGTTCGTGTATTGCTTAATATATTGTGCAATTGTCATCTTTGATAATGGCTTATGTAAGCCGAAAGCTTAGATTGGATTAAAAAATATGTATCAATATTGTGATTTTCTTTCTTCGTTTAATGATAATGTCATTAAGCTTATCAGACGATATGAAAAGAACTTACATAAAATATATAGAAAACACTTATCTATATTATTTAATGAAACATGTATGAATGAAAAAATGCTGCCTAAATACACACAATATATATATATATATATATATATATATATATATATATATATATATATATATATAAATTGCACAAACACTAATATTCCACGGTTATAAATTATTACATTGGAATCGTAATCACGATACAATTCACCAGACTTACGAATTCAAAACGTAAACCCTTACTCATTCATTAAATTGATACATTAATTCAATTTAATTTTAATAATTATATTAAAGTTTTTGGTTCCTGATTTTGAAACATGAGAATTCTTATATAGCGAAGGAATCATATTTTCAAAAAGTAATTATAATATAGGTTCTACTTATGTAATGAGCACTGCTCTTTTTAAATAAAAACAAAAATACTAAAGAACTCCGTATTATTTAACTAACTTGTTCTTTTCTATATATTTGCATATATATATATATATATATATATATATATATATATAAATATATATATATATATATATATATATATATATATATTTATATACATATATATATATTGAACACTGATATTATTAATATATATATATATATATATATACATATATATATATGTTTATCCATACATACATATGTATAATGTATATGTATATAAATACACAAAAACACGCACATATATAAATATATATATATGTATATATATGTACATATATATATATATATATTTATATACATATATGTATATACATTGAACACTGATATTATTATTAATATATATATATATATATATATGTATGTTTATGCATACATACATATGTATAATGTATATGTATATAAATACACACACACACACGCACATATATATATATATATATATATATATATACATATACATATATATATATATATATATATATATATATATATATATATATATATATATATATAATTTAATTTAAAGAAAACAGACCGCTTTAAGGCTCCATTGTAATAATTTATTTCACCAGAGAGTTTTATTTTTCTCTGCATCTTCAGACTTCTCTTTCAAAGCTGAAACGAAAAATGAATTTAAATTTTACACTTTTGACGGGGAGTATTAAATTCATATGTTGACATAGTGTGTGGTGTGAAGTAGCGTGAGAGTCATGGCCGAGTTTAGAAAGGGAATGGGGAGTTTTAACATTTATTTTTATTTTTATTACATTTCTTAATATTTAGATGAAGGGGATAAATATTAGATATTGACGAATTTAATCGGTCATCTCAACGGAAATGATATGGGAAAAGGAAAAAAGGGGAAAAAAGGGGAAAGGAAAAAGAGTACTTACTGTAAAATGGTCAATATCAACGATAGAGCTAATATATATATATATATATATATATATATATATATATATATATATATATATATATATATATATATATATAAGCATTTCACCCCAAGCAAGGCGGGAAGCCACTAGCACGCAAGGGGTTACAGAAGATTTGGAGCGAGTGCAGATAGGAGAAGGATAGTGGATAGATCAAGGCAACTGGAGATGTCGATTGACATTACATTTGAATAGTTGGAGATTATAGTTGCCAGTGAAACACGAATAAGGAAGGGAGTTCCACAGGTGAGAGGTGCGAGATATGAAGCTATTCGAGTAGAAGAGACGGCTACATTTAACAGTTTCAACAGTGAAAGGGTGAGAGCGGGATGCCAGCCTCGTAGGACGCTTGAATTCATGGAGTCTGGGAACCAGCGAAAGCAGCTCATCGTAGCAATTACCGTGAAAATATTTGTAAAAAAGACAGAGTTAGGCGACGGCGCGTCTGTGAGATAGCGACTGCGACTGCAGACGAGATTCCAGATCAGGGTCAACTACGTTGCAAATCCGTCTCTGGATCTTATCAAGAACCCCGAGGCAAACAGAAGGGGCTCCTGACCATATATGCCAGCAATACTTCATGCAAAGGCGAATGGTTGATTTATAGATTTGGAGGAAAAGCTCTAAATAACAAAAAAATTGAAGTTCTTGAATTTGCCCATTTTATTACACAATTCCCCTCCCATACATCCCTTCGAAAGAAAGGCTAGGCCGGCAGGGATTTATTGTTGTTTGCAATCTGCTCTTCTTCCATCGACAGGAGATTTTACTTCAATAATTTTAACAAATGTACTGCTAATTTATCCCAGTGGGGGTCGTCGCCTTTCTTGCTTTGTAGGAAAATATGTTCATCAACTAGATTCACTTTCTTCTCTTCTTCAACACCATTGTTGATGATGGGAACCTCAGGTGATAAACTGTCTTCTTGGACTTGGGTGATTCTTTCAACACATCTACAGAGTTGACGGCACCACAGCGGACACATTCTGCAATCTCTTATGCTCTTGTTAATGTTTGCCTTTCTACAGTGTACTTGGTTTTTGATTCTTTAATAACTTGACAATGTCTTCTCCTGGACCGAAAGTAATCTTTTCCACACAAAGATGTTTCGTCTGTTAATTCATCTGGATTATACCGTCTTGAGTCATAAACTACATCCGCGTCCTGGGTACGACGATAAACTACATCCGCGTCCTGGGTAAGACGATAAACTACATCCGCGTCCTGGGTAAGACGATAAACTACATCCGCGTCCTGGGTACGACGATAAACTACATCCGCGTCCTGGGTACGACGATAAACTACATCCGCGTCCTGGGTAAGACGATAAACTACATTCGTCGTCCTGGGTAAGACATTAAACTACATCCGCATCCTGGGTAAGACGATAAACTACATCCGCGTCCTGTGTAAGACGATAAACTACATCCGCGTCCTGGGTACGACGATAAACTACATCCGCGTCCTGGGTAAGACGATAATCTACATCCGCGTCCTGTGTACGACGATAAACTACATCCGCGTCCTCGGTAAGACGATAAATTACGTCCAACAGCAAGGCCTCTCATCAGGAGACTTTGTGGAGCGTGGAAACACCTCTTAATTCCTCAGTTCGCCGATCCACCCTGACGCGCGTTCGTAGAATCTGTTAGGGTCCCAGCTATGGGCAAATAGTTAACACCAAAACTTGTGTAAAAATAGGTTTTAATCTCAGAAATACTTTGTAATAAAAAAAATTATTCCTAGCAATAATTTTTGAATGAAAAATGATTATCAGCAAAACTATAAAAAAAAATAACTGTTATACAAACAGCTATACATTCTTTAAAAAAATATTGGAGAATGGATCTCAGAATATGTGGGTAATTTAAAAAGAAAACAAATCTTTTTACGAAAATAAAACTATCCAAGATTGTAAATTTTCTAAAATAAGTTGGATTGTACTAAAAAATATGTGTAATTGTAAAATGGTTGACATATATTGTTATGGGTCCTTACGTATAACTACAGAATGAACTCTTCCTAACACTATGTATACTACGCCTCTCACGAGAGAGGGACGAATCGAGTCGAGCCGATAGTAGTTCACTCCAAACCAGACAGACAGTCATACTAACACCTTCCACATCTTGCATTATTATTCCGTGTAATATATCTTACTTATTTCTACTCTTGTGTTCGTGTTGTTCTCCCGTGTCCTAACCTGGACCATAACATATGTATATGTATATATACACACCTTTTTTTATACCTAACTATCGCTATCAATATATTTCAATAATTTTGTTTTCATTAAATGACCCACTGAGGTTTTGACATGCTATAAAACAAAGCAACAACCAATTATCTGGATTATATTTCATAATGAGTTCTTCCAATTTGAGTTTCAGCTTGATGCTGGCACAGCGCCTTTATTTGGCTTCTTCTTCAGTTAGACGTAATTCCTTGATGTATATAACGACGTTGTTCGTTTCTTGCATGTCCTGCATGTCCATGTCGTTCTGCTTCACATTTAATTCTTCCAGTTCTTCTTATTTTATATTACTGAGAGAATTTAAAGAATTCGATAAAATCATGAGTTTCATTGATGTCAAAAGTCTCTTGTATTTTTACTATTTTCTCCGTTTTTGTGCCTCATTTTTCTGGTAATTCCTCTCTTATTACTTGAAGCACTTGTAATTCACTCTTGGATTATTGCAACATTGAATCCAGTTGCTTAACTCAGTGTTGAATTCGGTGTCCACATTTATAGATATAGATTTTGACTGTCATTATTAGGAATCGTGTACGCTCTGTAGGAAGCATTGTAGGCATGATTCCATTGGCTACATCCTGGTCTTTTATAGAGTGCTGAATGTTTCTTTTACACCAAAGTGACGTCATGTGTAACGATTTATAGGACCTATACCTGGAACATATCAGAGGGTATCCCCCAGACGAGGCTTTGCCGAAGGGCAGAATCTCGTCTCGGGAAACTGACTCCGTTTTTTACGTGGTCTATAGGGGAATATTTGCTCGAGCCTACGGACTCGGATACCACACTTTAAAACTCGGCCTTGTGTCACATCTTTCTGCGTGGGGCAGTGGGTAAATAATTATAGGACCTTTACCCAACAAAATGAATACATCAATTATCAAGATCTTTTTGTATGCATGTTAAGTATTTTGTTCAAAATTCAAGAAAACATTTTTAAACATTCTTTTCAAGAAAAGAAATTTCCAACAATTTTATTGAATTTGAATTTTAACAAATAACAAGGTCAATAAGATTTCCATCATTTGTGATGCAAAGGTTGTTGCGTTTTGCAAGATTCCCGTGAACTTGATGCAATAACTCCACAATGTTAGCACATTGCCTCAAGTGTGTAGTATCTGAGATTTTCACAATCTCGTTCAACCTATCCCAGAAGAAAATAAAGTTCAATTATTTCTTCTTTCGACAGAATTATGTTTAATCTGATGAAGGTAAAAAAATAGAGTTAAATGAGATTTCCTCTGTCCAGACTTTACGGAAACCCTTTTTATAAATAGATAGATAGATAGATAGATAGATAGATAGATAGATAGATAGATAGATAGATAAATAGATAGATATGAGTGAAATATATATATATATATATATATATATATATATATATATATATATATATATAAATATAAAGAGAGAGAGAGATAGATAGATAGATAGATAGATAGATAGATAGATAGATAGATATGGATATAGATATATATAGATATAGATAGATAGGTATGACGGAAATATATATATGTATATAACGATATATATATATATATATATATATATATATATATATATATATATCAAGATAGATAGATAGATAGATATGACCGAAATAGATAGATAGATAGATATGACTGAAATAGAATAGAATAGAATAGATAGATAGATAGATAGATATGACTGAAATAGATGAATAGATAGATAGGACTGAAATAGATAGATAGATAGATAGATAGATAGATAGATAGATTTGAAGATGGCTGACAAAGACCTGCGATTAAGTTTTTTCTAATTATACTTTTGCGTATATATATATATATATATATATATATATATATATATATATATATATATATATATATATATATATATATATATATACATATATATATATGTATTGTTTATATCAATCCTAATGTCTCCGCCTAAACACTGACATTTCGTTCCCTTTCGCTCCAATTCCCCATGCGTCTTAGTGGCATTATCGCCTCGCTTAACGTGGAATAAAAATCACACACACACACACACACATATATATATATATATATATATATATATATGTATATATATATATATATATATATATATATATATATATATATATATATATATATATATATATATATATATATATAAGATGCTTCATTAAGACGGATTATATATAAGAGTGTTTCATGAAGACAGATCAATGTCAGCAGTAAATAAATTAGTGCTACTGTTGAAAATTTATTCATTTCTCTGTTGGATCATGTTATTTAAGTCACGGCAATTATGTGTGAAAGACAAGTTTTTCCCAAATGTACTCCAAATCTGAAAAAAAAAGAAAAAATCATTAGATTTTTAAGCTTAATTCTCTGTATCCTTTCCTCAAACGCGCCCCTTTACTCTTGTTCTCAATCCTCTGTAACCCCTTGCGTGCTAGTGGCACTCCCGCCTTGCTTGTGTGGTGTATTGCTTAAAAAACAAAAGGAACTTTATATTTGGTAACCCCCCCCAAAAAAAAAACACCAAAAAACGAAGTAAATGATTTGTCATAGAGACGTTTGAAAGTCAGCAGTAAATAAATCAGTTATTGGAACACCCTTTATATATTTATATATATATGAGTGTGTGTGTGTGTCTGTGTGTGTATATGTGCGTGTGTGTGTATGCGTTGTGTGAAGAGATAGAGAATTTTTAATCAATTCACCCCATTTTGCCACATATACATACATACATATATATATATATATATATATATATATATATATATATATATATATATATATATATTAATCCCGTTTATATTAAATGCCCGATATATTTTGTAATATTAAAAAAACTTAAACCTTAATAATAAAATTACCGACAACTAACGTTTTCTTAATACAGCCGTCTACAACAAAGACTAGCCAATCAATTTCAATCACATCTAGGTAATTTTGAGGAAGCATGGAACCACCTCTTAATTGCTGATGTTCCCAGGTCCACCCTGACCCGGGTGGGTAGCACCTGTTGGGGTTCCAGCTATGGGCAAATAGTAAACTTCCAGGTCTTTTCCAAACTTCCAGGTCTTTTCCAAACTTCCAGGTCTTTTCCAGCACATTTCTTTTTGAAAAAATATTATTACCAGCTATACGTTTTTGAAAGAATATTATTACCAGCTATACGTTTTTGAAAGAATATTATTACCAGCTATACGTTTTTGAAAGAATATTATTACCAGCTATACGTTTTTGAAGAAATATTATTACCAGCTATACTTTTTGGGAAAACAATATTACCAGCTATACATTTTTTTAAAACAATAT
This sequence comes from Acanthosepion esculentum, assembly GCA_964036315.1. Taxonomy (NCBI): domain Eukaryota; kingdom Metazoa; phylum Mollusca; class Cephalopoda; order Sepiida; family Sepiidae; genus Acanthosepion; species Acanthosepion esculentum. The sequence goes on along the minus strand of OZ038516.1, from coordinate 53,194,838 downwards.
TACCAACTATACTTTTTTGAAAAAAAAATTTTTTTTTTTCAGCATTAAATGGCCCAACGAAGGTCGATATGCTGGTTAAACAAACAAACTATCTATCTATCTAGCTATCAATCACATCTAGTCAGATATCCACATAGCTCAGCTGTGTTTTATAATAAAGACACGTTTAGCGGACCTTAGTTCTAGTTTTTGGGGTAAGAGAACATATGTTATGACCAACAATTTCATTAACGCCGGTACGCTAAAAAACAAAAGAGATTTTTTTCTATATCTAAGCGCTTTTAAATTTAGTTTGTCTGTATTCCTTTCAACCTGAGAAAAAACTTCATTAAACTGGAAATACACAGAATGAACATATTCAGCATTTTTTTTTAACTGAAATTATTTTTAAAGTCATAAACAAATGTTTTTTATTTTTATTTTTAAAATTAAAAACGGTGA
>OZ038516.1:53181897-53189397 GCA_964036315.1 Acanthosepion esculentum | reverse complement strand
GATCACAATGGCTCAAACGTTGTGACTATGGCAGTAAAGATGAGGACAACACTCCGAACAATGTAAATAACGCAAATAGGGTAAATGTATATTTTGCTTACATAAACATTCTGGCTTAAAGTTGGATATATCTGTAGCTACATTTCGCCATATTTCTTGTATATTATGTTTTGTCTCAAGTAATGCTAATTCCCTGCTCGATTTTCTTGCGGAAAAGGATATTTGAAGTGATACTATATTAAAAGTATAATATAATAATGACAATTCCATAACTAGCTCTACTCAAATCCATATATTCGGAGCCTATCAGCGACCTCTATTTTTGCTATTTATTTACTTTTTCATACATTTTGAAATGGACAAAGTCCGTCAATTATTTTAAGAGATTTTTATATTTATACCTTCTTTTTATACAGTGTAACCCGGATATAAGAGAGTTGTCGTCACCGGAGAAGAAGTCTCTTATATCCGAATTTCTCTTATATCTGGGTTTGGGTTACAGTGTAACCCGGATATAAGAGAGTTGTCGTGACCGGAGAAGACGTCTCTTATATCCGTGTTTCTCTTATATCCGGGTTTGGTCTATACGGTAACCCGGATATAAGAGAGTTGCCGTGACCGGAGCAGAAGTCTCTTATATCCGGGTTTCTCTTATATCCGGGTTTGGTCTATTATATATAAATTAACACAGGCTCTAATTTGGGACCAGAGAAAATCTATCTTATATCCGGGTTTCTCTTATATCCGGGTCTCTTATATCCGGGTTACACTGTATATACAAATATTTAAGTAAATGCTCTGTTTCTTTTCATGGTTGAAATTTGGCTTCCGATTTTGTCTATTTCCAAGCTATATTCTGATGTCTCCGACTGAAAACTGAAATGTTATTCCCTACTTATTTATGTATTATGGTCTCCTTCCTTCCAACCCATTAGGATTAGATAGGTTTGCCTATGACCTGATTCACATTCCTTTCCAATCATTTGAACAGGAGCAAAGATTTAGCCCTTGTTTCCTGTTTAGGATTGACTTTCCAGTTCCTTCTAACGTCTACTTCAAATCCTAACATACGCATCTACACGCTGAGATTTTATTAAATAATTATTTATTTTATTTTTCTCTCCTCCCCCAAGAAGAGTAGATAAGTTCGCCTATCACCCGGTTCACACTCTTCCTCTGCATTTTGAACAGGGGTACATATTCATCCTTTGTTTCCCGTTTAGGAGTGGGTTTCGGGTTCCTTACAAAGTTTACTTTAACTCAGTACATCTAAACTCTCCACTGGAACGCTGAAATGTTATCCACAAGTTATTCATTTATTCTCCTTTCTCAACGACAGTAGATACTTTCATCTATCGCCCATTTCTTACTCCTCCACCGTATTTGGAACAGAAGTAAAGGTTCATCCCTTGCGTCCTCTTTAGGATTGAGTTTCCTCTTCCTTCTTAGTTTTCTTCAACTCCATACTCCTAAGATCTTCGACCGATCTCTGATTATTTTTTGTCTTCTTTTCTCTTCCAAAAGGAGTAGATAGGTTCGGCTATCGTCAGGTTCACACTCCTTCTCGGTCTTTTGAACAGAAGTGAAGGTTGTTTCCTATTTAGGATTGGGTTTCCGGTCCCTTACAAAGTCTATTTCAGCTCTATACGCCTAACGCCACCGCCTGATCTGTGAAATTTTATCCACGAATTATTTATTCTTCTCCCCTAATAGGAGTAGATAGATTCGCCTATCGCCCAGTTCCCACGCCTCCTCAAAATTTTGGAACAGGACTAAAGGTTTATCTCTTGCCCGACCTCTTCATGTCTAGAGTTAGCCGTCATCTTTTCTGTGTGGGAAGAACTTCACTTCTTGTCCTTTCCTACGATAATAGAAGATCGCACAAAAATCGTCTACCTTGAGTGCCTCTTGGGCTTTGTACTGGGTGAACATTAGTAAAGAACATGGCTCGCCACAACTTCCTCTCGTTTTCATCTTGCTGTTTCCTAATGCTTCTTTTGTTTTCAATATGTTCGATGAGTGTTAAATTTGCCAAGCCTTCTTTCCTACTTTTTGTGACTTGAAAATTTTAGAACCACATCTCTGTCACTTCACTCCACTTTTTTTTTTTCATCCGTAAGAAAATTATTCAGTATTCACTGCTATGTTGAAGTTTATACATTACGTAGAAGTTCAGCAGGCTACCTTTTTTAAAGAAATTTTCATATCTCCTAATACTTTGCTTAGATTCTGAAAGGCATATTTCGTTATTTATAGGCGCCTCATTCTCTTTCTTACTATGAATATCCGTTTCTTTGTAGGCTTTTTTTTTCTTAACATTTTTGTCTTACTCTCATGTTCTGCCGGTATTCTTCGGAATTCTTCTGCAGAACGACATCTGTGGGACTGTTCAGCATTCACTTCCAAATCGTTGATTAGACGCTACATAGCAATCCAGAGATCTTTTCCTTGATTCCAAGGACATTTTCATTTCTCTTAATATTTGCTTAGATTCAAAAAGCCATCATTTCGTCCATCGCTATAACGTTTTCGTATTTATGTATCAGGTATTCGCCCGTTTCATCCGTCTGACCGGATAGTTGAATTTTCGCACCTGCTTGTTTTCGATGACCCGGAAACATATTTTTGGCCGTAATAGAAAAAACAAAACAAAAAAAAAACATGCATTATGTTTTCTTAAAGTTAATAATGGAAACACAGGTTCTCGTACAATCAATGTAGTTATGGAAGATCGAGCCTGGTCACTACCTACACGTTTGACCGTTTGGGAATGCCATGTGCTCTAAGCTTGGATGTGCAGGTGGTGTAATAAATTATGGCTCAGAATTGGAAGAGCCAAGTTCCAGTTCCAATCGGGTTTGTTATATTCACATATGCGCATATACCCTTGAAGAAGGTATGGATCCATCTCTTCTCCTCCAGCTGTGGGTTAATTAGTAGGTTTTGTATAAGTAAATCATTATAATTTAAAAAAAGAATTCTTAAAATTTTTAAAATATTTAAACAAACTGCGAATGGTTGATAAGCCGTAAAAAATCATATAATTAATGTTTAGTCATTATTGTTTTCCTCAACTGTCTTTGCTTGATTTTGTTTAGCGGCACATCAACATCTCTATGGGTTATTTAATGGCGAAATCTAAATATTTTGGACACCATTTTATGGCTTCAAATAATATATTTTGAGCTCGATTGTATACCTTCAACTACCGATAAATGTAACTTTGGTAATTTTAATAGAAAATGTATTATTAGTAGTTCTACTATAAAATCAATTGATGGTCAGTTTAAAGAATATTGTTGCTAATTTTACTATACGTGTGGTTGCTAATTTTACTATAAATATATATTGTTGCTAATTTGCTCATAAATGTGTCGTTGCTAATTTTACTATAAATATGTATTGTTGCTAATTTTCCTAGAAATATGTGTTGTTAATTTTCCTATAAACATGTATTGCTGCTAATTTTCCTATAAATAAGTATTGTTGTTAATATTCCTATAAATATGTATTGTTGCAAATTTTCCTATAAATATATTGTTTCTGATTTTCCTATAAATATGCATTGTTGCTAATTTTACTATAAATATATATTGTTGCTAGTTTTCCTATAAATATGTATTGTTGCAAAGTTTCCTATAAATATATTGTTTCTGATTTTCCTATAAATATGTATTGTTGCTAATTTTACTATAAATATATATTGTTGCTAGTTTTCCTATAAATATGTATTGTTGCAAATTTTCCTATAAATATGTTGTTTCTAATTTTCCTATAAATATGCATTGTTGCTAATTTTACTATAAATATATATTGTTGCTAGTTTTCCTGTAAATATGTATTGTTTCAAATTTTCCTATAAATATGCAGTTACTAATTTTACTACAAATATGTATCGTTGCTAATTTTACTATAAATATGTATTATTGCTAATTTTTTATATAAAAATGTATTGCAGATATATTTTACTATAATAATGTATTTTTATACTTTCAAAAGATTTTTGTTTTTCTTTGAGGGTTTTTATTCCCCCCCATAGCTGTGATTCTAACAGTTGTTACAACCCTGTGTCAGACTTCCTTTGGAATTAATAACGGTGTGGCAAAATACATATCAAATACATACACAAATACCTCAATGCATGCATCAGTTATAGCAAATTTAGTGCAGGCGATAAGGAAATTGAACACAGAATAGGTTATGATAAGCTTAGCACAGAGTTTGTAGCAAAGACCAAACATAAACATATAATCTCGAATGATGTTCTTAAATAGTCTCGTCAGATTGAGACTATCATGTGGATGTCATGCATAGCATCAAGCCCGTTCAGAAATATCTAAACTGTCAGCTGTATACAACCGCTTTCTCAGATCAAGGATTACAAATGGCTTCGAGTGAATGACGCCTGCGGGTCTTACAGAAGGCCATATTTCTTCGAACCACGTGGACTGGCGTTGTAGAATCACAAAGTGCTATAACAAATAAAAGAAGCCTCATACATGAGAAATATGAAAAAATGGAAAACAAAAACGAAACTTATACTTAACATCAGGGAGAGAGTTGAGGTTTCTGGGATACATAATGCGGAAGGAGGGCTTGGGAAATCTGACACTCACAGGACAGATTGAAGACAAAAGGAACAGAGGCAAATGCCGAATACTTGATGAGTTAAGTAAATGGATAGTGGAACGGGGTTTAAGAGAAATAATAGAAAGACAAACTTTATGAAGAACTACAAGGGAAAGGAAATTGTGGAGAGCCATGATTGCCTACGGTAAATAATGAAGAATAATTATTTCAGCTTACTTTCAGTATCACCATAATTACAGTGTCATTGTCGTAGCTTATATTGCTAAGGTTGTGCCTACCTCTAATTAATCTTCCAATCATTCTCGCGTCTGGGGTAAGACGATAAACTACATCCGCGTCCTGGGTATAACGATAAACTACATCCGCATCCTGGGTATGACGATAAACAACATACGAGTCTGGGGAAAGACGATAAACTACATCCGCGTCCTGGGTAAGACGGTAAACTACATCCGCATCCTGGGTAAGACAATAAACTACGTCCGCGTCCTGGGTATAACGATAAACTATATCCGCATCCTAGGTATGACGATAAACAACATCCGAGTCTGGGGTAAGACGATAAACTACATCCGCGTCCTGGGTATGATGATAAACTACATCTGCGTCCTGGATAAGACGGTAAACTACATCTGCATGCTAGGTATGACGATAAACTACATCCGCGTCCTGGGTAAGACGATAAACTAAATCTGACAGCAAGGCCTCTGTTCAGGAGGTTTTGAGGAGCGTGAGGACACCTCTTAATTGTTGGTTTACCCAGGTCCACCCTAACCCGGAGTGGTAGCACCTGTTAGGGTCCCAAATATGAGCAAATAGTTGGGACCCTAACCTAAAACCGTCCGCGTCCTGAATAAGTCGATAAATTACATCCGGCGTCCTGGGTAAGAGGATAATCTACATCCGGTTTCTGGGTAAGACGATAAACAACGTCCAACAGTAAGGTACCTGATCAGGAGGTTGTGCAGGGCGTGGAACCACCTCTAAATTGATGGTATTACCAGGTCCAACCTGACCCTGGGTGCTGTAGCACCTGTTAGAGTCCCAAATGTGGACAAATAGTTTACCCCCAACCTGGGGTCAAAACACTATGAAAGCCTAAAAATGGGTTTTAAAACCAGCAATAATTTTTAGGGGGAAACATTATTACCAGCAATACATTATTACCAGGAATACATTTTGGTGGGAAAAAAATATTACCAGCATTACATTTTGGAAGAAAAAATATTACGAGCAATAAAGATTTTGTCGGTATTAAATTACCCAATGAGATTGATATACCGTAAAATAAACCAAACCTAACCAATCATTTTAGTGGGGTCTCGCCTCACAAATTCAATTAATTGTCGAGATGCACTTCCCTAAAAACTGTCAAGTATAAACATACAACGACGCACCAACTCAGCTCCCCACAGACCGGTCACATAAATCTCTAAGTTTCATATCTATTCCCGTTTGTATCGATGTGCGCCAAGAACTGGGAAATGTTCGCAAGGAAATGAGAAGTGAAAATCAACGCAACAGCGAGAAATGAAAGCTCGAATCCAGTTACCAATATATTTATTTATTCGGGGTTTCCCTTGCACGCTCTGGATGGGAAGTTAGGTGGCATTTCAGATAACTTTAGCCACTTCCGGCATCTCAGATTAACATATCACCTTTTCCACCTAACAGCAACAGTATCGGCAATATCCCGACGCTTTTTCATCACCCGATAAAGAGCAGCCCGGCACTACTTCGAGGTGAGAGGGATAGTCAATATAAACCTGTAACCGGATATCCTCTCTGTCAGCTTTTGTTATCACTTGATCCTGAAAGTTTTTATTTATTCTTTTATTCCGTTTCGATGCTGGTAATAAGACACGAAACACGTTAGACCGAGATCAAATCTCACACTTTCTCTTTCTATGTCTTAGTGTATCCCAATGATAATGATACAAAAGTAAGGTATTCAAATATAGGCGCACTTTCTAAGATGATTGAAAAACTTAACTTGAACAGTATGACTTAAAGCATCGCCAGAAAGGACCGCGTTCCCACCAGCTATCAAATGGTGGGGTAGCAAGTTGTAATGTCATATGTGAAATGTTATCGGAGGTTATCAGACTTTACAGGCGCTCAAACACTCCCTTCACAAAAGAAACAACCTATTTAGATGGGAAGGGCACTTAAAGAGATGAATAAACCTTGCTCCTCATAAATGTTTTGCCCTTACAATCTCCGCAAATATCTTCAGAAAATATTGATTTTTTCCTTTTTTGCAAGCTTTCTTCTTGTTTCGCCTACATGAAATTGATGAACATTGATTCTTTTCATCGGGATTCCAAAACACATACTTAGAAATATGTAGTAATATATACATGCATATATATATATATATATATATATATATATATATATATATATATATATATATATGTTTCATTAATGACCACGGAATTAGACTATTTCTTCCCGATCTATATAACAACGATAATGAACACACAGTAAAAAATAACATGAATATTTTCTACAAAAACCAAATGCACACGAACTACAAACAAGATGAATCTTCACTTAGAAATATCATAAAGTAATACACTAACCAAATTGACTCGAACAAAAAAATCAAATTAATTATCAACTAGAAATAATTTAAAATAGCTAACCTTATCCTCAAAAATGCTTTCCAGTCGACGTTAATCTTCAAAAACTTAAATGCAATGTCAAATGCTTCCAGATTATTCATATTTTGTTCTTGTTCCTTAGTAATGTTTCTCTTTTCTAAACCTTATACACCAAGTAAGCCCATGTGTCTTAGTGGCTTTACTGCCTTTCTTGTGGTGAACTCAATTAATATATATATATATATATATATATATATATATATATATATATATAAAAGGGCTGTGGTGAAATAATTTATTATAT
>OZ038516.1:53156897-53159397 GCA_964036315.1 Acanthosepion esculentum | reverse complement strand
GGAGAGTGTTGGGCACTGTCTTGCCGATGAAGCACAATGGCTTCTACGTCTGCCTGCACTAGGTGTTGTGCTCCTTCGATCCTCATTCGGGGTCGTGATCTTAATTCAGCAAGACAAAACATTTACACTATTTATATTAGGACAACTGCATTAATAAAGAACAGTTTAGCCCCGTATATTAAATAAAGAGTTAATTTTGGAAAACCCTGTAGGTTATTCTGATCGATATGCACCTGACGATGTTCGGTGGGCAACGACCGATACGTTGTGATAACAACAACAAAGATGAGGACAACAGTCCGAACGTAAATAGTGTAAATGATGATAACTCAGCATCCCAGAAATTCAAACATAACATAAAAGAGGGAACAGCAGAAAGGAAAACTGGATAACAGCAAGATGGATCCTCATTTCAACTTAGAGCTAAATATTTATTGTTCAAAGTAGAGTATATTAGTGTTATAAAAACTTCGGGGAATTCCAGTAAGATATATTTAATCATTTCTAAGATACAACGATTCAAAGCTTAATCTAACAATTGGACAATTTTGCTGCTATACCCAGTATATATATTTTAAGGTGATGACTTTTTGCAAAATAATTTCTTGTATCACAATTCCACGAAATTTTCATAAAATACAATGAAGAAAGGGTTCATTTATATTTTTTTTAATCTGAATTCCAACACGAAATTTCTAAAATCGTATTTAAGTATAGTAGTACTATGGTTTTCTAGAGCCATATAGAACAGTCTGGAACATTCTAGAAGTTCCTGGAATTCAGATGCGACTACGCGGTTTGTGGGGAATTATTCTCACCTTGCAACCCCGTTCCTACAGACGATATGTTGATAGCTTCTCAACACTCTGCGCCGTCACCATGGCAAATGAATAAACGAGTTATATTCTTTAGTTCCACTAGTTCAGGCCTTCACAATTAGGACCCGCCATGACACGTTAAATCTTCCCCATTCCATTCACATTCTTTTGGTAAGTTGTAACTTCCACTCAGACAGATTCTTCACCAGAACTGTTAATTTGTGGAAGAGACTCCCGGGTGGATACTTTCTCAACCACTATAATCTTAATCTCTTCAGGTCTAGTATTAAACGATATATATCCTACATATCTTCAGAATATACTTCCCCCACCCTTAAACTCATGCAAAAATCTCACCTAGTAATCTTCTACCTTGAGTGACTCTTGGAATTTTCTTCGTTGAAGTAAAGTTAAAAAAAACAACAACAAAAAAAACAGAACTCGCTGACGGTATTGCGCTAGTAAAAATTTTCTACGACGTGCCGTTTTTTCTGCATTATGATAACGAGAACATAATTTCTTTTAGAGTATTTCATTCTTTTTTAATTATATTCTATTTACTGTTAAAACATTTTCTATTGATCTTTGCAGGTACTAAAATCTCTGTTCACCTTTGCAAAGTCGGTATTCAGAACAAGACAGAAGTGATGTTGGTCTATGATAATGCAACCAGTGTCAAGAAATATTACGTGAGTACCATGTTAGTTCTACTGTATTTATCAGTGTCGAGAAGGCAGACCGTTTACTCTGAAAATAAATGTGTAATTCTATAATAGGCCAGACGAAAATAAATTTTTAAAAATATTATTATAGATTATTCCCTTTTGCCCATAAATATAATTTTTTTTAAAAATTATAAAAGTTAGTTTAGTAAATTCATTCAAATTGATCACGTCTATAAGTACGGCAAATCCGACTATGCAGAAAATATGCAAATTGTTTATATATAAAAGAATCCAATAGAACATCTACAGTAAAATGGAAATTAATAAAAAAAGCTAGAATATATAAGTCATTAAATGACCCATGTCCTTTGTGCATACATGAGAATATATATATTAATAAGTTTATAAAAAATAGAAATTTACTGAATCAAAGAAATGAAATAGCTATTCTTTGCCGACATTGTCAAAAATTTTTTTTACCAGTGCTCATATTGCAAGTTCAGATTATTATATATTGTTTTTTTTTACATTTTAAGACATTGTATATTATAAGCATATTTTTTATTTGACTTCCGAGGAGGATCAATTTACAATGAATTTACAAATTGAGGTACAAATTTATTTATTTATTTCACTTTATTTATGTAGTAAGTCTGATCACTTCAATAAGGTCAAATTGGGAGATGATCTAAAAAACGACCTAAAATCTGTTGTTAACTGGGGCAAGGAATGGCTCGTTAATTTTAATGTCTTCAAAACAAAACTTCTCTTTATCAGTCAACTGACAGACCCCTTCCTTCCTCCTGTCAGCATGGCTGATGCTAACCCCCATGAGTGTGATATGTTGCGCCTTCTCAGGCTACAGGATGTTTCATGCTAGACACAACCGTCAGGCAACGAGTGTTGTTTTTTTTCTCGGCTATTTATATATAGGGGTCAGTGTTGCATTGTGGGTAGTCTATTTTGGCAGTTATTTTGCCGGAAGTCGTTTATTTGTTTATTTATCTATTTGCGTTA
>OZ038516.1:53121897-53151897 GCA_964036315.1 Acanthosepion esculentum | reverse complement strand
TTTTTATGCTTAAATAATGAATAAATATTTACGTTTAAATGAAGAGTAAATTATAATGTTTAAATAATGTGTATTTTTAGGCTAATTTCAAAAAATTGGTAAATTTGAATCTTTATATAATGGATAAAGATTAATGTTTTAATAAAGGGTAAATTTTAATGTTGAAATAATATTTATTTTTAATGTTTTTAATAATGGTCAATTATTTATCGTTAAATAATCCGTATTTTTATTTATCTTTAAATAATGGTTAAATTATTATGTTTAAATAAATGGTAAATCTTCATGATTGAATAAACTTTATCTTTTAATGTTTATATAATGGAATATTTTTGTGTTAAATTTGAATGAATACATAACAGGCAATTTTTATGTTTAAATAAATGTTTAAATATTTATATTTAAATAAATATTAAATTTTAATGATGAAATAAAACTTAAATTATTAAATCATAGGCTTTTATGAGTAAGTAACAGGTAAATATTTCGGCGCTACCCGTCATAATATATATTTTACGATATTTTTTTATGTTTATACGTTCTTTTTATAGATACAAATATTTAAGTAAATGCTCTGTTTACAATAAACAGTATTTACAGAGCGTTTACTTAATATTTGTATCGATAAAAAGAAAGGCCTTAAAATAATTGTCGGACTTTGTCCTTTTCATAATATATATATATATATATATATATATATATATATATATATATATATATATATATATATATATATATATGTGTGTGTGTGTGTGTGTGTGTTTGTGTATATATATATGTATATATATGTATATATATATAATTTTATATATAATATATATATAATTATATGTAATATATTATATATAATAGATATAAAATATACGTATAATTATATTTATATAATATATATCATATATATATGTATATAATATCTGGATAAAATAAATGAAACAAAATTGGGTGTTTTTTTTATGAAAGTATTTATTTCTGTGTTTTTGTATATATTTACTTATTTAATATTTCAGACCACCTAGGTCTTTCCTCAGAAATCAAATGAGATACTGTGTTTGTGTGTTTGTTTACAGCGTTTGTTTACAGCGTTTGTCGTGAAGCGTGCATGTCACGTGATGTGCAATGCGACTTTGTTTGAATTTTTGGCGGATGACTAATGATGGTGTCTTAAATGTTGTTTAAAAGGTTTTTTGACCATAACTCAAGAAATATTTCTTAAAATATTTTTAACTGTTGAAATATTTATGTAGATTTAAAATATCCACGTGTTTGTTTACCCTTAGTTATAATATATATATATATAATTTTATATAATATATATCATTATATATATGTATATAATATATATATTGCATATATCATATATCATATACTATATAAATGAAATATATTATATATATATATATATATATATATATATATATATATATATATATATATATATATATATATAATTAGGCAGTAATGATCTTTCAAAGAACTTTTACATGAAAAACAAAAAGAAGTTGACAAACTTTCCATGTCTATTTAATTTGGGTATTTTGTTTGCTTTTGTATATCCAGTACAGGGACCCTCTAAAAACTCAAGTGAATGGCTCTTGGGTTTTAAAGGTTCAGTAAATAAGTTTCTTCTAAGAGCGTACATGCGGGATAGTAAAACCCTTCTACTGAGATGAATTCTTTTAATTCCGTAGTGTGTCCTTTCGGCTGTGTCAATGCATTGGTCTCCACGCATGACTCCAGGCCAATACAATAGTCCTATTATCTCTGTTTCTTACTGAAAGTCAAATCAGCTGTCCTTTCACCAGGTGAAATGTTTTCTTTTTGTAATAAATAGCCCGACGTTTATGGTTTGTACTGGCTAATTTTATTGTCCTTCTTATGAAAATTTGGCAGTCTAATTTTAAGTGACAGAAAGGAGTAGTGAATGAAAGGGGTTCCTCTATCCTACTGCAGACACACGCATACGCGCCGAAGATTCTGGATGAAGAATTTCGGAGTAAGATACTCCATTTTTTTTAACCTGGAAATCGCACCTTCTAGCTAGTGGCTGATGGCGAAATTCACGGGCCAATGAAAAGGCAATTCCACATCTGCTTCTTTTCCTTTTTCCTCCTTTTTTGCAGGACTGACTGTCTATCAAATATAACCTATTTCAAAAATAAAATATATTTTCAATAACCTGATTAGCAGTTTATTATTTAGGAGATCTTTTCTCTTTCATCACTATCCCTAAATTATTTCTATGTAACTTACACACACAATGCTAGTTCGATAATGTAGCCTTGTCGTGGCTGTCCCTTATAGATGTTGTCGTGCCAATGAAACTGCAAAATGGACATTAAAAAATGTGCAAACTTTGTGAAGAGGCAGTTTATTTCGATTACGATTTTTAAAAAATTCTAGAAACGAGATACTTGAGCATTTTTTAATTTGTCATTATTTTCATATATTTGAAACTTTTACCTTGCTCACTTTACCAACTTTGTTTAAATTTCAATTTTAAAAAACTTTTTAAAATTTCAATTTTAAAAAACTTTTTAAAATTTCAATTTTAAAAAAATAAAAAATGCTTTACTGTACTACTTAATTTTTCTTTTTGTTATTTTTTAATTTGTCAACATTTTCATATATTTGAAAGTTAACTTTCTTCTTGTTCCATTTTTTTTTTAAATTCCTTTCTAACCTTTTCTTTAAATTGTAATTTTTATTTGTTTTAATTTTAAATTAAACTACATTTATAAAAAAAATTACATTGCTTTACTGTAGTCCGTATTGGTTTCGGAAACGAACTTATGTAAAGGAAGTAAATAGGCCAAAATTTAAGCTTGCTCCACTGGGTGTACCCGGTACTGAATTAGTGAACATTATGACAGTAATGGGGGAGGAACGACCAACAAGAAGTACGATTTTTTTCATGTCGATAACTCCAAAAACGGTAGGTTTCTTCCTAATTTAATTGTTAATTCGAGTTCAGCAAGAACATTTACACGGAATTATGACGATTTGGGAAAAATTTTAAGGGATATTTAGAGAGCAGGCGTTTGTGTGTTAAAAAGCAAATTTACCATTAGTAAAACTGAATCCTTCTTGAAGTCCCTCCAGAGCAATTAAATCATAAATAATAATTTAAAACTCAGTAGAATAGTAAATATAAAATGCATATAAATCAGAAGGCTTAGAAAAATTGACACACACAAGACATTGAAGGCAAGAGTGACAGGAAAACAGCGGATAATCTACCGAACGAACATATGTAAATGGTTAGCAGCTCAAGGCTTAAGAGGGATAGGAAAAATACAAATTTTATTAGGAGCTACAAAGGACAGGAAATTGTGGAGAGCTATGATCTTGAAGGGGCAGGATATATGAATATACAAGGGTCGGTCAAAATTAATTCCTCTTCTTTGATTACAATATATTTAATACTATTTTGTCTTACTCGTAATTACAGTAGGATTTGACCTGCCCCTGTGGAGCCTGTTACTATAATCATTTTTTTCTGTTTCTCTCAGATTGCTATAAACTCTATTCAGTTATCACCTTAAAAAGGTAACTGCCCACATATGCTTCTAGAACATTTATAATTTTTAAAAACAAACAGAAATTTATGCTAATAATTATAAAATTAAATTATGGTGAACTAGCAGGCTCCGTCCGCTCGTTCTCTGGTAATTTTTCTAGGAAAAAATAGTTGTTGTTCTATGGGATTAATGTTCACTATTTATGAAACGTTGAAGGGGTTTTGGACGTTCAATATATTTGTTCAAAGAATATGACTGTAAAGACACAAGAGATTAATTGGTCGGGTGTGGGGAGACGCTTGTTATAGTTAAGGAAAGTTTTACAAGTAGATGCCAACTTGTTGAAGGCCAAGTAAAATGCAAATTTCAAACACTTTTCTTCACTATATAAGACACTATTTTAATATGAAAAACAAAACAATCCATGAATAAAAGAACAGTAATGAAGGACAATTAATTAATGAAATATACATTTTTAAAATCTGTACGCAAATTAGTGTTGTGGCCTTGTTAGGGCCAGAAATAAAGACACAAAGAGAGGAATTGAGTTAAACAAATATATTAACAGAAAATAGTAATACAAAACATATACAAACGAGAGTGTTACAGCTAGAATGTTTGGTCCGACTCTCAAAGCTAACTGCTGGAAATTTCTCTCTCCAAAAGCAGTACCTGATCCTATTTATAGCTAGTAGAGTCCATGCGAGCGTTGGTAAATTACGATAACACTATCTATCTATCTATCTATCTATCTATCTATCTATCTATCTATCTATCTATCTATCTCAGTCTGTTCATATCTATCTATCTATCTATCTATCTATCTATCTATCTATATATCTATCTATCTCAGTCTGTTCATATCTATCTATCTATCTATCTATCTATCTCTCTTTCTATCTATCTGTTGTGGCTTTGTTAGGGCCAGAAATAAAGACACAAAGAGAGGATTTGAGTTAAACAAATATATTAACATAAACAGTAATGTGGGAAACAGTCGAAGAGATTGTTCATCTGTCGAACTCTCTGCCTCGAGCAGAGAGGAACCCGGACGAGGCTTTGTCGAAGTGCAAAGTTTCGTCCGGGGAGATAGACAGGCTCTGAACCCGTTTATGCGGGTTCTAAGGGAATATTTTTGGCCGAGCCTACGGGCTCGGAGAACCCACGGTAAACTCGACCTTGTGTCACATACATCCCTCGTGGGTAGGGGGCTGTTAAATATTAACAGAAACAGTAATACAAACGATAGGACACATGGTACAGTGGATAAAGTCGTTGGTTAGATCCAGTGACAGACCCAAAGAGTGTGAGTTCAATACCCGGTTCAGGCAGTGGAGAACTTTCAGAGGGAAAATTACCAGGAGATAACTGATAACTGACATCCATCAAACATGGCTCGTGGAACTAGAACAGTCTACCCCAGTGATCGAAATAAAGGGTTCGGTTCGAAATTCCAACCACCTGAAGAAGGCCGGAGCGTACAACGGCCGAAACGTTGTGACAAATATAGCGACAAAGATGAGGACAATAGTCCGACTAATGTAAATACTGTACATAATACCTCATCTCAGAAATATAGACAGACTACAAACGATAGTGTTTCAGTAAGAATTTTCGACTCAACTGTCAGAGCTGACTGCTGGAAAATTCTCTCTCCAAAAGGCAGTACCTGCTCCTGTTTATAGCTGGGAGAGTCCATGCGTGCGTGGGTAAATTACCATAACAATTAGTTAAACCTGAAAATTGATATCACCTAGAAGTATATAATATATAATACAGATATTGAGCTTGGTTGGGATTTGAACTCGGTTCGTCGATTTCACATTCCAAGCCCTTAGCCATTACACCTCCTGCACATCCGTATATAATAATAATAATAATAATAATAATAATAACATAGACATACAGTCGCCGAAGAAGGGGGTAGTAATGCGACTTGATGTTCTGTGAGGCAGCAGAGTCAATGTATGAGAGTGCGCCAAGTGCTCTCCAAAATCCCGCCAACGATAAACCACGTGACGCTTGTTTACAGCGGTAGAAAATCTTCCAGCCCATTGGCCACGTATCAGAGATGAAATTTAATTTACTCCGCTTCGGTTGAACGTTAAATCCCGCTGGCCTGCTGTTCACCCGAAAGAAAGGGATGTCTTTCTCTAGCAACGTGATCAACGGCTACAGGGAAAGTCAAGTTTGAAGGGGGCTGGATGCATGCAAACAAACATTAAGAAATCTCAAATTGAAGCAGCATGATTTTGGGGTCCCACTTCTTTGAGATTGATTCATACAATGTATATATAGAAACGTATTATTTTTGGTATAATTTATCAATAACCTGGTCTCACGACTACATAATATGTACATATACTAAATAAATATACCAGTTTACTTTTTATGTCAAAAACGGAACACGGGAGGTGTTTTGATTACATTTTCTGCATGAGGAATATAGGTCTTTTATCCATGCAACAAACTTTACTGACGCATGCAAAAAATAATTTTAAATCAATAAAAAATATATCACTTCTCACATATGGAACTTCCTTCCGATTTCTTGCCATTTTCAAAAAAATAAATGCAACGTCAATCGCCATCTTCTATTTCCGTATTTTCGCCTATATAAATGCATATTATTTCATTATTATAACTCCTCTGCTAAACATCGAATTTAACTGATAAATTGATACTTGGATATGAATAGTAATAATGGTATAATAATATTATAATAATGAAATAATGTATATGTATTTTTATCTTTACTTTGTTTTTATAGCCTTTCTATTTCATATTTCTTTATTTACTTGATAAAACGGATTTATCTATCTATCTATCTGTCTATATATATATATATATATATATATATATATATATATATATATATATATATATATATATATATATACATTTTTATCTTTTGTATATGTATGTTTATATATGTATTTTTGAAAAATTTCTCAGAGTTAACCTGTAGAAAAAGACAATATTTATAAATGTAAAAGACAATAGGAAAACTGTAATAGTTTCCGACGCGTTTCGTCCAATGTAGACTTCTTCAAGGCGAAACGAAATGAATTTATTAAACAAAGTAACTAATAATAACATAAACAAAAAGGTCCTTAGCAGCTGGAAGAATTTAGAGAAAGCTATTTTCATACTGTTAACTGAAAATTACGTCAACTACTGTCACGTGTGGAGATATTGTTTTTATTGCTGTGTTGACGGATTCAACCATTTTCTGTTGATTTCTTGATACTGTTCAGTACGTTTGTTTTGGAGAGTAGTAATTCTGTTAAGAAAGGTGAAATAGGGAAAAAAGCTTGGGCGTAGATTAATTTTTGGGTAATATTCAATGGCGGCACTCTCGAGGATTTTTCTTTCTGGCTGAGTTATTTTCTTTTTTATGAGTGTAGCATTTTTAACAGAATGAAAATAGCGTTCTCTAAATTCTTCCAGTTGCTAAGAACATTATGTTTTGTTATTACTAATTACTTTGTTTAATAAATTCATTTCGTTTCGTCTTGAAAAAGTCCACGTCGTACGAAACGCGTCGGCACCTATTAGTTTTCCTATTGCATTTACATTTATAAATATGTATCTTTGTATATGTATGTGTGTATATACCTGTATATAGGTATGTCTATATTTATATATATATATATATATATATATATATATATATATATATATATATATATATATATATGTGTGTGCATGTTTGTGTAATTTTTACAGGTAGCTTGCGTTGTCTCTTTAGTTATTTGGGTGATTGAATCTTGATGAGACGTTTTATTTGTCTTTCGTAGATTTGCGCGCCCATATGTTCAATCATGTTACGTATTTGTGTATTATGAAGGGCTGTCTGTCCGTCTGTCTTGTCGCCAATAAACCTTTCTCCCTCGTTCACTAAATCTCTAATCACAACCCTGTCAATGTGACCAATTTTTTTCGCCATATTTTACACCTCTTACTTCCGCTCAAATCCGGACGCAAAATTTAACATATTAATAAGGATAAATACATGAAAATTTAGGCATATTTCTTTCGTTTTTTTTTCTTTGAATAAATTAGTAAATTTCCAAACTTGATGAATGGTTATCATTGTTTTTAATTACATAATTTGGTAATTAATCAGTTATCCTTATTTCCTATATAATCTAATATTAATTTTAAAGCATTAATAAATTATATCAAGGGCCCGTTGTCGTGTTATTTGAATTATCATATACTTGTAATTTGATTGGCCATTACATCTTGTGTAAAAATATCCCCCCTCATGGGGGTAGTGGTTGGTTTTTAAAAACTCTTTAATTTACATGCAAACGCAATCACTTGACAAGACACCAGAAGCGTTGAAACAAAATTGTTATTTTTGTAGTGATGTTATAACATACTTATGTTATAATTTTGAAATAAATATTATATTATTTGTTCTACTCTGGACTAAGCACTTTTTAAAAAATAGTATTTTTGGTTACTGGATGTTGTTCCATCTATACCAACCTTGTATTCTGAAATAGTAATTTCTGTGTCCCGATGGAATCATATTCTTAAAAAATAATTATCATTCAGGCTCTACTTATGTATCGAGCACTGTTTTATTTTTAAATAAAAACAAAAATACTAAAGAACATTCGGATCAACAATCTAACAGTTGTTTCCTATTATATCAACACACACACACACACATACACACATACACACACACATATATTTATTTATATATATATATATATATATATATATATATATATATATATATATATATATATATATATATGTACAGGGTGTCCAGAAAGTTCGTGTGCACTTTAAAAAATGTATAACTTTATTTGTATTTGCGATAGAAATAATTTGTAAAAAGGATTAGAAAGAAGTAAATCTATATTTTTTAAGGTTTTATTGAAATTTTATTTAAGTTTCCACATGTCCTCCATCATTAGCAATACAAAGGGTATTACGATTTTGCAGTTCACGGAAAACATTTGCCAACTGATTTACAGTAATGCCTGAGATCACATTAGTTATTTTAGCTATACTTAAAACTAGATACATTAAACTTTATAACATTTTTTACAGATTATTTCTATCGCAAATACAAATAAAGTTATAATTTTTTTAAAGTGCACACGAACTTTATGGACACCCTGTGTATTATGCGCAGTTGTACATATTGTTTTTTTTTAACTTATGGGGTGGTTTTTCCCAGAAGGAGCTCAGTTTGTGTGATGTATTTTGGTGTATGAAGAAGCGAATTGTGACGGAGAAATTCTTATGGTGAAGGATTATATTGTAACGAATGAATTGCTCGTAAATCCGATTAGCTAGGTATGAGATAGCTAGTGATGACAAACCATGACCAAACTTCCCCTTTATTTTCTGCTTTGGGAAACAAATACTGTATCAGTAATAAATCTTAGACAAGTATCATTTGAACGATAATTTCTTGTAAATTTATATATCTTTGTACTTTAACTTTTTAAAAATACATCTTGAAGAAAAGAGACATTCTGTCGAAATGTGGTTTAGCATTGTCAAACACTGTTTTTTCTTTTCTTTTTCTTTTCGTAAATGGCGCTATTTGATTAAATGTTGAAAAATACTGGAAGAGGTACGTCAATCATTTTGTTTATTCTTATTCTTATTCTTATTCTTCTTATTCTTATTATTTGCCTTCTTCTTCTTCTTTTTCTTCTTCTTCTTCTACTGCTTCTTCTTCTTCTTCTTCTTCTCCTTCACCTCCTCCTCCTTCTACTTCTTCTTCGCCACCTCCTCTTCTTTCTTAGCCTCTTCCTCCTTCTTCACCTCGTCCTTTTTCTACTTCTTCACTTCCTCCTCATTCTCCCTCTTCTTCTTCGTATTTTTCGTCTCCTTCTTCTTCTTTTTCTTCTTTTTCTTCTTCGACTCCTTCTCCTCCTACTCCTTCTTTGCTTCCTCCTCCTCCTTCTTCCCCTTCTTCTTTGCCTCCTCCTCCTTCTTCTTCATCTTCTTCTTCTTCTTCTTCGCCTCCTCCTCGTTGTTTTTCCACCTCTTCTTCTTCTTCGTCGCCTCCTCCTCCTCTTCCTTCGCTTTCTCCTCGCCCTCGTCCTCATTTTTCTTCTTCTTTTTCTTCATCTATATAAATTATCTGTATATTTCGTATGATTCGGATCTTAAATTGTCAATCGTCTGACCTTTATCGAAATACGTATAACTTCGTTACAATTAGGGATTAAGTCTCTTTTAATTTGCCTCGCCTACCCCGGAATACTTTATTGTATTTCATGGATTTGCATGTTCATATCAGATGTCCAGTGGTTAATCTCTGGAAATTGACTGCCAACAAGTCTCCTTAATTCTCCAGAACCTTCTTCAGTAATCCATTATTACCACATCTCAAGTATTTTAATCTTTATATCTGATTGCTGGTGATTATCGTTAGATATTTTTGAGAGCAAATCTCTCATAATTTTCAATATACTTTTGATTTTCATCGCAGATCGCAACACTCTTGCGTTCTGGACACACCCAATTATTTCCAGAATTTTTGAATTGCTCCTGTAGGAATTGGGGATCAATTCCAAGTTCTCCAGTTATTATCGGCACTACTGTGTTTCTGATATTCACAGTGTTCCTGTATAAAATCATGGTAAGTTCTAGTTATTTTTAATTAATATATTTATCTTTACCTTGATTTCTACTGGCATCTCGACAATTCAGGGTGAGACCCCGGGTTGCAACGTCAATGCTACATCCATGTTTTGAAAAATCTGTTTGTCCTAACTTACGGCTATAAAATTCATTCGTTTCGCTTGAATGGGGCGGGGCTCTTGATGTCAGTGTTACAGATTATGTTATTTTTCCGTAATCAATAATTTATTAATAATTCATTATTTTTATTTTCGACTGAACGTCACCTAATCAGTCGATTAGTTACAGGAAACTTCACAAGTAATCCAACAAAGAAAGTTTTCTTTGAGTTCAACAGCCATTCAAATAGCTCGTCATATGTTTCCAACAATTCAAATTCGTTGTTGAATGAAGCAATTAAATAACACTATGTGAGAAAATGAAACCTAGCTCAATTGGTTAGGACTTCCACTTGATTTGTTTTAACACCCACGTAGGCAAATAGACTGTGAATGATTTTATCTAGGCCCAAAGCTAACATCCTATCCCTCCTCCTCTTCATCAAAACTGTTTCGATTTGAGGTCATGAATTAACATGTTCCCTCATGTTCAGTGACATTGTATACTGATTCGACAATATTTTGTCAGCCTTCTCTGTCTTCTGCGAGTTTGTGGATTCGTTGCACATCTTCCTTGATTGTAAACCTTTCCAAAGGAAAAGTGGGATCTTTCTGCCGTGTTCTTTGAATATCTAGATTCACCGTTGTGACTATGGTGGTTCTTGGATGACGTCTGAACCTTTAGAAAAACGAGATTCTTGGCATCTGCTGTACAAGTCATTTCCCGAATATTGTCTTTCTAGGTTCAGCGTTGTGACTATGGTGGTTCTTGGATGACCTCTGAACTTTTAGAAAAATCAGATTTTTGACATCAGCTGTACAAGTCA
Source organism: Acanthosepion esculentum (assembly GCA_964036315.1). Taxonomy (NCBI): domain Eukaryota; kingdom Metazoa; phylum Mollusca; class Cephalopoda; order Sepiida; family Sepiidae; genus Acanthosepion; species Acanthosepion esculentum. Next base: position 53,140,830 of record OZ038516.1, on the reverse strand, counting down.
TTTCCCAAATATTGTCTTTCTAGATTCACCGTTGTGATTATGGTGGTTCTTGGATGACCTCTGAACTTTTAGAAAAATGAGATTCTTGACATCTGCTGTACAAGTCATTTCCCAAATATTGTCTTTCTAGGTTCAGCGTTGTGACTATGGTGGTTCTTGGATGACCTCTGAACTTTTAGAAAAATGAGATTCTTGACATCTGCTGTACAAGTCATTTCCCAAATATTGTCTTTCTAGATTCACCGTTGTGATTATGCTGGTTCTTGGATGACCTCTGAACTTTTAGAAAAATGAGATTCGTGACATCTGCTGTACAAGTCATTTCCCAAATATTGTCTTTCTAGATTCACCGTTGTGATTATGGTGGTTCTTGGATGACCTCTGAACTTTTAGAAAAATGAGATTCTTGACATCAGCTGTACAAGTCATTTCCCAAATATTGTCTTTCTAGGTTCACCGTTGTGACTATGGTGGTTCTTGGATGACCTCTGAACTTTTAGAAAAATCAGATTTTTGACATCAGCTGTACAAGTCATTTCCCAAATATTGTCTTTCTAGATTCACCGTTGTGATTATGGTGGTTCTTGGATGACCTCTGAACTTTTAGAAAAATGAGATTCTTGACATCTGCTGTACAAGTCATTTCCCAAATATTGTCTTTCTAGGTTCAGCGTTGTGACTATGGTGGTTCTTGGATGACCTCTGAACTTTTAGAAAAATGAGATTCTTGACATCTGCTGTACAAGTCATTTCCCAAATATTGTCTTTCTAGATTCACCGTTGTGATTATGCTGGTTCTTGGATGACCTCTGAACTTTTAGAAAAATGAGATTCGTGACATCTGCTGTACAAGTCATTTCCCAAATATTGTCTTTCTAGATTCACCGTTGTGATTATGGTGGTTCTTGGATGACCTCTGAACTTTTAGAAAAATGAGATTCTTGACATCAGCTGTACAAGTCATTTCCCAAATATTGTCTTTCTAGGTTCACCGTTGTGACTATGGTGGTTCTTGGATGACCTCTGAACTTTTAGAAAAATGAGATTCTTGACATCAGCTGTACAAGTCATTTCCCAAATATTTTCTTTCCAGATTCACCGTTGTGATTATGGTGGTTCTTGGATGACCTCTGAACTTTTAGAAAAATGAGATTCTTGACATCAGCTGTACAAGTCATTTACCAAATATTGTCTTTCTAGATTCACCGTTGTGATTATGGTGGTTCTTGGATGACCTCTGAACTTTTAGAAAAATGAGATTCTTGACATCTGCTGTACAAGTCATTTCCCAAATATTGTCTTTCTAGGTTCAGCGTTGTGACTATGGTGGTCCTTGGATGACCTCTAGACTTTTTGAAGTCAGTCTTTTCATATTAGCTGGGCACTCTGGGTCCATTCTGTTTGTTGACCTGTGGTTTATCGTCATACCCAGCACGGTTCAAGGACTGTGTTTCTTCCTATGTTTCATCATCATCCTGAAGCTGTATCGATATTTTACCAGCCTTCTCTGTCCTCTGCGAGTTTGCGGATTCGTTGCGCATCATCCTTGATTGTAAACTTCTCCAAAGGAAAAGTGGCATCTTTCTGTCTTGTTCTTTGAATGTCTACGTTCAGTGTTGTGACTATAGTGATTCTTGGATGACCTCTGAACATTTTGAAGTCACTTTTTTCAAAGAAAGATTTGATGAGATATAAATTTACAAGAAATTATCGTTCAAATGATATTTGTCTAAGATTTATTACCGATGCAGTAATTGTTTAAGAAGGCCGAAAAAAGGGGTAGTTTGGTTAAGCAAACGTCTTACCAACGGTTCCAACGGGTGACGAAGAGGTAGCAAATCAGACTCTCTCTCTTTCTCTCTCTCTCTCTCTCTCTCTCTCTCTCTCTCTCTGTATATATATATATATATATATAGCCGTCCGGTTGCCTCTGGCTAGAATCGAAAGCCGGCTGAATTCGCGTCAGTCGGAAATTTTACCCTGAAGCCGTTGGCGCACTGCAGGAAAGAAGGTGAATTTAAGCGTATTTATTTTTAGCTAAACATACAGTGACTGAGGGAATTCGATTCGATTCCATGATAGCTGGACATTCTGAATCCATTCGTAAAATATGTCTAAGAAGTTTCCATCTTGCTTTCAAAATGAACAATGACAAATGGGATTCTTGACATTTGCTGTACAAGTTCTTGTTGGAGATATTATGAGAGTATATTTTCCCTATCAGAATTCGCATTTGTCGTCTGTGGAAACTGTCTAGCTCCTGCTCTTCTTTTTTTGTAAGGCTCCAAGTTCCACAGTTGTAGGTTAGACCTTTGTTTATTCCGCCAATGGGGGTCTTCGATGGTTGATTGCATTCAGTCTGGTCCCTCCTTCTCAACATTACCACCATGGGTGGCCCTAAAGAGTTAAAACTACAGGCGGCTTCGCTCTTGGGATCACTGAGACAAGCATGCGCTCTACCATGACAAGGAGCGACCATATATAATTTAGACTGGATGTCAGAGTGAATAGTTTGCTATCAAATGTACCAATTTTACTTATTACTTTAATGAAAATAATAGAAACGAATCAATACATAATAAAAGTATAAAATTATCATTTAAATAGGAGAACATAAATATTTGAGAGATAAATAATAAACAAAAAAAATTCACTCATCATCAAAACTATTTCGATTTGAGGTCATGAATTAACATGTTCTCTCATCTCCAATGAGATTGTATACTGATTCGACAATATTTTGCCAGCCTTCTCTGTTCTCTGTGAGTTTGCGGATTTGTTGCAGATCTTCCTTGACTGTAAACTTTTTCAAAGGAAAAGTGGGATCTTTCTGCCGTTTTATTTGAATGTCTAGGTTCAGTGTTGTGACTATGGTGGTTCTTGGATGACCTCTGAACATTTTGAAGTCAGTCGTTTCAAAGTAAAATTCCATGGATTTGTTAGCAGGGCATTCTGGGTCCATTCGCAAAATATGTCCAAAAAGTTTCCATCTTGCTTTCAAAATGAACAATGACAAATGAGATTCTTGATACTTGCTGTACAAGTCAGTTTCTGAATATTGTTTTTCTCAGTATGCAATGTCTTAAATAATTAGTTACTGCGTAGCAGTCACTGGAGCAGCCATTACCTACGCCGACTTTGCATCACCAATAAAATCTCGACGTGAGTGTTTTAAAACAACTACCCACAGCCCGATAGTAGGTAAACTGGAAAAATTATATAATTTTCGGGGTAAAGTATCACTCGGACGGAATAAATAAATAGATCTGCTCCCATGCTCACCGCTTCAGAAGACATCTTGCTAATTACCTGGCCCATGTAGCGATCGCTATTCAAACGCTCCAGGGCCTCCCTAGCTAATGTTATCTCTAGGGGATCCCCCCGGCCACCGCCCGGGAAAGACTAGCCTTAAGCGTCTTCACCTTTTCAGCTCTATCTAGGATGAGCCGTTTGCTGAAATCAGTGGTGAACGACCTAATCCAACTCTTAAGTCTCTCCCACCACTTATTCCCGATGACCGCACCCACTAACTCCGATACAATAAGCTAGTTAGCTGCTCCTGGAATCCCCACCTGTCCAGTAAAGACAGATTGAACTTTCAGTAACCAGCCATTCTAGGCCTATGTTCTAAAGCCACCCAGGCACAAACCAGTTTGTGATCAGAATAGCCTACCCAGTGGAACGTGAGACAATCTAACAAGTCTACGTCGGCTCCTCTAACTAACATTCTGTCGAGGTAGCTAACCACCTTGTCAAAAGGCCAATTAAGAGCCCACGTCCACATTCCCCCACCCGGGGTTGATCGAGCTGGTATCTGTACACGAGACCGAATGCTACGATCGCCCCTACACGTGTATAAAGGCGGCCATGTTTTTTCCCGAATATGCGCTGCCAGCCTTTGATATCGAAGACTGAAGAATTACGGAACAGCTGCTGCTGGTATTGGCGATATAGTCACATTAAGTAGAGTTGTGAGTGTTAATCTTTAACGTTGTTTCATTGAACAGATTACGTACTGCGCTGTATTCTATATTCATAGACTGTGGTGAACATGGTCAACAAAGGTTATGAGCCCAGATTACGACTGTATTTTGACGGAGAGGAGTCAAAATACGAACTGTGGGAAGTGAAGTTCCTAGGCTACCTTAGAATACAAAAACTTTATGACATCATTCTTTGCCAAGATGACCAGAAAGAAGATGATGATTTTATGGAAATAAATGCGACCGTGTTCGCCGAATTAATACACTAGCTAATGAGAGATTTAATAATGAGAGAAGCCAGGGACGACGGACGTCAAGCCTTAAGAATATTGCATGAACATTACTTGTCAAAAGGTAAACTCAAAATTATTGCTTTATATACTGAACTAACCGCGTTAAGTAGACGATAAAATGAATCTGTAACAGATTATATTATACGAGCTGAGAATGTCACAAATGCCTTAAAAATGGCAGGTGAGACTATCTCAGATGGGCTGCTAATAGCCATGGTTTTAAAGGTATTACCAGCAACATTCAAACCATTCACGACAGTCATAACTCAAAAAGATAAAAAATTAACTTTCACTGAGTTTAAAATTACGTTTCGTAGTTATGAAGAAACTGAAAAAATGTGTAATCCCCCAAATCAAGGAAATAACGTAATGCAACTGAGAACGTCATTTTAAAAAATTCAGAAAACCAGTCCCTCAAACCTACCAGACTAGGAATTATGATATTAAAAACAAGGGGCTTAAAAACAACTGTTACAATAACAACAACAGGAACAATAATAATAGAAAATCAAATATCATCTGCTTTCGTTGTCGAAGAGCCGGGCATGTACGTGCGAAATATCAATTTCATACAAGGAGTGATTTTTGTAAAAATGTAAAAGCTTTTTCGAATGAGCGAACATATGCTTTTTCGTTTGGGTTGGATACTATAGTTATAATCCACAAGAATACACGGGTGCGACAAATCATGTAATTACAGATGAAACAAAATTTATTAATTTTGACCCTAACTTCGAGCCAGATTCCCACTTTATTGAGTTGGCTGACGGTACCAGAGCTAATAATTTAGTTTTAAAAAGAGGCGATGCCTGTATTTATTTACGCGATACTAAAGGAAATATTTGTAAATGTTTATTAAAAAGGGTTTTACATATCCCTAAATTTAAACAAAATATTTTCTCGGTTCAGTCTGCTGTTAGAACTGGTGTTAAAGTTAACTTTCACCGAGACAATTCAAAGTTAATATACGCAGACGGAATTTAATTTAATATACAATAAAATGGACGTTTGTATTATTTGAAAAGTATTAAATCTGTGAAAACAGCCACCCACGACTTAAGGCCCTGGCATAACATATTAGGCCACTGTAATAATTCGGATGTTAAAAGATTGCAAGAACATGTCACTGGAATGAAAACTACATACCAAAGGGCTTACAGCATTGTGACACATGTATTAAATGGAAAATGACGAAATATAGAAATAGGGATCAAATCCCCAAATCAACAGATATCTTGTTCAGAGTTTATTGCGACTTCGTGGGTCCAATTCCACCAATGGGTATTGGCACCTATTCATATGTATTAAACTTTGTTGACGAATATTCAGGACTTATTATGATATATTTTCTGAAAAACAAATCTGATACCCTACAAGCTACAAGAACGTATTTATCTGATATTTCATCTTATGGAAAAGTGAAAATAATTAGAACAGATAATGGTGGAGAATTTACTTCTAATGATTACGAAAACCTCCTAATAAATGAAGGCATTAAACATGAGAAAACCTGTCCTTATTCTCCGCACCAGAACGGAATCGCTGAACGTAGTTGGCGGACTCTTTTCGAAATGGCTAGATGTTTGCTAATAGAATCTAAGTAACCCAAAAATCTGTGGGTCTATGCATTAAATACAGCCGTATATATAAGAAACCATTGCTATAATAGTAACATTAAAAAAGACTCCTTACGAGGCTTATACGAACTACAAACCCAACGTAAGTGGGATGCATATTTTTGGTACAATTTGCTACACATATGTCAACCACAGGGCAAAACTAGATCCAAAATGTGAAAGAGGCATATTCATTGGCTATGACAAAACAAGTCTGGCCTATATGATTTATTTCCCACAAAGTAAAATAATAAGGAAGATCAGATGCGTCAGATTTACAGATTCCTTTGAGCAAGTGGAGGATCCCGAAGAAAAGAACGTTAACTGCGAGGAACTGGTCCAACACGAACTAGTATGGCCTAATTATTAGATAGGGTCTATAAATAGAAAACCAGTTCAAAATCCACAATTAAAGGAAGATGTTATACCAGATAATATAGACGAGGAAAAATCAGGCGCAAACCTTGAGTTAAAAGAAAATACAACCGATGAGGAGGGGCAAATTGCCAGTTATCCGACCAGAAATAGAAGAAAGCCAGACTACGGAATGGGTCAATGTAATATCTGTGACATTGACTGTTGCTATTCGGTGCAATGTATCCCGAAGAACTATCAAGAAGCCATACATTCTGATAATTCCAAACGATGGATAGCCGCCATGCAAAAAGAAATGGAATCCCTAGTATCAAATACTTTTGAATTGAAAAAGGCCTCGGATGATAAAAATATTATCGGCAGCCGTTGGGTTTATACTATAAAGCGAACTGAGGATGGTCGCCAGTGTATAACCTAGTATTTCGACAATCGAAAAACCCACTACAACTGGCAGAATTTTGTGATGCTGATTGGGCAAATTCACCAGATAGTAAAAGTATCACAGGCTTTTTAGCCAAAGCAATACTGGCTTGATTGTCACAGTAAATAGATATAGGCTCACTTATTATTAGTGTTGTAATTGTTTTTATTAGTAATTTAAGAAAAATAGCCTCTTGTGCTGCTTGTGACAATGCAACATATTCCGCCTCACATGTTGAAAGTGAAATCATTCCCTGTTTCTTAGATTTCCAGCCAATTATTGGATTATCTTTTGCCAATCTAAACCCGGACGAGGCTCCGCCGAGGTGTAGAGTCTCGTTCGGGGTGGTAGACTGTCCCTGAACCGGTTTTAGGGTTCCAATAGGGAATATTTTTGGCCGAGCCTACGGACTCGGAAAACCCACGTTAAACCCGATCTTGTGCCACATGTAACCCTCGTGGGAGTGGGGGGATAAATATTACGTCCCGCCTTTGATATCGAAGACTGAAGAATTACGGAACAGCTGCTGGTGGAATTGGCGATATAGTCGGATTTAGTAGAGTGTCTATTGAACAGATTACGTACTGCGCTGTATTCTATATTCGTAGATTATGGTGAAAATGGTCAACATTATTAATATTTTGATTTTTTAAAATCACTGCTCAATTCAAATCTACTTAGCATAAATATTATAAATTGACTTATTTAAACATATGGTTCCATCGCTACACAGGAATTACCATGTTTCAAAAACAGAAGCTGAAAACTTCAAATACATTTATAGAATTAAATTAACTTAAAGTTCCGAGTTCTGTTTCATTTTTAAGCGAATTTTGTAATAATTTATTTTGAAATTTACTGAGTTTTATAAGCACATACATTCATACTTAGAGCTTCTACGGATATGGGTGTGTATATATATATATATATATATGCGCCAGCGTAAAATTTAATTCCGGTCGAGCACTCTGCAGAGAAAGCGCGAATTTTAAACAATACCTACTACTACTGCAAAGCTCTTCCGTAAATTGACCCCTGTCGGTCATTGGTGTGTTTATTTGTTACGTAAAAAATCGCCTTCCTCTCTATCAGGCGCTGATAGCTCGGGGATAAAATCTCCGACTGATACCAAATCATTCGGGTTTCGATCCCGTCTTAAAGCAATCGGAGATCTAGCCACACTGATGAGTTGTGATACAGCGAAACAGTCTCTATATATATATATATATAAATATATATATATGAATAATGAGTGACGCGTTTTGTGCGCTTATGTACTTCATGAACGCTAATGTTATGATTTCTGTTGCAAAAATATTAACAAGAAAAAGTCAATATTTTGTTAGTTTTTCAAATTTTTTTAATTTAATAAACGCTCATAAATATTCAGCAGGCTAACTGAAACGTCAGTGAGACTAATTGAAGTAATCTAATATCTAAATAACAAAAATGAAGAAATTATGTGATGAAATTTTTATCTGTAATCAATAGTTATATTATTCTGATGAATATCTATGAGCATTTCTAAAATTCAGAATTATTTAAAAAGAAAAAAAGAAAATTACCTTTGTTTGGAAATACTTGCGGCAAAATAAAATCCCTACATTTGCCTTGATGAAGTCCATCAGAGGACGAAACGCATCGGCTAAGTTTATTTTTTACTTTTATCTTTATACACATTATCCTTTTACAGATATATTTTAAATTTTACACACACACACACACACACATTCGAGAATTCTTATTAAAGAAAATGAAAATAGTTCCTGTATATAATTCATAGAGTCTTAAAGAAACCTCAACAGAATGCACTGGACGGCCGTTTCGTCCAAAATTTGGGAAACATCAGCAGTGCGCATCCACTACCGAGAATTGAAACCCCGGACAGTTAGGTTATCAAGCGAACGTCAAACCAACGGTTCAACGGGTCTCGGTGACGAAGAGGTAGCAAATCAGACTCAATATAGCACCGCTCGCTCACATATTCCGTGGTGGAACTCAACTGAATTCTCTGTAAGCATAGGACTGTGCCCCCGGAGCCACGCCTACTATCACCAAGCCGCTCAAACTTGAGCAGTAGAAGACGGATCAAGCAATGAAATACACATCATAGAAATTGTTAGGAGGATTTGGATCTTCGGGGTAAGCTGGCCACCCTGAAGATCCGTTTTGTTGAAACCTAGGTAGGTTTTCCCAGATCTTTAGAACTTATATATATCTGCCTCAGTGAAAGCTTGTTAGGTTTGTCTGGCTCATTAGGTTTGACTAGGTCTGCTCTACGTTTGTATCGAGCTCTTTAGTTAGTTGTTTACTCGTATCGGTTTTTTTTTTCTTTGGGCCTTGAACCTGTATCTGTCCGATTATTTTCGACAGACTTTCATGTTCCGGGCTCTTTCTTTTTTAAAACCTTTTTTTCCCTTCGAGATTGATTTGGCTATTGTTAAATCAAGAATTCGAAGGTTTTTCGACACGAGTATAGTTACCTATATATATATATATATATATATATATATATATATATATATATATATATATATATATATTGTGTGTATTTAGGCAGCATTTTTTCATTAATACATGTTTCATTAAATAATATAGATAAGTGTTGTCTATATATTTTATGTAAGTTTTTTTCATATAGTCTGATAAGCTTAATAACATTATCATTAAACAATGAAAGAAAATCACAATATTGATACATATTTTTTTTTTTTTAATCCAATCTAAGCTTTCGGCTTACATAAGCCATTATCAAAGATGACAATATATATATATATGTGTGTTGTATTTGGGAAGAAAATCATCCTTTATAAAATTAACTTAAAGACGACCAATCAGATATTGATGTTAAACTTTTTTATTTTTCTTATGATCGTATAAACCTTTTTCTTTTCTAGCCAAAAGGTGAAATTATGAATAAATTTTACAAAGGTCATAATTTTATTGACAATTATCGAATCTGTGCATCGGGATCGAAGTTTGGAATATAGCGTCCCGTTAATCGGTATCCGGAAAGTTGAGGTAAGGATAATCGAGACAGTACTGCATTGAATCATTGCAAAAGTTTGTGCTCGATTAGAAAATTAAAAACTAAATTTTGCACATTTCGCAAAAATATTTATTCACCAAGTACATAGACGCCATTGTTTTTAACAACTGTCTGTCGTCGTTCTACCAAGGCTAGATGATGGGCCCCATTTAAAATCTTTAAGCTTCTACAAGGTTTGTTTTGCAACATGCGGTGATACGTTGACGAGGTGCAAAATAACACCTTTTCAATTTGTCAAAATCGGCCGTTCTTTTTAAATATCCACATTGCGATTGATGAGATAGTGGCAATAATTCTTTACAATTATTTTTATGCCGGCTGGAAGAAACTCAAATTGAACTATTCCTCTGCAATCCCAGCAGACAGAGAGACTGCAGTACCTTCATTGGATTCAAGCCCGCTTTTGGCACGGTTTCTGCATATTCACAAGCTTGTTTCCAGCTCTCTGTGTGAGCGAGCGTTATCATAAACCGTTACTTTTCCCTCGCCTGTTACAAAGAACGGCTACTTTTCGTTGGGGTAACAGCAAAGACGACTACGGAGAAACACGATCGATCTTGTTCTATTCCGTCACAAAAGGTGGCCCCGGGGTTTTGAGAGTGCAAGCGAACCCAAGTCACTTCAAATGGCGTCAGGCAGTGAAGATTTCGATTTTCAATCACTTATCAATCGTTTCCGTCGAAATCATCGATTTATTTTCCAAGATGGCAAGCAGAGCGTCTTCATCGACATCGGAAGCCTGGTTGATCGTTTAGGTTAAAATCACTCTAAGGAAATGTGCCAAAGGGTTTTTTGGCTCTCCGAAAACCTGGAGCACGATCCCAATAAACCTTCTAAATTGCTTTTAGTCACATTTCCTGACTCTAAATTCTTCCCGAAATTCATAGAGCACAATATGGCGAAAGTACAACTTTTCATCTTCCATTTTTAATGGCTTTATATGTAGACAAAGCTTCAACATCCAACACAGTATGACTGGCGACTGAACGATGTAAATTTTAAATCAAGAGCACACCAGAAATCGGCAGCAAAACAAATAACAAAGGCCAGTTGCTGTCATTATATATTAGCAATGAAAATCGAGTAAGAACTTTTACAATTATCTAATAGTTGAATCTATTTTTTATTGGATACCCATATTTATTTTTAATAGAAACTGATTTTAATGGATACTGATTTTTAATGGATACTGATTTTAATGGATACTGATTTTTAATGGATACTGATTTTAATGGATACTGATTTTAATGGATAATGCTCTGTTTTTCTTTAGTTTTCGAATATTTGAGAAATCTTCTTAGAAACATATGCACACACACACACGCACACACACATACATATATATATATTATATTTTTATTATAATAAATTAATATAAAATTATTTTACATCGTTACACAAAAATTTTTCATGTTTCAGTACTAAGATGCTACTTCTTCAGACGATGGTAGATAACTTGTGATAAAAAAAGATTTATTAGGGAAATTTAAAAACGGATCTTTACCTCTTTTCGTAAGTTAAAGGGTAATGTTTAAAAGTTTTAAAGTTTGTTTTTGATTTTGTCGACTGCACATTGGGTCAGTTAGGCACCATCTGTGAGAAAAAGAGCGCCATGACCCCGCCAGAAATTTGGAAACTGCATGCTTTACTTCTTGGCATTCGCACCGGAATCTCCAATACAAATATTCCAGAGTGTTTGGGACAGCGTAGAGGATACAGATTTGGATGGGGGTTACGAAGGTACGGCAGCTCGGAAAACTCACCCAGGTTGTTCTGATAAGAAAGGAACTCCCAAATTTCCTGGTGAGGGCCACAGGCTCAACACGGAGACCTACATCAATTGCTTTGAGGTGGTAGTGCTACCCTGCGTCAAGTTGGCAGATTCTGGAAGATCCTGTCTGCCAACAGGACTCTGCCCTATACAAAACAAGCAGTAGAACACAGTCATGGCTGTCAGACAATTTCTGCAACAACATCACCATTTACATCTGGCCAACTTATTCCCCAAACTGCATCATCCTTGATCATTTTGTGTGGGTCGGAGTTGAATGAGAGACCAACAAAACTTCTTGTAACACCAAAGATGAACGGAGAGCAAGGATTATGAGAGCGTTTCTCTCTGTCTTCACACACGATATTCAACATAGACACGCACTCGTCAGAAGCAGTATTGTGAGAAGACAAATGAAAAACAGTCTAATGATAATATTAATAAATGCGTGAAAACGAAAGGAATTCAACGAATTTTTCCGGTTATCAGAACTTTTGAGAAATATCTTCAATCGATATCTATAATACTAAATAAATCAAAAAAGTCATCATATCTGATAGACACTATCAGATAAGTAACTTTATTAATCTTTCTTGATTTATTGAATAACACACACACGAACACACACACACACACACACACATGTATAAATATATATATATATATATATATATATATATATATATATATATATATATATATATATATATATATACACATATATATATACTACGCTCTTCCTCCATACTAGATGCTCAGTATAGGAATTCGATTATCTTCAAACTTTAAAATTAAATTTCGACAGTATCTATCTATCTATCTATCTATCTGTCTGTCTATCTATCTATCTAGATAGATAGATAAGAAGAGATGGACACAGAGAGCTTGATAGATACGAGAAAGACTTATATATATATATATATATATATATATATATATATATATATATATATATATATATCAGATATATATATATATATATCAGATATATATATATATATATATATATATATATATATATATCAGATATATATATATATCAGATATATATATATATATATATATATATATATATAGAGAGAGAGAGAGAGAGAGAGAGAGAGAGAGAGTAATCAAGAGCCTGTGATATCTATAGAGATAAAGTTAGATAGATCTGAAAAAGACTGATATATATATATATATATATATATATATATATATATATATATATATATATATATATATATATATAGTTAAATTCCCAGATCAACTCAGAGAAAAAAAGGCTTGGACAGAAGCGTCTATGTTTTTAAATTTGGATTTTAATGTAACAACAGAGATATTTCGATTTCATTTTTGCCTTGAAAAAGTCGGAAGACGAAACGCGTCGGCAAAATCCAAGATTTTTCCAATTGTCATTTTATATATATATATATATATATATATATATATATGTGTGTGTGTGTGTGTGTGTGTGTGTGTGTGTGTGTGTGTGTGTGTGTGTGTGTGTGTGTGTGTGTGACTAGAGAGAACTAAGAATTATATATTAATAAATACACCTATACCTACGTTTGGTGTGCGACTCGATTTTCGTTGCTTACCCAACTCGTTGGAAACGAGAGCAATAGCTAAATCTCGTGCCCGGCGATTTGGGCAACCAACAAAACTTGAGTCGCACACCAAACATAGGTATAGGTGTATTTATTAATATATATATATATGCGATAGATAGATAGATAGATAGATAGATAGATAGATAGATAGATAGATAGATAGATATGAAAACTTCTTGAATCTCTAACTATTTATCTGCCTTGGTTTGTTCATATCTATCTATCTATCTATCTATCTCAGTGTTCATATCTATCTATCTATCTATCTATCTATCTATCTATCTATCTATCTGAGTCCAGTCATATCTCTCTATTTATCTATGTGTTCATCTCGTATAAACTTACTATATGATAAAATAAAATTAGACGAACAAATTATGAAACATTGCTAGTAAATGCATCATTTAGCACAAAGCAAAGAGCCCTGGAACAATACCGAATTTGTATAATTCTGTGTACATAGAAAAATATCTAAGTTTTAGTGTTCTCTGATTTAATATACCAAGGTAATTCTCAAATAGACGTACGATACATGCGTACAAAACATTGATACCTACATATATGTATGTATTTCTTTGTATAGCGTGGCTATTGTTTTTTTGATGTGGCAGAACACCAAACAAAAGAAATCAAACCATCGGTACGTTTAACTTGGAACTCAGCTGATGCTCAGATAAAGTTTCCTTTTGACAATTTCTTTGTTGATTGGTCGATAAAATTCTCACTGACTTTTTCTGATTGGTTGATAAACTTTTTGCGCGCTTTGTGATTGGCCCATAAATCCTTTTGTGCGTTTGGAGTGAGCACAATAAAACCTTTGAGGTTTTTATTTCTGTATATTCTTGACCAAATGACCACTACAGAGGAAAATTACTTGGTGCGCCTGCGCGTAACGAATGAATACGACGAAAAATAAACGTCGTTGTATGCCGCGAAAACTTTTGGAAGATACAAAACTATTTTATCTCTTCACTAGATGGTTCATATAAGACCGACCTTAATAGTGGCCCAGCACGACATTATAGTTGGATAAGCCGTTGAAAACTTTTGCACTCGTCTCATATATATATATATATATATATATATATATATATATATATATATATATAGGGGTGGGTGTGAGTGAGAGAGAGGGAGAGAGACAGAGAGCATGAGGGATTGTTGAATTTTCGGATGCGTGACGAAAAGAGGATATTTCACTACAAATGTGTTTACATATATATAAATATATATATATATATATATATATATATATATGTGTGTGTGTGTGTGTGTGTGTGTGTCTCTGTGTGTGTGTGTCTGTGTTTGTGTTTGTGTTTGTGTGTGTGTGCTCACGCGCGTGTGCGTGAATAAGAGTATATTTTTCAGATTTTTTATATTTGTACATGAAGGAATATTACTGAAAAACGTTAGGATCAATATATAAAAATCTATATATAATATATATGGACACACACAAACACACACACACACACACACACACATATATATATATATATATATATATATATATACATATGTATAGAAACATATATATACATATATATATATATATGTATATATATAAATACACATATATATATGCATATATATATACATATATATATATATACATATTCTTTCCTTTATTTATGTATTATACACACACACACATATATATTTATATATATATATATATACATATACACACACACACATATATATATATATATATATATATATATATATATATATATATATATATATATAATACATACCGGAAAGAATACACTATATATCATGTATATATTAATATTTATAAATCATATTATAGGAGATAGGCATGGTTACTATATACATACAGTATAACGACAGATGCATATATATATATATATATATATATATATATATATATATATATATATATATATATATATATATATATTAATTTATACCTATATGTTGTTTTACACTGACTAGCTCAATCAATCTATAAAGAGATTTTCATATATATATATATATATATATATATATATATATATATATAACATATACACCATATATATTATAAGTAATATATATATATATATATTCATATGTGTGTGCGTGTGCGTGAATTTTTACCTATCTGATTGTATGTCGTCGTTTCAATTGAACAGACGTAATTGAATTTGTAGAGAAAACCCGGTTTTAGTTGAAGGTGAGGTCACTTTCACTTCAAAATGGCTGCCAACGATAAAATCCGCTAATAAAAACTGACAATAAAAAGATGACAAAAATATAATAATAATAATAGAGGCTTTTTCACATTTTCTTAAGTTTTGCGATTAGTCCACTTGACCAGCGAAGTGACCGAATCTGTAAAGATGAGAGAATAGATCAGGAAAAGGTGAACGTCCACAGACATGATTATCATTCGCCCGGAACCTCTTTTTTCCATCGCCATTTTTAATATTATTTCGACATTTCTATCTTTCAAACTGACAATGAATTCCAACCGTGTATCTGTCGTTCGAATAGCAAAGACATTTTATTTCATGTATCATTTCGTTTTATCTAAGGATTTGTTTCGTGTTTGGCTGTTGTTTATATTTTAACAAACAGAGTTTTTGTGAGGAAAAAATATCTGTTCTCACTTTCTTACTTTACGATATATGTGTGTTTTATTTTCAATATTTAAGGCTTATCATATCCTCTGTGTTGCTTCCTTCATAAAGCATAACCTTTTTGGCTTTGCGTTTATTTAGTAATAAGAGGAAAATACACTGATATTAGGATCCCTTCTAAATCAAGTCATGGAAGTGAAAAAAACATTGAATATACACACACAATAATAATAATAATAATAATAATAATAATAATAATAATAAGAAGAAGAAGAAGAAGAAGAAGAAGAAGAAGGAAAATTAGAGGAATACAAATAATAATAATAATAATAATAACGATAGTAGTAATAATAATAATAATAATAATAATAATAATAATAATAATAAGAAGAAGAAGAAGAAGAAGAAGAAGAAGAAGAAGAAGAAGAAGAAGAAAGAGAATAACTTATAAGTCAATATTACTTATGGTGAAGGTATAAGATAAACAAAATAAAAAACTAACAACAACAACAACAACAATAATAATAATAATAATGAGAAGAAGACGAAGAAGAAAAGAAAAAGAGGAGGAAGAAGAAGAAATATAAGCACATAAACAAGAACAACAACTACAACAAGAACAATAAGGACATGATCATGAAGAAGAAGAAGAAGAAGAAGAAGGAGGAGGAGGAGCAGGAGGAGAACTTATCATATGCCAGTATTATTGATGGTGAAAAGATGAAAACAAAATAAAAAACTTACAACAACAACAATAATTATAATGATAACAATAATAATAATAATAATAATAATAATAATAATAATAATAATAATAATAAGAAGAAGAAGAAGAAGAAGAAGAAGAAGAAGAAGAAGAGCAACAACAACAACAACAACAATGAGGAGAAGAAGAACAAGAACGAGGTGAAGAAGGAGGGGAAGAAGAAGAAGGTAAGTGTAAAAAGAAAAAAGAAAAGAAGAAGAAGAACAAGAAAAAACACGAAGAAGAAGAAGAAGAAGAAGAAGAAGAAGAAGAAGAAGAAGAAGAAGAAGAAGAAGAAGAAGAAGAAGGGCAACAACAACAAAAACAAGGAGAAGAAACAGCAAAAGAAGAAGGAGTACAAGAAGAAGAACCAGAAAGCAAAACTAGAAAGACCCGTGAAAATTTCACGGTTTTCCTATTTGTATTTTCAGATAAATCCTAATTCTTCATTTAATGACTGAATAAGGTCATGGTGAGTTCCACGACAATAAAATATCTTCAGAAATTCCCCTATGGCATTGATAAACATTTGAACTTCACAACTTTAATAAAATATTACAATAACAAGCATGAACATGAATGCTGGTCGTTATTTTAAGAAGTAAGGGGGTACAAATAAAAGATTTGAAATTGACAACTTTTTCCATTACATTGAAACTGATTTTAAGCACTTCTATCTTCCCTTCTTTCTTTCCTTCTTCATGTGAATTGTTTTTCTACGTAATCAAAAAGGTATCGTCCTTTATTTATTAGGTACTAGCAGCATGGCCCGGCGTTGCCCGTGCTTGATTCAAAAATCAGACGACTCATACAGCAATCGCTATCACTTGACCTAAAATATTTTTGCCCTTCCTTGCCTTTAAAGGCGTGCCCTTTGCCGTGCTGATGTTGCTACATGCCTTACTTCTTGCCTATCTCACACAGCGATTTTTTTCTAAGCTCTATACTAAACATTAAAAAAGAACTAAACAAAATGAACACAAAACGATCAGCTTTAAAAAAGGACTCGTAACTGGAAAAACCGAATGAAAAAAGAATGTTAACAACAAATAGTTTTTCACACCCAAACCAGTTCTGTGGAATCAGAATCAACGTTGAGTTTTAGCAAGCGAATGAGCCAATTGGAGTAAAGTGCCATGCAGATTTAAATTTTCCCCACTTGTGACGAATGCAGCTAACGATTTTTTTTGCATGCTAGCATGCTAGTTAACATTCGTGTCAGTCAGCTGTTGGCTCTCACGCTGGCCAATAGGATCTTGTTGCCTATTCGTGGCAGCCAGCTATAGGCTCTCACTCTGGCCAGTAGAAAATGGCCGCAAACTACATGAAAACTGCCGTAGAAGCATGAACAAATCGATTATTTCCACTATCGATGGGAGTTGGGAAATGCAAAGTCGGTCTTGGCCTTTTAACTAACTTGGAGCATGTGCATGTAAACTTTGGTGCATATCCGTAGAAAATTGCGGCCGTGCATTCGTTACACACACACACACATACACACACACACTAACACACACATCCTGCTTTTTATAGATAGAGATTGGCAAGATACGTTAAACAGTTCAATCATCCCGCTTTTTATAACCAAATGTTCTTACGAACATCTCTTTTAATAATAATTGAAAAATAATTCAACAGGTGATGTTATTTTATTTATAGTAACTGTTTTTTTCTTTTCTTTTCTTTTTTTTCTTTTCTTTTTTTTTCTTTTTTGTGATTGCCTCACCGCCCGTCTAAAAAATGGCGATTTCTTTCAGTGTAACCCGAATATAAGATACCCGGATATAAGAGAAACCCAGATATAAGAGAGATTTTCTCTGGTCCCAAATTAGAGCCTGTGTTAATAAAACCAAATAGACCAAACCTGGATATAAGAGAAACCCGGATAAAAGAGACTTCTTCTCCGGTCCCGACAACTCTCTTATCCGGGTTACACTGATATTAGTTTGGTGCATAATTATCAGGCGTTTTTGTAGGAGTGTTTTTTTTTTTTGTTAATAAAAATAGCTGATTTGTTTACTTTTTTTTTTTATAAAATTATTATTTCATTTTCAGGTTATAAATATGAAGTTGATGGTTACTACTCTATGAAATAAGCATTTAAAATGTTATTGTTGAATTGTTATGGGTTTTTTTTTCATAATAAATAGTGTTTTAAAAACGCCTGATAATTATGCACCAACACAATATTATTATTCAAATGAATACACTCAGAAAAACATTGAAATATCTTGGGCCTCAAGTGAAACATTTGATGATTCAGTGTTTCGAAATAATAATAATAATAATAATAATAATAATAATAATGGAAACTGCTAATTGGGATAGATAGATAGATAGATAGATAGATAGATAGATAGATAGATAGATAGATAGATAGATAGATAGATATATAGATAGATAGATAGATAAAAGACTGACATAGATAGATAGATAGATAGATAGATAGATAGATGGTATTTACTCATTCCCCCATTGGAATGAGATGCGACATAAGGTCATT
>OZ038516.1:53096897-53116897 GCA_964036315.1 Acanthosepion esculentum | reverse complement strand
AAGAAGCACAAAATCGAAACAACTGAGAGATGCTATGACCACCAACCAGACACGGTTACCCAAACTAACGATGTTGTAGTGGACCATGCGGTGTGTGAATGGATGAAGAGAAGATGAGTTATCTCTAGGTTAAGGCTTCCGCTGGCCGGTCCAGCTACATAAGAATGATGGACTTTAATGGAGTCAAATGAAAGCAAAAGAAAACAAACGAGACCGATATATATGTACAAAAATATATATTAATACGTGAATTACAAATAGATTAAAACACGAGTTACAATACATTGAAGACGTGAATAAAATGTTACAGTGTCTGTATGGAAAGTTATTGTGTGTAGGTGTTGAGTGGAATGTCCGTACGGGTGAATTTTGTTTTAGCGTGTTCCCAGAATATGGGAAACGCTGGTTGTGTATAAGAGTTCACATATTGGAAATTTTTAGTTTTTGTATCTCGCCCCACGTGCGAGGTTGACGGCCCCAGGAGAGGCAGTTTGGCCGCACGTGTGCGAAGCCGTGGAAAGAAAAAGAGGCGAAAAGTCGGCCAGTATTTATACTCCCGGGAGAGAGAGACCCCTGGTGAAGGGTTAAGAAAATGAAGGGGAGCTAACTGCGACAATGTAAGTATCCTCTAGGACTTGTCAATTTAAACTGACAGGGGAATAAAAGCTAAAAGACCTGATATTATCATAAAAGACAAGAAATTCAGTAAGAGTCTGCTTATTGACATAGCAGAACCATCTGAGAGAAACACCTACCTGAAAATTATCGAGAAATTGTCCAAATACAAGGACCTGAAAATCGAGATTAACATAATGTGGGGAATGAAGACTGAGACTGTACCAATAGTAATCGGAGCACTGAGCCTCGAGAGAAAAGGAATGGACAGGTAACATGAACATACAAGTTGCTCAGAAAATCACCCTACAAGGAACATCCCATATACTAAGAAAAGTGCTATCAGTTACATGACAGTTATCTAATACGGCCTAATGACCATAGTTTGAACCCGGTTCTACAGGATACAAAGCAGGAAACATAACATAAACAAATAAAAATAAAAATAATCAGACCGAATTGAATTTGAAGAGGAAACCGGGTGAAAGTGTTAAACATAGACTTGAACGGGTTAAGATTGTAGTAATCGGGAAAGCAACCTCTTGCGAGTCGGTCCTGAAAAGCAACGGTTCATCGGAAGAAGCTGTGCGCGTGGTGGCGTTTCCGAGGCTTTGTTCAATGGCGCTTGTTTAGGCATTCCTCCAATGTTTATTTCCTGAAATGTGCTGACATATAACCATCACATTCCTGGGTCGCTCAGTAATGCCACTGAAGATCTGTTCCATTTCCTCATAAACGTCATCGGACCAATCTTCAGAAACGTCAACACGCAAATTAACTCTTCCGGGTTCGGTTCGAAATTCAAACAAATATCTCCTGAAAAAAAAAACCGGAGCATAAAACGGTCGAAACGTTATTAATGTGACAAAGATTGGAACAACAGTAGGAACAATGTAAATAGTGTAAATAATTACAGTACCCCATCTCAGTACCCCATCTCAGTGGATAAAGGCGTTGGTTAGATCCAGTGACAGACCCAAACAGTGTGAGTTCAATACCCGGTTAAGGCAGTGGAGAACTTTCAGAGGGAAAATTAGCAGGAGATAACTGATAACTGACATCCATCAAACATGGCACGTGGAACTAGAACAGTCTACCCCAGTGATCGAAATAAAGGGTTCAGTTCGAAATTCCAACCACCTGAAGAAGGCCGGAGCGTACAACGGCCGAAACGTTGTGACAAATATGGCGACAAAGATGAGGACAATAGTCCGACTAATGTAAATACTGTACATAATACCTCATCTCAGAAATATAGACAGACGGATACGCTAGTTTAAAATAAATAAATACATCGTCTTATGCCAGACTTGTCTGAAGTAAAATAATTGAAGCTACGGGGGTGTGGAAATGAGTCCTGGAGCAAGCGTTTTTTGCTTTTGTTTTTTTTTTCACCGACCCCAACCAGGCATCATTTTAATCCAAGCATTCTGTGCGTGTTTCAAAGCTGAAAGCAGATCGTAAAAAAACCATGAAAAATGATCTTTGTTTTAGTGTACTTGCCTAACAAACAAACCGACAAAAAGAATCATTAGTTTTCCATATTAGTTGAATGGGGTTTGACATTAATTTTGATAAATAGCGACACTTGGAGGCTGTTCTGTGGGTGGCGAGGTGGGTACGTTCGTGGGCCAAGTCGGGATGTGTAGGAACGCTAATTCGAGCTAGTAGTCGTTGAATACAATCGATAGAGCCATTCAAAGGTCGATCGACCAATGAAGAATCGAGCTGTAAGTCGCTATTAATATAAAGGGGTCAACGTTAGGTTAATGTATATACGTGGGTGTTCGTTGTTTTGTTTTGTTTTTTTAATTTTTCGTGGTGAGGATAATGGGGTGGGGATCGTCTTATTTATCTTCATTTATTTGTTTTATTTGTTTATTTGCAATTGTTTGTTTATCAAAAGGATTGGAGTGGGGAGAGTAGGGGGTGGAGAAAATGAAAACGAAATTCTTGAATGTTGTAAATAAGATAATCGCCAATGAATAAAGGAAAAAGAAACCAAGAATAGAAATAAGAAAAAGAAAAGATGATTTATTTATTTATTTTTATTTCTTACATTGTTTTCTTTTTCTTTTCTTTTTTGTTGTTGTTGTTTCCCGCTCATAAACATGCGATGATAAGTAGTCAGGGGGTGTGTGATAGAATAAAGAAAATCTATTGGCTTAATGTGCGGTTTAAAATAATTTAACTGAATTATTCCCCCCACCTCTCTGCCGATCTCACGATTTGTTCTCGTTTCTCTTTCTCTCTTTCTCTCTCTCTCTCTCTCTCTCTCTCTCTATCTATATATATATATATATATATATATATATATATATATATATATGCTCAATATCAGAAATAGAGCGTGTGTAAATATAAAAGTGAACATAGAAGTCAACACTTAGAGGCGACAGTCTGTTTCATGCTAGATACAATCGTCAGGCCACTAAAATTATTCTGGTATATAAAAATTTATATATATATATATATATATATATATATATATATATATATATATATATATATATATAGATGCTATGTAATTTTTTATATAGCAGAACAATTTTAGGAAAGTCTATGACAAAGTGGAAATAAAAAATATTTCGTGTGATGGGTTTCGTTCTTTAGGACTTCATCAGACTAAAAAGCGATGTTTACGTTGATTTGATTACACATGCGCATGAAGGAGAGGGGATGCTGAAATTTTTAATTATTATTTTTTTAAATCTCTCTTTAGGTTTATATAGTCAAGCCGATCATTTATTTTAGTATTGTATTTGTTTCTATTTCTGCCTCTATCACGTTCACATTTGTAAACAAATATAGACTCGTTCGATCAAATGCATTACGAGACGAAAGAAAACAAAACGTTAATAAAAACAGCGATCAAAATAAATACAAAAATAAATAAGTAAAAATTAAATAAATATAAAGGATAAAAAACAAAAATAAAATTAAATGAAAAAAAATAAAATTAAATGAAAACAAGGAAAATAATTTGATACAAATAAACAAATAAACGACTTCCGGTAAAACACCTGCCAAAAATGACTACCCAAATGCACCACTGACCCGTATATATAAATAGCCGAGAAAAATAACAGCACTCTTGGCCCGATGATTGCATCTCGCATGAAACAGACTGTCGCCTCTAAGTGTTATCGTCTATGTTCACTTTATATATATATATATATATATATATATATATATATATATATATATAATATAGAAAAAACAACTGAAATGTTGCAAATTAAAAAAAGTGTTTTTTTGTGAAAGTATTTATTTATATTTATATATATATATATATATATTTGATATAGTTGTCTTTTCTATATTATATACATATTAAGAAAATATACGTGGCTTCTCATTATGATATATATATATATATATATGCATTTATATATATATATATATATATATATATATATATATATACATATATATATATATATATATATATATATATATGTTATGAAATGAACAAAGTCTGACAATTATTTTGAGGCATTTTTTTTGTTAGCATGTGTATTTAGAAAAATACGGTGAAAAAAATTTTAATGAGCTGTTTTATCCGTTGGGATTTCGACATATATATTAATTTATTACTAAAACGTTATGTTTAATGGATAGACATAATTTAATAGATCTTCTGTTTTTATTTATTTATTAAACCATTTCTTTCCATCTACCGGCCAGTGTAATGGAAAAAATCTTATTAGAAAAAAATATACGCGTTCCTCGGCAGGATTCGAACATGCGTCCCTTAGCGGAAACCGTGATGCTGCACCATATAATGACGATTTCCCTCATAGAGGCGTACCGAGTACCGATTGTGCCAGAGAGGGCATAGTTTTCTGAGATTTCTCGAATATTCCAGTCCGGTATATATGAATAAATATATTGTTTAATAAATAAATAAAGCGGAAATATTGTTATTTATTAAAAATTACGTTTAAGCTAAAAGTTAATCTGTCTGTGTGTGTGTGTGTGTGTGTGTGTGTGTGTGTGTGTGTGTGTGTGTGTGTGTGTGTGTGTGTGTGTGCGTGTGTGTGTGTGTGTGTGTCAACGTTTTTGGTTGAAATGAAGATATTTTTTATTTTAAAATAATTATTATACTCTATTTTCGATAAATCTGCTACACGCGTTTCTGGTGTCGCAACCTTCTTCAGACAAAGAGTATATATTTCCACATATTATAAAAATGAATTTTTTGCTAACGTCTTTCTTGGAAATCCGCATTTCAACTAAAAACATTTGTGGTTTATCCTCTCATATATATATATATATAGAGATGTGTGTGTGTGTGTGAGTGTGTGCGTGCGTATGTGTGTGCGTGTGTTAGTGTAATCAAGTTTAAGCATTTGTTGAAAATCAATTCCATGTTTTGCTTTCTCAGCTAGAATGGAAAAATAAATTGATTTGCATTTTTTTATAAGAATTTGTCTATTTCTCCACATGTGTTATATTACATAGGAGAACTGATAATTTTGAACTATTAGGAATGGAAATGCTTTGTTGAAGATACGGGAACTGTGTGACTAAATTCCTGTTATATATATATATATATACATATATATATATATTTATATATATATATATATATATATATATATATATATATGCAGAAATATAGTCTTAAAGTGTGCTATATTTATGGGGTAAAGTGCTCAATATCAGAGATAGAGCGTGTGTAAATATAAAAGTGGACATGGAAGTCAGCACTTAGAGGCGACAGTCTGTTTCATGCTAGTGCAATCGTCGTCGCCTGACGATTGCACTAGCATGAAACAGACTGTCGCCTCTAAGTGCTGACTTCCATGTCCACTTTTATATTTATATATATATATATATATATATATATATATATATATGTGGGGGGTGTATATATATATATATAATATTATATAAAAGATTACTTTTAAATACCAATTTATATATATGTATATATATATATATATATATATATATATATATGTGTGTGTGTGTGTGTGTGTGTGCGTGTGTGTGTGTGTAAAAATTCAGATATAACTAAAAATATATCTGTAAAAATAACTGATATGAATGAAGACAAATGGAAAACAAACCTTAGCCGACTCATTTCGTCCTCTGATGAAATTCATGACAGCAAATATAAAAATATATATGAAATATACTAAATATATAGACATATATATATATATATATATATATATATATATATATATATATATATATATATATATATATATATATATGTATGCAGAAAAATTATATATATATATATATATATATATATATATATATATATATATATATGCAGAAAAATCGCTTAATTATAAATATCAATTTTTGATATTGTTTCATCGAATTGGAAACAATTTTTGTGTATATATTATCAATGCTCTATATTTAATATTAATATATTGAGCACTATATGAAAATAACTGTTTTAAATTAAACTATAATATTCTTTAACTATATCTATTTATCTATCTATCTATCTATATATATATATATATTATCATTATTATTAATATTATTATTATTATTATTATTATTATTATTATTATTATTATTATTAAAGAATATCAAACACTTAAAATCCCATAGGCAATAATTTTTATTTCATGTGAGATATAAAAAAACAGCTCTCAATCTTCAAGACCTACAAAATTCATATATATATATATATATATATATATATATATATATATATATATATATATATATATATATATATATATATATATATATATATATATATATATTAAAGCTCTCATGGAATAAAAAATTATTACCCATTGGATTTTAAGTGTTTGATATTCTTTAATTAATTATAATAATTTTGCTCTTTCTTTTGACATAGAGCTCTCCCTGGATCTATATTCTCTTGGAAATTCCATACAGTTTATCATATTTTATCATCACTATATATATATATATATATTTATATTTAGTCAGTTAGGTGCCATGCGCGATACACGCAGAGGCGATCATGTATCTTTCGATACATGACCGACGAGGCAGATTTTTTTCCCGCCGTAGGTTTCTGCAGTAGACCACTTGCTATCCAAGGCTATAGAATCCGCTCTTTCTTGCTATTTACCAAAACCTGCGGGAGAAAAAATGTATTCCTACCTTTCGCAAGAGTATTAGCACGTAAGTGCATGTAATGGATTCGGATGGAATTCGAACTCGGCTCTCCGATTCCTCAGTCCGAGCCGCAATCCATTACAGAAAAATTACTTAACTGCATATATCAATTTTTGATGTTGTTTCATCGACTTTGAAGTATTTTTTTGTATATATTATCAATGCTATCTTTTTAATATTAATATCATTTCAATATTTTTAATGTTGAGCACTATATTGAAATATCAGCTTTAATTTTGAACGATTATATTCTTAAAACATATATATATATATATATATATATATATATATATATATATATATGTATATATATATATATATATATATATATATATATATATATATCAAATCTGTGGCGCAGTTCAATTTATATTACAATGAATTATTCATACAAAAAGTAGATTAGTAAAGTTAATGATATAAAATGGCGAAATCCCTTCGCAAACAAAATTTTCAAGTTGCATTAACCTACCAACCACGGGATGAATGTTACGATCTTTGTCTTTAAAAATTATAGGCTGTATAAATTATTTCTTTAATACGCAAGAACTTTCAACTGTAAATTAAGTCATCTTCAGGCAGGAAATTAGTGTGATTTTTTTTCTAAGATGGCAATTATTATGATAAGGGAAGATGTATGATAAAGTTTCATCCCTTAGATTTTCATCGGACTACTTTTGTTTACGCATGCGCAGGAAACGAGACTGGCTGTGAATATTAAATTTACAAACTTTTTTTTTTAATGTCTTTTGGGTATATAATCTAACCAATTTGATTTAGATATTTTTCGTTTTGGCTTCAATCATCTTTCAAATTAAGTATACAATACTTTATGGTAACCGTCCTGGGTACGACGTTAAACTGCATCCAACAGCAAGGCCTCTGATCAGGAGGTTTTGAGGAAGCGTTGAACCACCTCTTAATTGCTGGTGTTCCCAAGTCCACCGTGACCCGGGGTGGTAGCACCTGTTGGGGTCCCAGCTATGGGAAAATAGTGAACTCCAGGTCTTTTCCAGCACATTGAAACAATGATGTTGCCAGCTATACGTTTTTGAAACAATGATGTTGCCAGCTATACGTTTTTGAAACAATGATGTTGCCAGCTATATGTTTTTGAAACAAAGATGTTCCCAGCTATACGTTTTTGAAACAATGATGTTGCCAGCTATACGTTTTTGAAACAATGATGTTGCCAGCTATACGTTTTTGAAACAATGATGTTGCCAGCTATACGTTTTTGAAACAATGATGTTGCCAGCTATACGTTTTTGAAACAATGATGTTGCCAGCTATACGTTTTTGAAACAATGATGTTGCCAGCTATATGTTTTTGAAACAATGATGTTGCCAGCTATACGTTTTTGAAACTATGATGTTGCCAGCTATACGTTTTTGAAACAATGATGTTGCCAGCTATATGTTTTTGAAACTATGATGTTGCCAGCTATACGTTTTTGAAACAATGATGTTGCCAGCTATATGTTTTTGAAACAATGATGTTGCCAGCTATACGTTTTTGAAACAATGATGTTGCCAGCTATACGTTTTTGAAACAATGATGTTGCCAGCTATACGTTTTTGAAACAATGATGTTACCAGCTATACGTTTTTGAAACAATGATGTTGCCAACTACACTTTTTTGAAACAATGATGTTGCCAGCTATACGTTTTTGAAACAATGATGTTGCCAGCTATACGTTTTTGATATATTTAGTAAATACTGGATCTGGCATTAAATAACCCATAGTGGTTGATATGCGATAAAACCCCAAACAAACAAACTTTATGGTAACAGAATATCTGCCAATATTGGTAAAACGTTGGGTATACATATTTATGTATATTGTGTATTTGGCCAGCAATCTCATGTCTCTTATACATTTCATTTTAGACGACTGACAAGACACTGCCATGAGGCAGTCAGCTATGTGCCATGCGTGATACACGCTTAGACTGACGAGGCAGATTTTTTCTGCGTTAGACCAGGCGCCATCCAAGTCTATAGAACCCGTTATGTCCTGCTATTTATCCATAGCTGTGGGGAGAAGAAGAGGATACATACTTCTCCCAAGGGTATTAGCACGTAAGTGAATGTAATGAATTCGACTGAAATTTGAACTCGGCTCTCCGATTCCTCAATCCTAGACGCTATCTATTCTTGCGATTAACTTTTTTGTTTTAGCATTATATTTTTCTTACAAGAGATTTCTTTTGGGGACAGAGAGTGTATAAAAACTGTCCAAATGCGCTTTCGGCTAAATATAAATCAAACATAATTTTGCTCGTCTTAATATATGCTAATATTTAATATTTGATGTTAATATTTTAATCAATAAAAGGAAATCAACTCATAATAAAATTAATTATAAACAAAGCCACGTCTGTGTTCGGGAAATAAATTCGTTTGCATGCAAGAAATATATAATATAAAACTTAATCAGAGTGCCTTGTCAGTCATCTTAAATGAAACATGTATATACAGTTGATGACGAAATTATTCGTTCATACATTAATTCTAAATACTTTTATCCATTTTTCTTTTCCAATTCTGTATAATTCGCATGTCAAATGTGTTGTATTTAAAATTTTGTTCTGAAAATTGAGTTATATATTCGTTTTTTTTTTGTTGTTGTGCCTATTAAAATATAAAAACTTGGCATCATACGGACATTATATTCTAAGAAATGGATAAAAAATATTGAAAATTGATGGGTGTACGAATAATTTCGTCGTTGACTATATATATATATATATATATATATATAGATATAGATATAGATATAGATATAGATAGATAGATAGATAGATAGATAGATAGATAGATAGATAGATAGATAGATAAGGAACAGGCTACGATAGATAGATAGATAAGGAACAGGCTACGATAGATAGATAGATAGATAGATAGATAGATAGATATATTTGCGTTTATGTGAGTTTGTGACATTGCGTTTCACTCTCTTTGCGAGACGATCGCAAAGGGCGTGAAACCCAGGGTAAAAAATGTCAGCGGATCTAAATATGTTAGCGCTATCACTGATATTGAGCACATTCCTATAAGTACCGCTCAAATATAATATATAACCGATATATATAGGATTTTTATATATATATATATATATATATATATATATATATATATTTCATATAGACAAGAACAATTTACTCACTACAAAGATGCACCCTTGTTTCAGTGCATTTAGTTGCACCTCTACTGGTGAGATTTTGGTTCTCACCAGTCGAGGTGCAACTAAATTCCCCAAAAGAAGGCTGCATCTTTATAGTGAGTAAAGTCATTCTCTCTATATTGAAAAAAAATTATAATAAATAATGATTGTTCTACTCCCGGTATTGAGCCCTCTTTTTAACTAATGCTTTGAACGTTAGAATTTATATATTATTTTCCTTCTCATTACACACACACACACATATATATATATGTATTGATGCATGTTTCATTAAATAATATAGACAAGTTTTGTCTATTTATTTCATGTAAATCCTTTTCATATCGTCTGATAAGCTTAATAATATTATCATTAAAAGATGAAAGGAAATCACAATATTGATACATATTTTTTAATCCTATCAAAGCTTTCGACTTACATAAGCCATTATCAAAGATCACAATTACATTACAGTACATTATACACGGGCAAAACAATAATGATAGTCTGCATGGTAGAAGCAACGATAATCTCGTGCATACGAGACGCTGGAAGAGAAAATCGCACCGCAGCTCATGACATCACACATGACCACGTTTCACTCTCGCGTGGTCATGTGTGATGTCATGTAAACAAATAAACAAAACTTGTCTATATTATTTAATGAAACGTGCATCAATGAAAAAATACTGCCTAAATTTACACACACAATATATATATATATATTTTAAAGACATTTTTGATATGTTTAACGTTCTTTTTATAGATACAAGTATTTAAGCAAATGCTCTGTTTTATAATAAACAGTATTAAATAACATTTACCGGCCTGAATGTCCGAGAAATTTTCATAGAAAATTTTCGTTCTCCGACAGGAATCGAACCTGTATCCTATACGGAACCATCATTTCGCGTGATGTGCCTTAACCGTTCGGCCACAGATGAGCGTCTGGTTAGCAAGGTCGATTTTACTATCTTTAAACTTAAAACTTCCATGAATCTCTTCTATTCATATCTGCTCTAGCGTATCAAATGTAAACAAATGACGTCATACATTTTTGAATTGGACAGAGTCCGACAATTTATTTTAAAGACATTTTTGATATGTTTAACATTCTTTTTATAGATACAAGTATTTATGCAAATGCTCTGTTTATAGTAAACAGTATTAAATAAAATTTACCGGCCTGAATGTCCAAGAAATTTTCATAGAAAATTTTCGTTCCCCGACAGTTATATGCATATATAGTTATTTAATATATTTTCTGTTTCTACATGATACTTATAGATACAATTTATTTAAGAAATATTCTGTTTTTAATTGAACAATAGTAATTACCTTCATCGGACTGAAATTTTGCGTATTTTCATAGAAAATGCGCGCTCTCCAACAGGTATTGGACTTGTATTCCTATACGGAAACCGTTATTTGAACAGATATGCTTTGCCATTTAGCTACATAGAATCGTCTGGTTAGCAAAGTGTAAATGGTTAGATTAAATGACTGTTACTGTATAGGAAAACAGCTTCGATTCCTGTCGGTGAACGCGTATTTTCTTCTCACATTCAGGCCGGTAAATGTAATTAATACTGTTTAATTAAAAACAGAGCATTTAATAAAATAAATTCTATGTACAAAATAACGTAAAAACAGTTTGTTCTACGTTGTATCGATCACTTTTTTATAACAGTAAATATGCTAAGAATGGTGGATACTTAATCTGTCTGTTCTTTCTTTTTATTATCTATCTCTCTCTCTCTCTCTCTCTCTCTCTCTCTCTATATATATATATATATATATATATATATATATATATATATATATATATATATATATATATATCACAGCAATAAACGTATGAAGCTTGATATTACTAGACATATTAAAAACGGGCGAAGCAACCGGTTTCGCTCCCGCTCATCAGGCTTAAAACGGGAGATTTAATTTAAATTAAAAACACAGAAAATGCACAATGAAAAGGAAATGTACTGTATGTTTGTCCCGACAGATAAGCTCAAAGTCCTTGCAAGGTCATCCACTGTCACCCTTCTGAATGAGGTCATTGACTGATACGATCACCTCAGGAGACCTCACTTCTGTAGGCCTCCCAGGCCTGTCTTCATCCTCAACACTGCTCCGTTCTTCTTTAAACAATTTTGCTCACTTGTAGACATTTTGGGGCTGAAACATGTGGCGCCATACACAGTTGACATTCTCCTATGAATTTCAACTGGTTTGCACCCTTCAGTAACCAAAAACTTGATAACTGACCGCTGTTCAATCCTGGAGCATGGTTCTTGGTCGGCCATCTTTGTTAATCGCCAAAACTCTCAAAGTTTTTTTTTTTAATCTGCAAAAGAAATTAAATCCATGTGAAAAAGAAGTAAAAGAAAAAAAAAAGAAAAAGAGTTAGCTTCTATCTGTATTAGAAGTCCTTATACCGAAAAATTCAACTTATTTATTGAATGACCCTCGTATGTATATATATATATATATATATATATATATATATATATATATATATATATATATATATATATATATATGTTTATTATGCGGATATTACTATAACAGAATTTTCGTAATAAATTTAATACAAATATTTAATACAAATATTTAACAAAAATGAATCCAATGCAAAGAGAGATTAAAAACATTGAATTGCATAAAAAACAATCTCGATTAAATAAAATACCATTTAAAATAGGGGACAATATCTTGAAGTGCATATAATATATATGAATATATTTATTATGTTAATAGTGTAAATAGTTACAATACCTCATTTCATCTATTAAATAAAATATCTATCTACATATGATATTATTTCTTGAAATTTCTATAAGATGCGTGAAAAAGAATCATTAAAATTGATGCATTCATTTCAGTGGGTATCATTCCTGTTAACTATTCAATATGACGTCACTTTGGATTGATTCAAACATTCAGGTCTGTATAAAATACCAGCATGTAGACAATGGAATCTTGCCTACCACACTGACAAAACATGGTTCTTGATAATGACTGTGATGGACGAAAATACTTGAGCAATATCAACAGAGCAAATTTCAGACAGTTTATTCATAACTTCAATCCCGATATACAAAAACCTTATTGGGAAATTAGTTAAATTCAATAAAGACTTAAGATGACATCACGTGTAACAAGGCTGCACCTAAAAGATTACTATATATATATATATGTGTGTGTGTGTGTGTAAATATATATGTGTATGTGTGTGTATGTATGTATATATGTATGTATATATGTATGTATGTATATATGTACTTATATATATATATGTATATATATATATATATGTATATATATTTATGTGTGTATATATATATACACATATATGTATATACATATATATATGCATATATATGTATATATATATGTATATATATGTATATATATATACACACATATTTATGCATATATATGTATATATATGTGTATGTGTATATATATGTGTATATATGTATATATATGTGTATGTGTATATATATGTGTATATATATATCTTTGCATGTATATATATATATATGTGTGTGTGTGTGTGCAGAATACTATATGTATATATATGTGTACACATTATATGGAAATTAGTTAAATACAATAATGACTTAAGATGACATCACGTGTAACAAGGCTGCACCTAAAAGATTACTATATATATATATATACTTCTGAAATATACTTCAGCTCCTAAGCTATTTTTATGCCAAATAAGTATCCACATTAAATAAAATATCTATCCCCACACGATATGATTTCTTGAAATATCTATAAGACGCGTGAAAAAGAATCATTAAAATTGATGCATTCATTTCAGTGGGTATCACTCCTGTTAACTATTTAATATGACGTCACTTTGGATTGATTCAAACATTCAGGTCTGTATAAAATACCAGCTTGTAGACAATGGAATCTTGCCTACCGCACTGACAACACATGGTTCTTGATAATGATTGAGACAGACGAAAATACTTGAACTATATCACCAGAAGAAACTTAGGCCAGTGTATCCACAATTTCAGTCCTTTACTAATATATTAGGTTGGTGCAAAAATAATGTCGTTTTTTGACGTTCTAACATATGTGAGAAAACGACATTATTTTTGCACCAACCTAATACTTAGAAATAAATCTCGCGGACAAATATTGATTTTTGGAAGAATTTTATGTCTTCCCTTTTCGTCAATAATGGTGGTTCTATAAAACAATGGCTTATAAAACACCGTGCCATTATTCAAAAAATGTCTAGAATTCTTATTTCTACACGTAAAATTAATGTTATTTTTTTATGGATTAGTTCTAAGCTATTATCTGTAAGATATAAGGAAAATTTAAAAAATATTTAAATTACTTAAAACGCGTTAGAAATGGTTGCTATTTTATTTTTAGTAAGTGCATGGTGGAACCGAGCTTCGAGTTTATTTGTGTCTTCTTCATAATATTATTTCATTCTCTGTTGTTGATCTGTGTTGATCATATCCTCTTGCATAAATCCCTTGTCAAGGTTGGTGACATACGATTATGTAAACATAATTAGAGACATTAACAGCTGAAAAGGACAGGATATTACGGAGAGCTGGATCGCCTTCGTCCTGAAGGGACACGGCCCATAGAAGGCGAAGTACTTAGATTGATAATATGCTCTCTCTCTCTCTCTCTCTCTCTCTCTCTCTCTCCATATATATATATATAAATGATAGAAATTATTAGGAGGATTTGATAATTATAATTAAGTAATTCATCCTTGTCTGAAACCCCAACAGAATGCAGAAAGCACTGGACGGCCGTTTCGTCCTATATTTGGGACTCATTAGCAGTGCGCATCCACTACCGAGAATTGAACCCCTGACAGTTACGTTATCAAGCAAACATCACACCAACTGTTCTACGGGCGTCGGTGACGAAGAGGTAGTAAATCAGACTCAATATAGCGCCGCCAGCTCACAAATGCCGTGGTGGAACTCAATTGAGATTCTCTCTAACCATAGGACGGTGCCCCCGGAGCCACGACTACTATCACCAAGCCGCTCAACCTTGAGCATTAGAAGCCGGTTCAAGCAATGATATATAAATGATAGAAATTATTAGGAGGATTTGATAATTATACTTAAGTAATTCATCGAGTCTGAAACCTCAACAGAATGCAGAAAGCACTGGACGGCCGTTTCGTCCTATATTTGGGACTCATCAGCAGCGCGCATCCACTACTACCTCTTCGTAATCGAGGCCCGTTGAGGCCGTTTGCTTGATAACCTAACTGTCAGGGTTTCAATTCTCGGTAGTGGATGCGCACTGTTGACTTCAATGTCTACTTTAATATTTACAAAGTTTTTATCTCTGATATTGAGCGCTTGTACACAGCAGTCTCAAACTATAATTTTATCATAAATATGATGGGATGGCCGAGTGATTAGATGGCGAGCCATGGTCGATTTGTCATGAAAATAAATCCTGTGAAGGAAACTGGGTAGACACAACTGCTATTAAAGCCGTAGATGGTTATCCTGAAACGATGGTTTGAGCGTACTGGCCTTGTTCAAACTGCTGATCACGCCAGGTTATTCGCCCCCCCCCCAGAAACCGTAACTAACGTCCGCTCAGCATAGTTGCAGTATGAATTGATATTGAGCACTTGTGCACATAAATATAGCGGCCTCAAACTATCATTTTATCATATACCTGGTGGCGGTGACCGAGTTTTTAGATGGCGAACCATAGTCGATTTGTCAGGGAAATGTTATCGGCCCAGGGTGGCAATCCTAGTGCACGCCACCATTGGAAAGTCCCGGGTCGACCCAAGAGTTGTGAGGGAAACTTGGTAGACACAACTGCGATTGAAGCCGTAGATGGTCCGTAAAAAACCGGTATTTAAAAATACAAAATAACGTTGATAGTATTTATGTACAATTATTGCATATATATGTGCGCGTGCTTAGGATTTTCGCTTTCTGAACATAAGACAGTCTTGGGGATGTCATTGTCGGAAAACGAACATTCTAACCACGGCTACGAGCACGGGTGTCAGTGAGTGAGCAAAAAAAGAGAGGAGGGCGAGAGAGAGTGTGTAAATAGTGAGGTCAATACCAATCGGCAAAAGTCTGTTTTATGCTTGAAAACAATCTCCGCCAATGGCCCTGAAGATGATCTTCAAGGGAGGAAACGCTGTCACTGCTCACAATTGAATTCAGTGTACACTTTTATATTTACTAGGGCTTTATCCCTGATATTGAGCACTTGTACACACTAATAAAGCAGCCTTAAACTAAATTTTATCGTATATATGGTGGGGTAGACGTGTGATTAGATGGCGAGCCATGGTCGATTTGTCACGACAATAAATCCTTGATTTCATCGGTCTAAGGCAGTGATCCTAGTCAGCGGCAACTTTGGGAAGTGCGTGAAAACGCGTATCCCCAGCTGATCCAAGCGTTGTGAGGGAAACTGGATAGACACAATTTATATTAAAGCTGTAGATGGTTATCTTGACACATGGGTTTGCGCGTGATGTCCTTGTTCAAACTTCTGATCACGCCAAATTATGCGCTCTCCCCCAGACACTGTAACTAAGGTCTGCTCAGTATAGTTGCAGCTTAAATTACAGGTAGGCTTCGGGTTTTGAAGAAAACAAAAATAGGGATTGTCTAACCACTCTAATAGACAGGATACCTGGATACGAGTGGTCAGCTACCACTTCTAAAAAAGTAATTCTGTTGAGAAATATTATGTCGCCCCATATCGCTGTTGAATTCATTGTCCACTTTTATATTTACAAAGGCTCTATCCCTAATATTGAGTACTTGTACACACTAATACAGCAGCCTTAAACTATAATTTTATCATATATATGGTGGGGTGGCGGTGTGATTAGATAGCGAGCCATGGTCGATTTGTCATGAAAATAACTTCTTGATGTTATCGGATTAGGGCAGCGACCCTAGTGCGCGGCACCTTTGGGGATTGCGTGAAAAAGCAGATCCCGGGCTGATTCAAGGGATATGAGGGAAACTGGATAGAAACAACTGTGATTGAAGCCGTAGATGGTTATCCTGGCACGAGGATTTGAGCGTGCTGGCCTTGTTCAAACTGCTGATCACGACAGACTATGCGCTCTCCCCCAGACACTGTAACTAAGGTCTGCTCAGTATAGTTGCAGTATAAACCACGAGTGGCATCTTTTTTGTTTAATCGTTTTACCTCAAGCAAGATGACAATGTCAGGAAAACGCGGGTGGTTACATGGAGTGAAAGCGAATGATAAATATTTAGGATATTTAGGGCAGGATTGAAGAAAGAACAATAAAGAAACGGGGTTCACATGGCCCAGTGGATAAAGACGTTGGTTAGATCCAGTGACTAGACCCAAACGCTGCGAGTTCAATATCAGGCCACAGCAATAGTGAACTAAAAAGTTGGAGAGTTGAGTTAAAGAATCCGGAAGAGGCATGACACGTGGAAGTAGAAGAATCTGCACGGAGGGGAGGGGGCGAAATAAAGGGTTCGCTTTGGAATTTCAATTGCCTGAGGAAGGCCGGAGCGTACAACGGCCAAAACGTTGTGTAT
The DNA here is from genome assembly GCA_964036315.1 of Acanthosepion esculentum. Lineage (NCBI taxonomy): Eukaryota > Metazoa > Mollusca > Cephalopoda > Sepiida > Sepiidae > Acanthosepion > Acanthosepion esculentum. The sequence goes on along the minus strand of OZ038516.1, from coordinate 53,099,411 downwards.
ATGGCAATGAAGATGAAGATAACAGTCCGAATAATGTAATAATGCAAGTAATCATAATACCTTATCTCGGAGATACAATCACCTGAAGAAGTCTGGAGTGTACAACGGCCGAAATTTTGTGAATATGGCAATGAAGATGAGGATAACAGTCCGACTAATATAAATAATGCAAGTAATCATAATACCTTTTTTCAGAGATACAATCACCTGAAGAAGGCTGGAGCGTATAACGGCCGAAATTTTGTGAATATGGCAATGAAGATGAGGATAACAGTCCGAATAATGTACATAATGCAAGTAAACATAATACCTTATCTCAGAGATGTAAACAGAGGGTTTTAGAAGTATGGGTGTTGAACAAACGTACACATGCCTGAGGTGGCTCCTGCAACAGGGTTTGTCTAGCTGCCCTAGCCGCCAGACATTTCTTTATAGAAGACGATTTGTCATTAAATTACTGATAGAAATTCGTCTCATTTCTTCTTTTTTTTTAAAATTCGATTTCATAATTACTTGATTCGTTTAGAGGAAAGTGTTTAAATGTCTAAGCGTATCGGTCGTATCGACATTCAAATGATAATGAGTCACTTTAACAAAAATTCAAGAAATATATATTTGCAATTTGGCAATAACCGCAGGATATGCCTGAATCCATTTTGATTTAATGGCGGCAAAAACGTCAAGAATAATAATAAAAAAAATAACGCAAATACATCACTGAACGCTAAACAGTTCATTAATTTCAGAAATATCGAATAATAATTGTAGAGAAAATAATGCCGATGAAAAGCGGACGAGACGTATTTAAATTGTGATAATTACAAGACAGGGGAACTTAGATTACTTATTTAGAGAAGACGTTTGTATTTATTTAATTCTGCTGTTGGTACCATTGTAACCCAGAACAATCCACCGTATGGTCTAATAATCGGTGACTAAACCGATTATTCAGGATTTTTTTTTCTCGGAAGGAGAGTGGCTAGACACACAGTATGATTAAAAACAAACCCCATCAAATAGCGGATGGACGTTTTTGTAGGATAAATGACCATTTAGCACAAAGCAGTACACTGGGTTACATTTCTATGGATGGAACCAGATCATTAATGACACGACGTCGCTGGAAGGGCTTCCTAGATTGAATGCTACGGCCAAGGCTGAGGGTCCCTCGACGGAATCGACGGTCAGGTGTCCCTGACTAAAGTGAGACTTCAAGATACTGGAAATCAGATGTGGTTTCCCTTGGTGGGGAATGGACTCCACCAGGCCTGCTTGTGTAAGATAAGCGACTCACGAATGAATACTTATTAGGCTTTCAACCCAGTCGCGGAAACTGGCCAGATGCTCTCGTGTACAGCGATCTTACGATAACCCAATGCTATGGGACTGATGATGATGTTAACGAATGATAATGATAAATCGATAATAGGTAACTTGATAAAGAAAGAGAGGGGGCTTGCTTTTATAGACAGACAAACAAATATCCAATTAAGGCACTGGTTGCAGAGAAATGCTTATTTTTTATTTGATGGAATTTTTTTATTTGTCTAGATGTGGGAGAAAAGAAGACCTGTCAACAGGCCATGTGATGTTGCAGCGGTTTACGACTCAGATAAGTTTTCATGTGGCCACATTGCCTGGCAGAGAACCAAGACTGAAGGAGTTAACGATTACAGTTAACTCTGCTTGTCCACTCTCTACCGCTGGGCGGAGAGGAACACAGACGCGGCTATGCCAAAGGGTATAGTATCGTGTGGTGAGGTATAGTTACCCGACCTCGTGCATACGGGGTCTACGGGCAATTTTTGCCTGAGCCTACGGGCTCGGAAACGCCCCACGTAAAAAAAACGCCTTATGCCACATCTCGCCTTATGAGGATGTCTCGAGTAAATAGATAAATAGATAGTAGATAGATAGTGAAGACATAGATAGATAGATAGATAGATAGATAGATAGATAGATAGATAGATAGATAGAGAGATAGAAACGGACTGAAATAGATAAATAGATAGTAGATAGATAATGAAGAGTTAGATAGATAGATAGATAGATGGAAACGGACTGAAATAGATAAATAGATAGTAGATAGATAGTGAAGACATAGATAGATAGATAGATAGATAGATAGATAGATAGATAGATAGATAGAAACGGACTGAAATAGATAAATAGATAGTAGATAGATAATGAAGAGTTAGATAGATAGATAGATAGATAGATAGATGGAAACGGACTGAAATAGATAAATAGATAGTAGATAGATAGTGAAGACATAGATAGATAGATAGATAGATAGATAGATAGATGTCCATAAAGTCCGTGTGCACTTTAAAAAATTTATAACTTTATTTGTATTTGCGATAGAAATAATTTGTAAAAATGATTAGAAAGAAGTAAATCGATATTTTTTATGGTTTTATTGAAATTTTATTTAAGTTTCCACATGTCCTCCATCATTAGCAATACAAAGAGTAATACGATTTTGCACTTCACGGAAAACATTTGCCAACTGAT
>OZ038516.1:53084397-53089397 GCA_964036315.1 Acanthosepion esculentum | reverse complement strand
GAGACAGACTTGCATCATGTAGAAGTTCCCAGATCGAAAAACTATTCGTCTGCTCCAATGAATAATCAGGATCAGGAGACAGAAAGTCTTGGGAAAATTTTAATTTAAAGCCTAGCAAAACATTGGGATCGGAATTTATACTCAAATATGAATGTTTCTTCGTCTTATTAGCGACGAGATACGAGATCGATGGATCAAACGATTGTTAACGCAAAGTTATATGGACTGTTATGAAAATCAATAATTCAATAGATAGATAGATAGATAGATAGATAGATAGATAGATAGATAAGAATAGACTGAGATAGATAGACATGAACAGGCTGATATAGATAGATAGATAGATAGATAGACAAGGAAAATACTATGATAGATAGATAGATAGATAGATAGATAGATAGATAGATAGATAGACAGACAGTACTAGACTTAGATAGATAGATAGATAGATAGATAGGGCCAGACTGAGATAGATAGATAGATAGATAAGAATAGACTGAGATGGATAGACATGAACAGGCTGATATAGATAGATAGATAGATAGATAGATAAGGAAGATACTATGATAGATAGATAGATTGATAGATAGATAGATAAGAACAGATTGAGATAGATAGATAAGAACAGACTGAGATAGAGAGACATGAACAGGCTGATATAGATAGATAGATAGATAGATAGATAGATAGATAGATAGATAGATAAGGAAGATACTATGATAGATAGATAGATAGATAGATAGATAGATAGATAGATAGATAAGGAATATACTATGATAGATAGATAGATAGATAGATAGATAGATAGATAGATAAGGAATATACTATGATAGATAGATAGATAGATAGATAAGGAAGATACTATGATAGATAGATAGATAGATAGATAGATAGATAGATAAGGAAGATACTATGATAGATAGATAGATAGATAGATAGATAGATAGATAGATAAGGAAGATACTATGATAGATAGATAGATAGATAGATAGATAGATAGATAGATAAGGAAGATACCATGATAGATAGATAGATAGATAGATAGATAGATAGATGAGGAAGATACTATGATAGATAGATAGATAGATAGATTGATAGATAGATAGATAGATAGATAGATAGATAGATAGATAGATAGATAGATAGATAAGGAAGATACTATGATAGATAGATAGATAGATATATAGATAAGGAAGATACTATGATAGATAGATAGATAGATAGATAGATGGATAGATAGATAAGGAAGATACTATGATAGATAGATTGAGAGATACATAGATAGAGGGAATGAGAGAGTTAGAGAAAAGAAATTCCCTCTTGATAGAGAATTGCGAAAAGACAGAAACATCGAAGCCCGAACACATGATGCCAATAATAAATATACATATATTTGTCCCTCACCCGTCCGTGATACTATTAATTGCACTAAATGTGCATTTATATATATATATATATATATATATATATATATATGTGTGTGTATATATATATTTATATATATATATATATATATATATATATATGTTTGAGTGTGTGTCTGTTACATTACATGAATCATTCATACATTCATTTATAACATTTACTTCAATATCATTTTTTTGTATGAATGATTCATGTAATATATATATATATATATATATATATATATATATATATATATATATAATAGCGTAGGGTGTATATAAATATATATATATGTATATTTATATATATATAAATATGTATATATATATATATATATATATATATATATATATATATACATATATATAATTACATTTACTATACTGTTTCATTACTACTAAGAGCATTCACTGTGTGCTTGTATATATATATATATATATATACACACACACACACATATATATATATATATATATATATATATATATATATATATACATGTGTGCGTGACAGAGAAATAGAGAGATAGAAAGAATGTATATTTCCTCTACACATATCATATATATATATATATATATATATATATATATATATATATATATGCAATGCCTTTAGAGGATATATACTTTGTTTCTCACACGATCGTTGTATCTCATTCGGCCGATATATATATATATATATATATATATATATATATATATATATATATATATATATATATATATATATTATGCAAGTGTGAAATTAGGATTGTTGTTTTATGTGTTTATATTTCTAAGCCTAACCTTTTCTGGATACTTCGAAGAACACCAGACAAGCCAAACCTTTCAGTGATCTTTGAGCTTAAGATGCAAGGCGCCAAAGGCCAAATACGCCCCGCTGACCACAGAAACATTTGGTTCAAGAACGGGTTTATTTCATAAACGCCACCAAAGACTTGGCCACTCAATCGTCTCTGTAAACGCTGTTTCATGTTATGTCCGGCGCAGACAGTCAACGTGCTTTTACACAAGTCGGAATAGTCCGTATTTTTCCCCAACCTCACCTATCCTGCAAAGGTTAATTTACGGCATCCTGCCGGCCCATTCTTTTTAAAGTGCAGAGGCCTGTATCTTTCTACTCAGTATAAAAAAAAACGTTACGAAATTAGGCGATAGTGATTACTCACTAACTTTTTTTTCCTTTTTGTCAGGATCACATGAATTAATTTTGTCTGTTTCGGAAGATAAATCTATTTGAAGAGCCGATGATTCAACAGGACCGTATCTATGATATAAATATTGTCATGCCCGTAATCAAGATAACCGCTATCCATCCCCACCCTCACCCATATATATATATATATATATATATATATATATATATATATATATATATATATATATACAAGGGTCATTCAATAAATTAGGTGGAGTTTTAGGTATAAGGACTTCTAATCTAAATAGAAGCTTACTGGTTTTTTTATTTTTTCAACGTCGTCTCCCAGCACTATCACACAGTTTTCCCATCTGTGCACACGCTTACGTATTCCCTCAGCGTAAAAATCTTTGGACTGATGTCTCAGCCAGTCGCTCACAACACTTTTGACTTCATCGTCACTTTTAAACTTCGTGCCTCTCGTGAACGCTTTCAAGGGACCAAAGAGGTGAAAGTCCGAAGGGGCAAGGTCTGGGCTGTAAGGGGGATGAGGGAGCAGTTCCCAGCCCAGCTCGTTGATGGTCTGCACCGTTTGGGGTTGCTGTGTGAGACCTTGCGTTGTCATGATGCAAGATGACTCCTTCTGATTGATGACCCCTGCATTTGTCCCAACAGATAAGCTCAAAGTCCTTGCAATGTCATCCACTGTCACCCTTCTGTCAGACTGAATGAGGTCATCGACTGATTCGATCACCTCAGGAGACCTCGCTTCTGTAGGCCCCCCAGGCCTGTCTTCATCCTCAACACTGCTCCGTCATTCTTTAAACAATTTAGCCCACTTGTAGACATTTTTTGGGCTGAAACATGTGGCACCATACACAGTTGACATTCTCCTATGAATTTCAACTGGTTTGCACTCTTCAGCAACCAAAAACTTGATAACTGACCGCTGTTCAATCCTGGAGCATGCTTCTTGGTCGGCCATCTTAGTTAATCGCCAAAACTCTCAAAGTTTTTTTTAATCTGCAAAGGAAATTAAATCCATGTGAAAAAGAAGTAAAACAAAAAATAAGAAAGAGTAAGCTTCTATCTGTATTAGAAGTCCTTATACCGAAAAATTCACCTTATTTATTGAATGACACTCGTATATATGCATGTATATATAATCGCGTAGTGAGTGGTATTACTAGTAATGAAAGAGTAGAGTAAACATATTTATACATATATTGAAAAAGGAATTTAAAGATCCATAAGAAAGTTTTGTGCATACATACATATATAGCGGCATATATATATATATATATATATATATATATATATATATATATATATATATATATATAAATGAACATTGACGTCAACACTTAGAGGCTGTTTCATGCTTGATGCAATCGTCAGGCCACGTTTGTTTTTTTTTCTCAGCTATTTATATATTCGTGTCAGTGGTGGATTTTGGATAGTCTATTGTGGCAGTTATTTTACTGGAAGTCTTTTATATGTTTATTTAATTAATTATTTATTTGGGTTAAATTATTTTGCTTGTCACTATTTATTTTTATTTTTTATTTTTATTTCTTATTTTATATATATATATATATATATATATATATATATATATATATATATATATATATATATATATTTTCATCGGTGTTTTTATTAACGTAGTAAAAATTGTTTATATCATATTTAATAATTTTGTTTTGGTTTGGGAATTAATTATAGCTATTTATTCAATTTTGGGGTTGATTACTGTAGTTTATTCTAAATATTATTTTGGCGGGAACCGTTTTTAATCTGTTTATTACTACATGTATTTATTTGGATTGATTATCTTTATTTGTTTTTCCTAACGGTTAATTTATCGGGATCGGTTTGTTAGTTTATTTATTTATTTGGATGAATGTAGATTAATTTATTTTTTCTTGTTTATTTATAATATGTTTATTATACTGTATGTTTTTATTTACTCTTTTCGGTTTTTATTTTTTATCGTTATATAACAGTTATAGCTATGTTTTACGTCCGATTTTTTTGGTTGATTTTTATAGTCTAACTAATATTTTGGTCATAATGGTTTATTAATTTGTTTATTATTTACTTTATTTATTTGGGTTCATTGATTTTGTTTTTTATTTTTTATTTATTTATTTCGTCTGTTCTAACAGGTGTGATTTTGTAATTTGTTTGGGTTAATTTATTTTACTTATTTTATTGTCATTTTGTTTATTTTTTATTTTTTGCAAGTTTTTGATTGGCTGTTGTAGGCTGACGATATTTTTCTTATTTTCCAAGATATTTTTGGTTTGGTGTGCGTTTTGTTTTTAAGGTATACTTAGAAAGCATTGTGCTGTTCGCATATTTACTATTTGTGAAATATGTTTTGTATGCATAGTTTCTCTGTTTCCATGGTCCTTCAGTTATTCCTATGTATACTTTTTCTTAATTATCTGGTG
>OZ038516.1:53059397-53079397 GCA_964036315.1 Acanthosepion esculentum | reverse complement strand
GGCTTCGATTGTTCTGTCAGTGTGTATTGTGTAGTCCCATAGAATTGTACACAGGTCCTATCTCCGTAATCTGGTCTGGGTGGTGTTCGTACCAGTTTCTTTCATTTTCTTTCCCGTAGAATTTGCAAATCTTCCAGTGCAGATATTGGCCCACTCTGTTATGCCGGGTTTTATATTCAGTGGCTGCCAATACCGTGCAACCTGATACAAGATGATCAATAGTTTCTGGATATTTATCATAGAATCTGCGTTTTGGGCTAACACAATATTTTAATATATGTGCTTGATAATTCCTAGTTAATAAGCACTGGTCCCGAACAGCAATGATAAAACCTTCAGTTTCACCTTTCAACCCTGCATTATGAAGCCACTAATGGGTACGGGGCTTGTCTACATCAGCTTGTTTGGTACAGGCAGAGTATTGGCCATGAAGCGGTTTATCTTGGCATTGTTTCTGTATCTTGTCGGTTGCATTTGTCTTTGCTTTCATTTTTTAAGAATTTTGCAGCTTCTTCCGCGTATTATTATTATTTTTATTTCCTTTTATATCTGGCGTTTACACATTTCTTTCCGGGTCCCGCCCAGGGACCTAAGGTTAGAAATGGCATCATGACACTTTCCACTGCAAAAAAAAAATAAATAAATAAATAAAAAATAATTACATAGATAAAGCCCTTCGTAAAGTGTGGGCTGTACTTGTGAGAACAATTTTTTGCATTTCTTTGAGTCATGGACTTCCAGGAATCCCTTCAATCAGCCTACTGGAATCTTTTCCAACCAGTCCAAGGGCTCCAACTACAACAGGAATTGTTGATGTTCCCATGTGCCACATTTTTGAGATTTCTATTTCAAGGTCCTTGTATTTTGACAGTTTTTCGAATATCTTCAAAGACACATTGCAGTCTACAGGGACTACCATATCAATAAGGAGGCACTTATTTTGTTTGTGATCTTTAATAACAATATCTGGGCGGTTGGCTTTGATTGTTCTGACAGTGTGTATTGTGTAGTCCCATAGAATTGTAACAGGTCCTATCTCCGTAACCGGGTCAGGGTGGTGTTCGTACCAGTTTCTTTCAGTTTCCTTCCCATAGGAGTTGCAACTTTTCCAGTGCAGATATTGGCCCACTCTGTCATGCCGGGTTTTATATTCAGTCGGTGCCAATATCGTGCAACCTGATATAAGATGATCAATGGTTTATTATTATTATTATTAATATTATTATTATTATTATTATTATTATTATTATTATTATTAATATTATTGTTATTTTATTTCCTTTGATTTCTGTTGTATCTTGATTTCCTTCCGATCCCAACGAAAGACCTAATTTCAGAAATGTCTTCATGACATTTTGCACTAAGCATTAAAAAAAATAAAATCATACGCATTTTGCATAGATAAATCCTTACGTACCATGTGAGGTGGACTTGTGAGTAAAAGTTTTTTTTATTTCTTTAAAATTTGGACTAACAAGGATCCCTTTAATGAGTCTATCAGAATATTTTCCAATCAATCTGATGGCTCCAGCTACAACTGGAATTGATGATGGCCTTATGTACCACGTTTTGAGATTTCGCTTTAAAGCGCCTTGTATTATGCTAGTTTTTAAAGATCTTCATAGATAAATTACAATCTGTAGGGATTGCCATGACAATAAGAAGGCATATTCTGTTGTTTTTTGTGTGGTCTCTGATCACGATGTCTGGGCAATTGGCTTTGATTCTTCTCTCTGTGTCTATTACAAAATCTCAGAAGATTATTACAGATCCAAAAAAAGTTGCAGATTTTCCAATGTAGATATTAGCCCACTCTGTCATGTCGAGTTTTATATTCACTGGGTGCTAATACCGTGCAATATGACACAAGATGTTCAAATTTTTCTGGATATTTATCACAGAATCTGAATTTTGGTCTCACACAATTTTTCAGTATGTGTGCTTGGTAATTACTAGTTAACAAGCATTGGTCCTGTGCAGCAACAAGAAAACCTTCGGTATCAGCTTTAAACCCTCACTACGCAACCACTAATAGGCACGAGGTTTGTCTACATCAGCTTGTTTGATACGGGCAAAGTATTGACCAAGAACTAGTTTCTCTTGTACTTGTTTCTGCACTTGCTAGACTGTGTGTGCTTTTGCTTTCTTTTTAAGGTTTTCTACCGCTGCAGTAGGGTATATTATAATTTATTTGCACTTCGTCACCCACTTGAAATTCGCTTTTGAATTTGTTGAATTACTTTATTACTAAATAAGGCTTCTCATTTTCATGTTCTTTCACACAGATCGTCATCCTGTTTTCTGTAGTTTCCAGGTAACTTTGAAAACCGATTGTTGTAGCTTTGTAAGACAATTCTATCAACTAATCATCTGCCTCCTTCGGATCAGCGACAAAAAAAAAACGGGAACTTTTGAAGTGCGTATTGCCCGGCATGATCAAGTGGCAACACTGCGAGGCAGTGACCTTGAGCAAGTAAACATTTCGCCATTTTAGTAACGAGAATGAAATTCACAGTATCCCAGCTGAGATGTATATATCCTATATATTACTATATAAAATATATTGTAAAACAGGTATACTGACCTTGACTTGCAATAAAAATACGTATCCTAAAACACTAATTATGCACATAGTTAGCATATGTGTGTGTGTGTGTGTGTGTGTGTGTGTGTGTGTGTGTGTGTGTGTGTGTGTGTGTGTGTGTGTGTGTGTGTGTGTATGAAAATGAGCCATAATTGTGGATTACGGATAGCCACATAACTGAAATATATCTTTCTCAAGTAAACGAATTCTTTTTTTTTTTTCACAGCCACCTGAATAACCCAAGACTTAAAACTAAAAAAATAAAGAAGAAAAAACACATAAAGCAATAACATATCTCCATTAAGTCCATTAATGTTAATATTCGTGAGACTGTCTAATCTATCATCATGTTCCCGACATTTTCCCTTTAAGCTCACCAAACGACCAAACTATCTTCGTTACCGCGTCAGCGTCTACTCTCTCCAGCGTCAATTAAATCTTCATTGGCGGGATCGCGCCTTCATCGACAAATCCAGGTGACCGATTGTTTGTAAATAAATACGATGGGGCTCTGTCCAATTAACCTCCCTCGATTTTTATTTTTTTTTATATAAAGAAATAAATTAATTAGTACATCCGCGACAAATACATGTATTATCAACAATATCCATGCAGCGCCCTCTATTATTTTCCGTTATGTTTTTAATCATGTAAAGAGTTTAATGATGCTGAATCTGATTGGTCTTAATCAATAAGGGATCAATTAAAAAAAAAGGCATATCCCGCGCTTGGAAACGTTGCTTCGTAAACATCTGGAAAAGGATTAGATATCCTAAATTACACGTGCTGTCAAACATTAAGACATAGATCTAATTTATTTTTAAGTACTTATTATTATTTGAATGATTTCACGCCCTGACGGGATCATTACATGACAAAAGAAAATGTATCCTCCATTTTATATCGAGCAGAATCTTTTACTAATAATATCGTATCCATACCAGGGGTCGACCCATTTTGCTAACTATGTGCTCATTTAGTGTTTTAGGTTACGTATTTTTATGCAAGTCAAGGTCAGTATACCTGTTTTACAATATATTTTATATAGTAATATATAGGATATATACTTTGGTATATGTTAAAATTGAAACAGCCAGATATCTTCTTTGTGTTGTAGTAGTTATTGGTTTGGACTTCGTGATGTCATTTGCGGCAGCGTGCCATTGGAAATTGCCGAAGTTTGCCGACCACTGATCTATACTGTTAATACCAAATCTACTTCCAACGTAGTTCATAAATATCTTCCGTGGAAGCATAATTGGTCCTTTATCCTGACGAATGGTCCAAAATGTGTTTCGAAATAACAAAAGAAAACCGATTCATTTTATATCCAGCAAAATCTTATATAAACAACAATATATCTATACTGTCAAATATAAGACATATATGAAATGTATTTTTGTTAAGTATTTAATAATTACTCTTTTTTAAATAATTTAACCTAAAGCAAGTCAATATGCAGAATCTTAAATTAATAACAGTTTATCTATACCAGGGCTCGGCAACTTTTTGATAACCATGTGCCGAGTTGGGTTTTTTAAAATCATTCAATGTGTCATCAGCATACGTATTTTTATACAAGGTCAATATACCTGTTCTACAATATATTTATACAGTGATATATATATTTTAGTATATATTAAAATCGAATATATACTTTAGTATATATTAAAATTGAAACAGCCAAATACCTTCTTTCCGTTGTAATTGTTATTGGTTTGGACTTCGTGATGTCATTTGAGGCCGGCCAGTGGAAATTGCTTGGCGTGCCACGTGAGCCACCTTTGCCGACCACTGATCTATACCATTTATACCAAATCTACTTCCAACGTAGTCCATAAAAATCTTCTGTGGAAGCATAATTGGGCCTTTATTCTGACTAATGGTCCAAAATGTGTTTCTAAATAAGAAAAGAAAACCGATCTCCCATTTTATATCCAGCAGAATCTTATATATACAAAGATTTATCTATATTGTCAAACATAAAACATATGTAATGTATTTTTGTTAAGTGTTTACCAACAGTTTATCTATACAAGGGCTCGGCATCCTTTGTTTTTCTTCAAAATCATTAAGTGTGCCTGCAGTATATGTATTCTATATAAAGTCAATATACATGTTCTACAACATATTTTATACAGTAATATATATATACTTTACTATATATTAAAATCGACTATATACTTTAGTATAGATTAAAATTGAAACAGCTAAATATCTACGTTGTAGTTGTCATTGGATCGGACTTCGTGATGTGATTTGCGGCTGCGTGCCATTCGAAATTGCTTGGCGTACCGCGTGTGGCACGCGTGCCATATATTGCCGACGGCTGATTGATACCATTAATACCAAATCTGCTACAAGCTTGACGATTGTGTCATGGATAACGAATCAAAATTGGAAATCGGTGAGGCAACTTTCAATTTCAGTCAGGCACGTCATATTCACTTATACGCAAATAAACTTGGGAAAGTAGGAATACACTTCTTCTCCCCCACATGATGGGTTAAATAGTAGGAATTGTATGAGTAAATCATTGTTACGATCTACAAATATTTTCTGGCTTTAAATAACCTGAAAAATGTTAGTATGATGTAAAAACAAAATCTCATTTTTTTTTTTTAATTTGTAATCTGAAGTGCTTATTCGATGGCAATATATGAAGAAAAAAAAGAACTTCATGTAATAAATTTCAAAATCATAAACGATCCATTTTCCATCGACTGAGACAATTCGGCCCATGAACGGATACTTGTCGTGGCGTAACAGCAAAGACATCTCCGCAGAAACACGATCGAGCATGTTCTGTTCCGCCGTAAAAGGTGGCCCGACGTGTCGAGATTGGAAAGGAAACCAAGTCCCTTCAAATACAGTGAGATATTGATTTTCAATCACTTAGAAATATACTCCGTAGAAATCTTTGATTTATCCTCCAAGATGGCAAGCAGAGCGTCTTCATCAACATCAGAAGCGTGGTTGATCATTTCGGTTAAAATCACCCGAAGAAAATGTGCCACGGGACGTTTTGTCTCTCCGAATACCTTGAGCAGGATCCGCATAAATCTTCATTGGCTGCATACCCGCTTTAGGCACGGGTTCTGCATATTCACAAGTACATAGACGCCAGTGTTTTTAACAACTGTCTCCCGTCGTTCTACAAGCTTGTTGGTGCCATTTTAAACGAATCTTCATTTTTCGTTAGAAGAATGTTAGGAGGTAGTTTTCGACTGATTGTACGAAGAGTCAAAGTGAGGAGAATACGCTTGGATGGTTGGTCCCATTTCAAATCTTTAAGCTTCTACAAGGTCTGTTTTGCAACATGCGGGGTTGCGTTGTCGTGGTGGAAAATAACACATTTTCAATTTGCCAAAATTGGCCGTTCTTTCTTAATATCAAAATTGCAATTGATAAATACGTAGCAATAATTCTTCGCAATTATTTTTACGCCGGCTGGAAGAAGTACCAATTGAACTATCCCCCTCTGAAATCCCACCAAAGAGACTGCAGTACCTTCATTGAATTCATGCCCGCTTTAAACACGGGTTCTGCAAATTCACAAGCTAGTTTCCAGCTCTGTGTGCGGCGAGCGTTATCATAAACGTTACATTGTCTATCGACTGTGAAAATTCTCTCCAAGAACGGCTACTTGTTGTGGGGTAACAGCAAAGACATCTCCGCAGAAACACGATCGAGTTTATTTTGTTCCGTCAACGAATGTGGCCTCAACGTGTTGAGTTTGGAAATGGACCCAAGTCCTTTCAAATGGCAGTTGAGATTTCGATTTTAAATCACTTAGCAATCGTTTCCGTCGAAATCTTATTATTTATTCTCCAAGATGGCAAACAGAGCATCTTCATCGACATCGGAAGCGTGGTTGATCGTTTAGGTTAAAATCAACCTAAAGAAATCTGTCAAAGGACTTTTCGAAGACCTGGAGCTTGATCCAAATAAAACCCCATTGGATGCACATGCTTGCTTTAGGCACGGATTCTGCATATTCACCAGCTTGTTTCCAGCTTCGTGTGCGTCGAACGTTATCATAAACGTTCCATTTTTCTTCGACCGGGACAATTCGGTCCAAGAACGGCTACTTGTCGTGGCGTAACAGCAAAGACATCTCCTCAGAAACACGATCGATCTCATCCTGTTCTGTCATAAAATGTGTCCTGACTTGTCGAAATTAGAAACGAACCAAAGTTCCCTCGAATACCGTGAGATATTGATTTTCAATCACTAAGCAATATTCTCCGTAGAAGTCTTTGATTTATCCTCCAAGATGGCAAGCAGAGCGTCTTCATCATCTTCTTCAGCGTGGTTGATCATTTCGGTTAAAATCACCCGAAGAAAATGTGCCACAGGACGTTTTGTCTCTCCGAATACCTTGAGCAGGATCCGCATAAATTTTCATTGGCTGCATACTCGTTTTAGGCACGGGTTCTGCCTATTCACAAGTACATAGACACCAGTGTTTTTAACAACTGTCTCCCGTCGTTCTACAAGCTTGCTGGTGCCATTTTTAACGAATCTTCTTCCAAAGGACTTTTTGAAGACCTGGTGCACGATCCAAATAAAACTCCATTGTATGCATGCCTGCTTTAGGCACGGGTCCTGCATATTCACAAGCTTGTTTCCCGCTGTGCGTGCATCGAATGTTATCATAAACGATCCATTTTTCATCGACTGTGTCAATTCGGTCCAAGAACCGCTACTTTTGATTCAACCGCGATGTTCTATGTTCTTAATGTTTTATTATACTTTTCTAACTTTCGAAGATGTATATCGGGATCGAAATTATGAATACATTTTCTAAAGTTCATATTTTTATTGACAAATATTTGAATCTGCGAATCGGGATCGAACTTTTGAATCAAATGTATAAAACTAATTGATATCCGGAAAATTGAGATAAGGTTAATCGAGATAGTACTTTATGAAATCATTGCAAAAGTTTAGAAAATTAAAAACTAAATTTTACATATTCATAAAAAATACATTTATTAGCCAAGTACATAGTTTCCCTGGCTTTTAATAACTGTCCCCAGACATTGGAACCCGTGTCTGGAGGTCCTACGATCTATAAGAAATTTGTCGACTTTCTATAAGACTTCTGGAAGTACCTGAATCCTTCTGGTGTGTTTCATCTTTACAAGAAGCTGATTAGACCAAAAGTGGATAATTGCTACCATAAGTGGTATACCGTTTCTCTGTCTTTTCTAAATCTGTTCAAAATCGTCTACGTGGTTTTGTGGGATACTTTATCCACTCAGCAGACGCAACTTTGCAATCTTGTCGCTATCAATCGCTATTCCCATGGCAAATGTCCAGATGAGTTCCATTTTTTAGTTCCACCATTTCAGTCTTTAAAATCAGGATACGTCTTGCTGTTTCCACGGAGTCGAACCACCCTAAATGTATGGAAAGTTACAACCAGACAGCTTTTTCCCAAGAACGTATAAAACAAAAACCTCCCTCAAGGATGTTTTCCTTGAACTCAAGAATTTTAACCTCTTCAAATCCACGGCCAGTCTCTATTGTTCCTCCTTAACCTTAAAATCTTCTTCTCCTACAACCTTGTCTTTCATTCATCAAGACGTTGACGTTCCACACTACTTCAAACAAAGTTTAGGAAGGAAAATCCCGTCAATAATGAAAAGAGCGATGACAGTTAACGGACTTAAGAAATCTATTTTCCTAAAATAATTGTTTTATAACTTTAAAACGGAACGAGCAGTGGCTATTCGATCAATGACTGTCGAATGTTTCCTTATAAGGAAGCGGCAAATATCACTAGTCATAACATTCGTCATAACCTTTTTAACATTATAAGTTCGCCTACCGCCCGGTTCATATTCCACCCAATCTTTTTGAACAGGATTAGAGGTTTATTCCTTGTTCCCTGTTTAGAAGTGTGTTTCTTTTTTTTTAATCGAGTTCACACCAAGCAAGGCAGTAAAGCTACTAAGACACAAGGGGTTAGTGGGTGTAGAAGAATTAGACGAATTAGTAAGAACAAAAGAAGAGTAATCAGGAGGACAGTAGATACCATTTTTTTTAAGCATTCAACCCCAGAACGGGGAGCCACTAGCACGCAAGGGGTGACAGAGTTGGAACGAGAGCAAATAGGAGTGATAGAGGAAAGGATGAAGGGGCGGTTAGGGGATAGATCAGGGCATCTGGAGACGCCGATTGACGTTCTATTTGAATAGTTGGAGATTAAAGTTATCAGGGAAACAAGAAAATGGGGAGGGAGTTCCACAGGCGAGAAGTGCGAGACATGAACGTATTGAAGTAGAAGAGACGGCTACATTTAACAGTTTCGACAGTGAAAGGGTGAGAGCGAGATGCCAGCCTAGTTGAGCGCTTAAATTCATGAAGTCTGGAAACCAGCGAAAGCAGCTTGTCGAACCAGTTACCGTGAAAGTATTTGTTAAAAAAAGACAGAGGGAGGCAACGGCACGTCTGCGAGACAACGGCTGCAGACGAGATGACAGATCAGGGCCAATTACATTGCATATCCGTATTTTGATTTTATCAAGGACCTTGAGACAATTAGAAGGGGCCCCAGCAAATTTTTGAAGATTAACGTTGGTTGGTAAGTATGGAGCCAGAAGTGAGTTCTACATGTGAGACGTGCGAGAAAATAAACTGTTAGCATAAAACTTATGGTCACATCTAGTCAACTCAACTGTAAATTAATTAGGCCGCGTCACCAATCTAGTACTGCGCTAAAATTAAAAAAAGTTCAGGTATCATAGTGAAGATATTATCCGTACAATTACCATGAAAGTATTTATAAAAATGAGCAAGGGAAGCGACTTTACGGCGGCTGGAAATTCATTGATGTCGAGGCACTAGATCAGGACCAATAATATTGCTGATTCATCTTTGGATTTTATCAAGGATCCTCAGCTATATAGCAGAATATATGGCATATATATGGTATATATGGCAGCAATATTCTAAACATAGACGAATGGTATTCTTATAGATATATAAAATCGTTTCTGGAGAGAAAAGTTGTCCCTCACGACACAGTGACCTAACTTTCCTAGCAGCTGACTAAGTAATGGATTCCAGAGGTGGATTAACCATTAAACAAAATAAGCACGTGCTTAATGCATCTAGGGAAGGAAGCACCAAAGAAATTGTAAGGATATGATGTTGTACACGTCTAAAGAAATAGGTCGAACACGATTAACATTTGAATCAACATGGCGCCATTATGAAGGGCAGACAACTGACCTGCAGCGAATCTTCATTGATATTCTGATTGGTTCATAAGGTAATGAGCAAAGGGAGATAATGAGGATTGTATTTACTCTATAAAGCTATAGCGAAGAAAACGGTGACTTACCTCGTCAAACCAAGCGACAACGTGTCGCGTGTATCCTACGACGGAAAATGTGGCGAGAAAGAAAATTACTTATTAATATATGTCCTTCTAAAGTTTTTTTTATTCACTTTCACTCCTAGTAGCCCCTTGCATCTAAGTGGCAGTATCCCTTTTGTTTAGAGTGTATTTACTCTAAAAACATCAATTTGAGTCACTCTCAAGCCTTGTAAAGGGCGAATTTGTATAAAAGAAAAACTCGGGTCGCTGGGGTTTTATCTTCTGACTTAGATGTTTACCTATTTGCAGACAGCAGTATTTTATTACCTATGGAATAAACGCCCACCTGGGAACTTCGTTTGTTGATTTTTTTTTTTTAATTTAGACATGCGGCAAAACTAACCTCCAATTTACTTAACTAATTACTGACCTAATTTTAATAGATGCAGGACTTATTTACAGTATTCTACTATACTACACTATACTATACTATACTATACTATACTCGTCCGTCCACTGTTCATCAACGTTTTTAATCGTTTCACACCAAGAAGATAGAAGCACGGCAAAGGAATCAGAGAACCGAGTTCGATTTCCAGTCGAGTTCATTGCCATCACGTAGGAAAAGTGAGATTTCATAGCTCCCTCCCCAACTATGAGTAAACAGCAGGACAGACTGGGACGTATAGCCTTGGTTGACAACCAGTCTAGTAGAAGGAAAAATGAATTCAGACCACATACTGCCTTGTAGGTAATGACTCTTTAAATTATGAGAGTAGAGAGCAGGGTAACCTCAACATCCCCGATGCAAAAGGTACAGGCAACCACGGCACAATTCTACCTTGAATATCATTATGAAGCACGATTATGAGATGCAGAGGAATGGTGACCAGAGCGGCACAAAAAGCGATAACTGAATAAATGACTGAAGGTGATAATGCCACTAAGACGCAAAAAGTTACTGGGAGTGAAAGTGAATGAGAAGACTTTAGTGAGGAGAAAGGACAATAAAAGAACAGGTTTCAGGAAGACAGAAGATGGCGATAATGCCACTCAGGTGCAAGGGGTTACTGGGAGTGAAAGAAAATGAGAAGACTTTAGTGAGGAGAAGTGAGGAAAAGGACAATAAAGGAACAGGATTCAGGAAGACAGGAGATGGCGATAATGCCACTAAGACGCAAGGGGTTACTGGGAGTGAAAGAGAATAAGAAGACTTTAGTGAGGAGAAGTGAAGAAAAGGACAGTAAAAGAACAGGTTTCAGGAAGACAGAAGATGGCGATAATGCCACTAAGATGAAAGGGGTTACTGGGAATGAAAGAGACTTTACAAAGGACAATAAAGAAACAGTAGGTAGAAAGAGTGTTCCACAAGCGAGAAGTAAGAGAAAAGAAACTATTAGAATAGAACTTACGGTCCCATTTAGTTATTTCAGAAGTAAAACGATGAGACCTAATTGCCAATCTAGTAGTAGGCTTAACTTCATTTGGTTGAAGTACGGAGGACGGGGGCTCATTAGAACAACTGCCATGAAAATATTTATAGAAAAGACAGAGGAAAGACATCTCTTGACGTTGGGATAGTGACTGCCATCGAGTTGCCAGATCGGAATTAAGAACTTTATAGATTCTTCTTTGGATTTTTGTTAGGAATTTCGGGATATACAGCAAAAGCATTCGACCCGATATGGCAGCAGTTCTCCTTTCAAGACTATAATTTGTTTAAACCAGCAAATAAATGTTTGCCTTTTCTTTCAGAATCAATCATGGGTTAATATGATTGAAATATTAGAGGGTTTTTTTTTTTACCGGAATATCGATAATGATTCACAAATAAATTTTCCTGTTCGCTAAATTTCAGCGTCCGCAACAAAAAGATATCTTTCTTTATTTCCAGTATATTTTAATGTAGACAAACCACTGATCCATTCGTATTTCCAGTTTGATCACTGTTAAAAAAAAAACCAAGGCAATCAAACACTGCTTTATCTACATTCATATTTATCACGTCATCACAAACGACGCCGTATACATAACGTATATTTTAAGTATTTTCTACCGTGAGCTGGTCATATGCCGGTTATCAAATATATTTTCCAGTTGATATTGTTGTAGTCTTCTCTTTCATGGTGTGATTGCTTTTCACACGCGATTGAAATTAATAATATTAATGCATATTTTTTCATGTTGACATTTCACCGTGTTTTTCTATACGAAAAATGGAATGTACATTATTTACATTATTCGGACTATTGTCCTCATCTTTGTCGCCATATTTATTACAACGTTTCGGCCGTTCAGTATCTGTCTATATTTCTGAGATGAGGTATTATGTACACTATTTACATTATTCGGACTATTGTCCTCATCTTTGTCGCCATATTTATTACAACGTTTCGGCCGTTCAGTATCTGTCTATATTTCTGAGATGAGATATTATGTACATTATTTACATTATTCGGACTATTGTCCTCATCTTTGTCGCCATATTTATTACAACGTTTCGGCCGTTCAGTATCTGTCTATATTTCTGAGATGAGGTATTATGTACACTATTTACAGTATTCGGACTATTGTCCTCATCTTTGTCACCATATTTATTACAACGTTTCGGCCTTTCAGTATCTGTCTATATTTCTGAGATGAGGTATTATGTACACTATTTACATTATTCGGACTATTGTCCTCATCTTTGTCGCCATATTTATTACAACGTTTCGGCCGTTCAGTATCTGTCTATATTTCTGAGATGAGGTATTATGTACACTATTTACAGTATTCGGACTATTGTCCTCATCTTTGTTGCCATATTTATTACAACGTTTCGGCCTTTCAGTATCTGTCTATATTTCTGAGATGAGGTATTATGTACACTATTTACATTATTTGGACTATTGTCCTCATCTTTGTCACCATATTTATTACAACGTTTCAGCCGTTGTACACACTGGCCTTCTGCCGGTGGTTGGAATGTCGAACTGAACCTTTTATTTCGCTCACTGGGGTAAACTTTTCTAATTCCACGTGTCATGTTTTAATAACAGCGAAATAAAGGCTTCAGTTCGACATTCCAGCCACCTGCCTTCTTCAGTTGGTTGGAATGTCAAACTGAACCCCTTATTTCGCTCACTGGGTTTAGACTGTTCTAGTTCCACATGCCATGTTTAATGGATGTCAGTTATCAGTTATCTCCTGTTAATTTCCCTCTGAAAGTTCTCCACTGTCTTAATCGGGTATTGAACTCACGCTCTTTGGGTCCTGTCACTGGATCTAACTAACGCCTTTATCCACTGTGCCATATGTCCACATACCTCATCTCAGAAATATAGACATATACAAAATGGAATGTATTTTCATCTTTTCGTCCGGCAAGGAAAACCTAATATGCAAAAAGCAAAATAATCATGTGCCGTTAGTAGAGATGGTACTATAGCTGTGAATACAGTTTTTCATGTGACAAGGAAAACCCAATATGCAAACAGCAAAAGAATCATGTGCCATTTGTAGAGATGGTACGATAGCTGAGAATACAGTTTTTCAAGTTTTTGTGAGTTTCAGAAGTGGAAATTTGGATCTGGAATAAATAGAACGTTTCGGGAGGTGAGCCAGTATTGAAGACAAAATCGAAATGATGGTTAAAATTATTGGCGGTCAAACGACACAGACTGTTGCAGAGGTACTCCATATCTTATTGATGCTCAACATATCGTCCGTTAAATGCCAGGACCCTGGGATGCCCGGCGATTTTAAGGATTGCATTTCCATCTGCGATGCTCTGATAAAACGCAAAAATCGACCCATTTTTTAAAATTTGAACGATCACAGGAGATGAAAAATGGATACTTTACAACAATG
Source organism: Acanthosepion esculentum (assembly GCA_964036315.1). Classification (NCBI taxonomy): domain Eukaryota; kingdom Metazoa; phylum Mollusca; class Cephalopoda; order Sepiida; family Sepiidae; genus Acanthosepion; species Acanthosepion esculentum. The sequence goes on along the minus strand of OZ038516.1, from coordinate 53,065,631 downwards.
TAGAGTAAAAAATGTCATGGGATAAACAAAACTAACCACTGTAAACTACACCACAATCCGGGTTGTATCCTAAGAAGATCGTGTTGTGTATCTGGTGGTATTGTTTCACGCCATAAGCTGTCATCTTCAGTGATATAACGATCACTTAAATAGTGAAAGTAGTATTCAACCATATAGTGTTTATTTCTATGTCTATACTGTTTATATAAGTCTGTGAGTGTTATTTTTAATCGATATTTTTATACTATTGTTCAACCAAGTTGTGGTTCAAGAATTTCTCAGTGTATAAGGTTACAGATGGGAATATTGTAAGTACGTAAACGGAGAGCTGAAGTACATATGATGAGTACATATGATGAGGATGTGTTGGGTAGATAACAGCTGACATTTGATTTGAGGAAGCCATAGATAGATAGATAGATAGATAGATAGATATGAAGTATTATGGGGTATTTATGAAAAGCTTATAGATAGATATATAGATAGATAGAAAATGAAAAGACAGATAAATAGATATGAAGAAACTGTAATAGATAGATAGATAGATAGATAGATAGATAGATATGAAGAGACTGAAATAGATAGATAGATTTCGCTCAGTGGAGTAGACTGTTCTAGTTCCACATGCCATGTTTTAATTAATGTCAGTTATCAGTCAAATATCTGATAACTGACATACATGGTTCAGTTCGACATTCCAATAACCTGAAGAAGGACGGAGCGTACAACAGCCGAAACGTTGTAATAAATATGGCGACAAAGATGAGGACAATAGACCGAATACTGTAAATAGTGAGAAATTAACTTATTCTAAAAATTACTTCAGTCACAAATAAAAATTTCCATTGGAATGCAACTATTAATTCATTATTATAAATGGATCGATACATGTTGAGAAACCTGTAAATCATTCCTTCAGCTAGTATAAAGTAAATGATACAAACAGTGGTTTTTACTCAATCTATTCTTTCTCTCATATATATATATATATATATATATATATAAATATATATATATATATATATATGTAATGGACTCTCGAACGTATGAGGGTCAGACAGATCAGGTCCCAGAAACTGAAAGCCCGACAGCCGCACAGGATTTGATTATAGTGGTGAAGGCTTTGTGCAGGGCCATCCACACTTTTTGGAGGGACGAATACAGGGACCTGGTGCAACGGATGCTTGTGGCCAAACGACCCTCCGCAGGTTTTGAATTCAGATTTGTCCTTCTCCTAGACCAGTTGCATCCAAGACTATAGAACCCAGTCTGTCCTGCTATTTACCCATAGTTGGAGGGAGAAGAAGAGGATTCACACCTTTCCCAAGGGTATTAGCACGTAAGTGTGTGTGTGTGTGTGTGTGTGTGTGTGTGTGTGTGTGTGTGTGTAATTTGGCAGCAACTTTTCTTTTAAGCATGTGTTGAATGTTAAAGACAACATCGTCCTGCATATTTACTTTTGAATTTTCTCATTTTCTAATGACTATTTATTTGAAAATTATATCGAAATAAATAAATATTGTATATGTCTTGTGCTAACCGTATTTGGAAATTAAAACACCACTACTATACACTAAGACATATACATAATGCACACACTCAATTAAGCTGAAAAATCAAATCATCCTTGATAATGGCTACAGGGATAGCCGAAAGCGCTCGGAAAAATAAGACATTTGGACAGTTCTTACACACCCTTTGTCCAGCAAAGAAAGCTCTTGTTCGTACGCAAGAAAAATTAAATAAAAAACTTAGTACACGTACACGTAGTACCTTGTCTGTCGTTTTTAATGAAACTTGCATAAAAGAAGAATTGCTGCCTAAACATACAACTATATTAATATTAGTATATAATAATTTTTTGTGCAGTGGTTCCCTGAGATATTAAAATTATTTCAAGCGTTACACAAGGGTAAAAAGAGGTGAGAAACTCTGGCTTAGATAATCTACCAAACTTGCTAGCCATATGCGGAATTTTAAAGAAATAAACAACAGGCACCTGTTCGTAAGTTGGAAAATGGAAAAAAAGGGGCAAAGCACACAGCAATGCATTTGTTATATTCGTTAATGTAAGAAACTAGCGATTATGCCATTTCCAGATCCAAAAGCTTTTTTAAACCAGAGATCTGAAATCTTATGTCCTTGCCTTCATGGTGATGGAAAGCGGCCGGATGGCATTACCATCTTCCATTTTAAAATGGGTAAGTCGTTGATTTGGGATGCGACGTGTGCTGATACATTTTCGGCCGGTAATTTGATCCGCGGTTGAGCCGGGGTTCGTCGCCCGAGACGCAGAGATAAAAAAAAATAGCTAAATATTCTTCTCTTGTTGATAGATTTTTTTTTACTCCTGTGGCAGTGGAGACTTCAGGGGTTATTGGCCCTCGTTCGATGGTGTTTTTTCGGAGGACTGGCGCGATTGCGTCTCGATTAAGGAACGAGCCTCGCGAAACGGAGTGGCTCTTGCAGCGTGTCTCACTGGCGACGGTTCGAGGTAATGCTTTCTCCATCATAGCGGCTGGCAGAGGATAGAAAAAAAATTTGTTTATAGTTACGTTGTTCTGGAATTGTAATCATTGACCGACTGAACTTGCTTTGTTTCAATTATTGTTTCCCTTAGATTGAACTTACCATTTCTTTTTATACTATAATGTATTTCAGTGTTATCCAATAAATCTATCATTTGTTCGTTGTGTAAAAAATTTTCTTAAGTGAATATGAGGCCGGATAAAAAATGTAATTTAAAACCCCACTGTTATTTTTACAATACGTTTGCTTCTCTTCCTTTCTTGCCCTATATTTACAAGACACCCTTCCTTAAATTTACATTAAATTTGCTTTTCTTTTCTACTTTTCTTTATACATTTACGATACACTTGCTTGCTTGGTTTCTTCTTTTCTCTTGTTCTCTTCACTCTTCTTCTTTTTCTTCTTCCTCCTCCTTACCCCCCTCCTTTCTATTACACTCAACGTTAGGCGTGTGACCGTCGTGCGTTTCTTTATTTTTAAAAAATGATAATGTCGCGTTCTTTGTAATTTGCTTTAAAATAAAGCGTTGGATGGTCAGTTGATAGAATTAAGCTGATGAAACCGTGAGGTCGAAACCAAGGTCGCGTATCCTATCTGACCTCGTAATTTGTAAAGGTTATATATATATATATATATATATATATATATATATATATATATATATATATATAAAGGTTATATATATATATATATATATATATATATATATATATATATAAAGGTTATATATATATATATATATATATAAAGGTTATATATATATATATATATATATATATATATATATATATAAAGGTTATATATATATATATATATATATATATATATATATATATAAAGGTTATATACATATATATATATATATATATATATATAAAGGTTACATATATACATATATATATATATATATATATATATATATATATATATATATATATAAAGGTTACATATATATATATATATATATTTATATAGGGTGACCCAAAAAACGGGAATCTTTGAAGTGCGTATTGCCAGACATGAGCAAGTGGCAACACTGCGAGACAGTGACCTTGAACAAGTAAACATTTTACCATTTTAGTAAGGAGAATGAAATTCACAGCATCCCAGCTGAGATGTTGCAGCAGTCAATGAGGAATCTCAACAGCAGATTTCAAGAATGCATTCGTACAGGAGGACGCCATCTACAGGACGTAATTTTAAAAAAATTAAAATTCCATCATTGTTTCTTAAATGGCATGTTTTAAGGTTTCAATTACTATGAATTAAATATTTTTTCTTCCATCACTCTTGGTGTTATTGGATTGTTAAAAAGTTCCCGTTTTTTGGGTCACCCTGTATAAAGGTTATATATATATATATATATATATATATATATATATATATATATATATATATATATATATATATATCCGATGCGATGAGGACGAAAGTAATATATAAATTCCAACGTTCGCAGCGTTAATTCAAAAAAGAGCTCGATACAGATAGTAGAGCGATAATTATTTATTTATTATAATTTTATCATATAGACAAAACCATTTTACTCACTACAAAGATGCAACTTCGTTTCAGTGCATTTCAACTGCACATCTACGGGTGAGGGTTGGAAATGGTTATGAACGATCCTGTTTGTAGGCAAGCCCGGATGTAAAACGTCACTTCCTTTTTCCATTATTTGAGAAGAAAAATGTACTTACAAAATATACATAGAGTATCTAAGTGAAATATTAGTAGTTGTTGACAGTTTGTATCTATAAAAAGAATGTATAAACATAAAAATGTCTTTATATATATATATATATATATATATATATATATATATATATATATATATATTATCAAAGGGTTTAAGTCCGACATTTATTTTAATATATTTTCCGTTTTTTACGTTATTTTTATAGATATAATTTAAGTAAATGGTCTGTTTTTTATTAAACAGTATTAATTAAATTTATTTAAATAAATTATATCTGAGAAAATAACGTATACGAAAATATATATATATTTATAAATATTCAAAAATAATGTTTAAGCTAATAAATGATATATATATATATATATATATATATATATATATATATATATATATATATATATATATATATATATATATATATATATATATATATATATATATATACACAAATGAAGTGAGCACGAATCAAATATAAATTCAAACGATCATAATATTAATTTAAAAATAGCGATTAATACAATACTAGACCAATATTCTTTATTGTAGTATATGTCTAAAAACCACCAAAGCTAATGCACTCATAATTCGATAGATTTTGACTCACAAGAAAAATATTTTTAAGTATTGTAAAAAGTTTTGGTAGCATTATTTGTATTAAGCTTTTAATTTTCGCTTAGTAAATATAGTCTTCACTTAAAAACTGAATAACCTACCCCATGCGCTGCATGAAAGAATTTTAAAACATTTTTTAAAATTAAAGAAATAATGAAAAAATTTAAAGAAAAATGCAAACAATTCTTGTAAAAATTCTTTGTTCATCAAAAAAAAAATTTTCTTCAGATAATAATTTGGAGAATATTTTTTAAAAGTTGGCATTAGTTGGGGAAAAAAAAAATGATTATTTAACTTCTCCAAGGAGTCCTGCTTATAAAAAAAGTTTTCGAACTCTTTTAAATTCTATAAAATTTCATGAAATTAATTTATGGTGGGGGGGGGGTAACAGATGTAAAAAAATATTTTTACTGAGATTTTCTAAAAATAAAAATTTCAAAATTTTTCTTGAAAGTCCTGAAAGTTTCATTTAAATTAAAGAATTATTTGATTTTGCAATAATTTCAAAATTAATGGGTTTTCCCCCGAAACTGCTACACTAAAAATGGCGATGACCACAAGTCGTACGGTTTTAACAAAAAAAAAACGAGATTTTTGACCCAAATTTAAAACGTGTTAGAAAGAAGAAATTTTTTTAAAAAAATACTTTGTTCTTTCCTCTTAATAATAACATACATATTTTTATGATGAAACTTTATTTTTATTAAGTTTCGGAGCTGTTATTATTCTATACTGATTTTTAGCGAATTATTGGAGGTACCTAATTGTGAAGTAAGATGTCATGAAACACAGATTTAAAATTACAACGGGTACATATGGAATATTTGAAACAGGATTTCTGATACAATGTTGACGATAAATGGTTGACACTTTCACTGAGGAAGCAACGTCACTTAATAATCATTTCATAATATGTAAATAATATGATTCTTTAAGAAATAAAAGAAAAAGCAAAAAAAATATTTAACAAAATAACAAAACAGAATATTAAATAAAAATGTTTAAATAAATGAAAATTTTAAGTATATAGATCATATAAAATAATAAGATATATATAAATTATACTCAATGGAATGCAATAGTTAACAAATGGTTTTATATGGGGTATTAATAAAACAAAACTATAGCTAATGTTAAAGCAACAGCCAAACGTATATACCTCTAGATAAAATATTAGCAATAACGTTAGAACGAATAACGTACATGTATACTACATCTAAAAAGTTTAAATTACTATGTATAAGTTTTAAATGTTTACCACAAGATTATTCAACATAAAAGAAGTAATTGTCAAATTTTAAAGTTTAGCAAGATTGTAGGGTCAAAGGCGAAATATGTTTACCATTGACAGTTCGAATCTTAATAAATCGTCTCTCTTTAAAAATCTTATTATC
>OZ038516.1:53049397-53051897 GCA_964036315.1 Acanthosepion esculentum | reverse complement strand
TGCCTTCTAAGGTCTTCATCAATTCTTACCGTTTCCGCCTGAACTCTGAAATTTTATTCGCTAATTAAATCTTGGCCTCTTCAAGTCTAGAATTGTCTGTCTGTTATTACTGTTATCTTTCTCTTTCTTACCCTAATACAACTCCACACAGTAACCTCCTACCTTGAGTGACACTTGTGCTTTGTATTGGGTGAACATTAGTAAAAAAAATAATAATAATCTAATATCCGCGAATCACACACTAGAGACATAATAAATGAATATTTAATTTTAATCGTATTTGATATGCGACAATTGAACTCGCAAGAAGTTTTTGCCTAAGTAAGTTATTTTCTCATTCTTGATATCAAATATGCGGTTGAAATTATTTCTGAGTATAACTAATGCATTGGATAAATTGCTGTGTGCATTTTTTTACGTGTGTATGTGAATGTAATCATAGAGACATTGATAACCACTTGCGTTCTAATTGCTTTATGCCTAGCTTGGGTGAAATGAATAAAAAGATAGATAGATAGATAGATAGATAGATAGATAGATAGATAAGTAACAGACTGAGATAGACAGAATATATATATATATATATATATATATATATATATATAGAGAGAGAGAGAGAGAGAGAGAGAGAAAGAGAGAGAGGGGGAGATAACGAACAGAGTGAGATAGATAGATAGATAGATAGATAAGAAACAGACTGAGACAGATAGCTAGCTAGACAGGTAGATATAGAGAAGACTGATATATATATATATATATATATATATATATATATATATATATATAGAGAGAGAGAGAGAGAGAGAGAGAGAGAGAGAAAAGAGAGAGAGATAGATAAGAAACAGACAAAGACAATTAGCTAGCTAGACAGATAGATAGGGAGCAGACTGTTATCTATATATCTATCTATCTATCTATATATATATATATATATAGATAGATAGATAGATAAGGAACAGACAGATAGACAGAATATATATATATATATATATATATATATATATATATATATTGAGAGAGCGAGAAGAGAGAGTGAGTTAACGAACAGACTTAGATAGATAGATAGATAGATAGATAGATAGATAGATAGATAGATAGATAGATAAGAAACAGACTGAGACTGATAGCTAGCTAGACAGATAGATAGGGAGAAGACTGATATATATATATATAGAGAGAGAGAGACAGAGAGACAGACAGACAGAGAGAGAGAGAGAGGGAGATTTCCATTTAGAAACACTTTATTATTTTTAATTATTTTTCATAAGAAATCTGTCTGATAATGCGATTTTTAATTTTCTTTTACACATATTCCTGTTTTAATATTTTGATATATCATAATTTGTGCTGTTTTGGAGGAAATATTTGGACCGATGTATTCCTCAGTCTAATACACGTGCAATTTTTATCAGGCAAAGTATTTTTTTCCTGAATAAGACATTCGGAAAAATTAGTTTGGACTTCTTAAGTTAAGTTAGGTACCATTTCATATCCTGTACATAGATTAAGATATCGTTGGATTTTCCCTTCTTTTCTTTTTATTAATTTCTATTCCTGAAGAGGTTATCCTAAGTGCTACAATATCGTAAAAATAATATCAATCTGAAAATATATGTATATCTCGAAATTTATCCGTCTGTTCATTCGAAGTTTGCAAATGTTTCCCGTGTATCGCCTGACATTTCACTCATCTGTCGAAATTACCGCCAATTAATTATCCGTATTTTTTATATTTTCTTTACGTTTAGGGCAATAAAAACAATATTGTCGAAATTTTATTCTATTATGACTTAGCGATGAGCGTTAACATCAAGAAAGTTTTCGTCGGCCTAAGATAAGTATCGGGAATATTTTTTATTTTATTAATAAAATATTTATTACTCAAGATCAGTTCTTCTCAAGCTTATCTTACTAATGGATTACTTTATTCTTAATATTTTTGGTGATATACCAATAACTATTCGGTGAAAAAAAAAAAACCTTATTTTATTTTTTTACTTATAAATAAGTTTAGGAATTGTATTACAGAAATAGTAAATGCATCTGCTTTATTTTGAAGTAAAAATAATTTAATGAAAATAAAACTTGTATTTAACAACAAAATTCTATGGAACATTTATGTACACTAGTACATATATAGGCCTTTAGAATGAACGGTTTTGTCAGAAATGGCCCTTCAGCGGAAGAGGTTAATGCTATTAATCCGTCCTTTATATATAATCCTTATATAATTTATATATGAAATTAATTTTATTATTAATTGAAAATTTTTTAATATTTTATATTAATTAATTAATATTAATATATAAGTATTTTATTTTATTAATATTTAAAATTAATATTATTATTTATTATTAATATATTGAATTAAATTATTTGATAAATTATAATATTCAAATAATTTTCCTTTATACATATATATATATATATATATATATATATATATATATATATATATATATATATATATATATATATATATATATTCTTCCTTTATTTA
>OZ038516.1:53031897-53044397 GCA_964036315.1 Acanthosepion esculentum | reverse complement strand
AATAAAAGGAAAGTAGGAAGGAAATTAAAAGAGAAAAGAAGGAAATAAAGAATGAAGAAAGGAAATAATTTAAAAGAGAAATGAAGGAAGGAATGGAGGAATGAAGGACATTAAAACCGAAAATGAAGGAATGAATGAATTATATTAAAAGCGAAGAGGAATGAAAGAATGAAGGATAGACATTAAAAGCAAAATGAAGGAGGAAATGAAGGAAGGAATTAAAAGCGAAATCGAAGGAAGGAAGAAAGAAAGAAAGAAAGAAAGAAAGAAAGAAAGAAAAAAATAAAGAATGGAAGGAAGGAAATTAAAAGGAATATGAAAGACTGAATGAAGGACGGGATGAAATTAAAAGCGAAAAAGAAGGAAAGAATGAATGAAGGAATGAATGTATGAAATTGAAAGTGATATGAAAGAAAGGGAGGTATTAATGAAGGAAATCAAAACCGAAACGTAAGGAAGTGATAAGGCAAGAAAATTGAAAGCGAAGGTAGGAATGAAAGAAGGAAATTAAAATCGCAAAGGAAGGAAATAATGAACAAAGGAAAGTATTTAAAAGCGAAAATGAAGGAAGGAATAAAGGATGGAAGTTAAAAACCAAAAGGAAGAAAAAAATGAAAAGCGAAATGGAAGGAAAGAAATTAAAAGCGAAAAGGAAGGAATCAATGAATGAAGAAAAGAAGAAAGGAAAGGATTTAAAATCAAAATGAAGCAAGGAATCATGGAAAGAAATTAAAAGTGAAAATGAAAGTAGGAAGGAAGGAAGGAAGGAAGGAAGGAGATTAAAAGCGAAAAAGAAGGAAAGAAGGAAGGGAGAATTCTAAAAGAGTAGATAAAAAAACGGAAAATGGAGTGGAAGGAAGAAGTAGCCATGTTTCCCACAAAAGAGAAAATGGCAAGTTTAACGAAAATAGATAACTTAGACTGTTGGAATGACAGAAATAAAAAGTAATTGATAGTGAAATGAAGGAAGGAACATAGAAGAATGGTACAAGGAAGAATGGTACAAGAAAGCACGGAGTAAGCAAAGAAGAATTTAACCAAAAAAAACAAAAAGAATAGACAAAACAGAAAAAGAAACGATGGAAGAAAATAAAGGAGAAAAGAAGCGAGGAAAGAAAGAATGATTATAGGAAGGAATGACGATATGAAAGAATAATGAAATTAATAAAGAATAAAAAAAAAGGGAAGAATGAAGAAAGAGTGAAGTTTAAGGAAAAGAGAGAAGAGTCATTATAGGAAAAACAGAAAGAAAGGAAAAAAAAGAATGAAAGTAAAAGCAAAAAAGAAGTATGAAAAAAAAAGTATGCGGATTTTGTCAGAATTCGAACCTGCAACCGCTATGGTGAAATCTCATTGGATCAGACGTGCCTAATCCATTTTGTAAAAAATCGAAAAAAAAAAATTTTTTTTTTGTAAAAATCGACACAAAATGGCATTATTCGGGCCTTATTTTGCAGGTAGACATCTACCTGCAAAATAAGGCCCGAATAGTGCCATTCGAACGGAAATTTCATGTCGATTTTTCAGCCCAAGCAAGGCTGGAAGCCACTAGCATGCAAGGGGTTACAGAAGATTTGGAGCGAGAGCAGATAGGAGTGGTAAAAGAGAGGATGTGGAGAAAGATAATGGATCGATCAGGGCAAGGGGGTTACAGAAGATTTGGAGCGAGAGCAGATAGGAGTGGTAAAGGAGAGGATGTGGAGAAAGATCGTGGATCGATCAAGGCAAGGGGGTTACAGAAGATTTGGAGCGAGAGCAGATAGGAATGAAAGGGGAAAGGATGTGGAGAAGGGAAGTGGATAGATCAAGGCAACTGGAGATGTCGATTGACATTACACTTAAATAGTTGGAGATTATATTTGTCAGGGAAACAGGAATAAGGAAGGGAGTTCCACAGGCGAGAGGTGCGAGACATAAAGCTATTGGAGTAGAAGAGACATCTACATCTAAAAGTTTCAACAGTGAAGGGGTGGGAACGGGATGCCAGCTTCGTAGGACTCTTAAATTCATGAGGCCTGGGAACCAGCGAAAGCAGCTCATCGGAGCAATTACAATTGTTATTTGCTATTCGAGTAGCAGGTCTGTTTTTTTTAATTAAACAGTATTTTTTATCGAACTACATCTACAGACCTGAATATTTCTCGAATATCCATGTCGAAACGAAGAAACGTGTACTGAACTATCCCATGCTATCCGTCCCCCTATAGAGTAGCGAAGGCTGGGAATCTCCTCAAAGATAAAGAAGAGACTTGAAGCAACAGAAATATGGTTCTACAGAACAAGTCATAATTTACATATCATTAAGAAAAAAATAACTGCAGTCGGGTTTGTCCTTGAGTTGATAGTCCATGGTGTTCTCCGTATCTTCCTATAGAACCACATTTCTGCTTCCTCATGTCTCTTCTTCTTCTGTGAGGACGTTCTCCAGCAATTCCTGCTATAGAGGGGGACCGATATTACATAACAGATTTATGTTTCTAACGAAATTCTCCTGTATCTTAATATTTCGTTTATGTTATGGAAGGCATCTTTCGCTATCCTAAGGAGCCTTAGGGTTTGGATGTCCACGTTTTAAATACTTACTAGAAATTTAAACTTTTACATTTGCTTGATTTTTTAGTCTCCAATTCGTAGTCTGCATCTTGGACTGTTTCTTTTTGTTTCCAGCCATGCACTATGCCTTATTTCAATTGATGTAAAGTCGTTTTTCTTGCTTTCTCTCAAAATCGGATTCCAAGACGCATTGTGATGGCCAGAATTGCATTCCAAAAGTTAAACAGAATATTAAGAGACAAAAAAATATCGTTAGAAACGAAGAAAAGAGTGCAGAAGTGTTACGTGCTCCTTATCCTCGTTTCTAGTATCGAAGGCTTGACTGTCTCCTCGAAGATAAAGGAGCGACTTGGAGCAACAGGAGGAGGGCATTCTCCTGCAATCCCTGCCAGGGTTTGTGGTCGAGTTGATAATCCATTGTATTCTCTATATCTTCCTAGAGATCCCCATTTCCGCTGGCTCAAGTCTCTTCTTCCTCTTTGAGGGCGTTCTCCAGTAATCCCTGCCAGGGTTTGTGGATGAGTTGATAGGTAAACATTTGTCAGGTTTACTCTGGCGTCTGAAAGTTTCAATCTGGAAGATAGCCACTGTAGGAGAGTGTTTCTGAACTCATGGCCACGAACACAATTAATGAGTCCTGACAGGTAACCAGGTGAATCCCAGGTTGACAGAAGATTAATATATGAATTAATTTTAGATGTTTTTTTAAAAAATCTTTTTCGCCTCAAGCGAGGCTATAAAGCCACTAAGACACAAGGGCTAACGATGTGTCAGATGGATTTAACTGTATCATCCATTTTCACAGGCCTTAAACTGTGTCAGCCAGCTTCAGATTGATTTAACTGTGTCATCCAGCTTCACATAACTTTTATTGCGTCATCCAGCTTCACATGGTTTTAAATGTGCCAGGCACTTTCACATGAATTTAAATGAGTCCTGTTGCTTCAGATGGCTTTAAATGTTCTCAGGCCGTTTCAGATAGAATAACTGTGTCATCCATCCATGCATGGTTTAGCTGTGTCATCCATCTTCACATTGCTTTAAATGTGACGTACAAATTCAGATGGCTTTAACTGTGACATCCAGAGACAGATAGCTTTAACTGTGTCAACAAGGTTCACATGGCGTTAACTGAGAAATACAGCTTCAAATGGCCCTAGATCTGTCATCCAGCTTCAAATGGCCCTAGATCTGTCATCCAGCTTCATATGGACCTAGATCTGTCATCTAGCTTCAAATTGCCCTAGATCTGTCATCCAGCTTCATATGGACCTAGGTCTGACATCTAGCTTCAAATGGCCGTAGATCTGTCATCCAGCTTCATATGGACCTAGATCTGTCATCTAGCTTCAAATGGCCGTAGATCTGTCATCCAGCTTCATATGGACCTAGATCTGTCATCCAGCTTCATATGGACCTAGATCTGTCATCTAGCTTCAAATGGCCGTAGATCTGTCATCCAGCTTCATATGGACCTAGATCTGTCATCCAGCTTCATATGGACCTAGATCTGTCATCTAGCTTCAAATGACCGTAGATCTGTCATCCAGCTTCATATGGACCTAGATCTATCATCCCGCTTCAAATGGCCCTAGATCTGTCATCCAGCTTCATATGGACCTAGATCTATCATCCAGCTTCAAATGGCCCTAGATCTGTCATCCAGCTTCATATGGACCTAGGTCTGTCATCTAGCTTCAAATGGCCGTAGATCTGTCATCCAGCTTCATATGGACCTAGATCTGTCATCTAGCTTCAAATGGCCGTAGATCTGTCATCCAGCTTCCTATGGACCTAGATCTGTCATCTAGCTTCAAATGGCCGTAGATCTATCATCCAGCTTCAAATGGCCCTAGATCTGTCATCCAGCTTCATATGGACCTAGATCTGTCATCTAGCTTCAAATGGCCGTAGATCTGTCATCCAGCTTCATATGGACCTAGATCTGTCATCCAGCTTCATATGGACCTAGATCTGTCATCTAGCTTCAAATGACCGTAGATCTGTCATCCAGCTTCATATGGACCTAGATCTATCATCCTGCTTCAAATGGCCCTAGATCTGTCATCCAGCTTCATATGGACCTAGATCTGCCATCTAGCTTCAAATGGCCCGAGATCTGTCATCCAGCTTCATATGGCCCTAGATCTGTCATCCAGCTTCATATGGACCTAGATCTGTCATCCACCTTCATATGGACCTAGATCTGTCATCCAGCTTCATATGGACCTAGATCTGTCATCTAGCTTCAAATGGCCGTAGATCTGTCATCCAGCTTCATATGGACCTAGATCTATCATCCTGCTTTATCGGTTTAAAAATCTATTTCATCCCAAGGAAGACAGTAAAGCCACAAAACACAAGGGCTTAATAGATTTGGAAGAATGAGAAACGGAAACATTGATAATGAGCGGGAAGAGGGAAGAGTAATCAGGGAGACAGTAGATTGCAATTTTTGCTAATTAGCCCTATGAGCTCGACGTTGATGAGCAATTTGAACCCTTCTGCCTGAGATCTTGTGTCAAAATTCGCAAATAATTAGTATGTAATGTTTCATGGTAGATATAAAAATAGTTACAAGTATTTGCCCACCGTTAAACCGGTGGCTGGGTATTAAGTCATTTTTCTCTTACACTTTTCCAGGGACCTAAGGTTAGAAATGGCATCATGACGTTTTCCACTGAAAAAAAAAAACTTTCCAAAGCCCTTCGTAAGGTGTGGGCCGTCCTCGTGAGAACAATTTTTTGTATTTCTTTGAGGCATGACTTCTAGGGATCCCTTCAATTAGTCTACTGGAATATTTTACAACCAATCCTAAGGCTCTATCTACAACAGGGATTGTTGATGTTCCCATATGCCATATTTTTGAGATTTCTATTTCAAGGTCTTTGCATTTTGACAGATTTTCGAATATCTTCAAAGATACATTGCACTCTACAGGGTCTGCCATATCAATAAGGAGGCACTTATTTTGTTTGTGGTCTTTAATAACAATGTCTGGGCGGTTGGCTTTGATTGTTCTGTCAGTGTGTATTGTGTAGTCCCATAGAATTGTAACAGGTCCTATCTCCGTAACCGGGTGTGGATGGTGTTCGTACCAGTTTCTTTCAGTTTCCTTCCTGTACAAGTTGCAAATTTTCCAGTGCAGATATTGGCCCACGCTCTCATGCTGGGTTTTATATTCAGTGGGTGCCAATATCGTGCAAACTGATACAAGATGATCAATGGTTTCTGTATATTTATCACAGAATCTGCACTTTGGGCTAACACAGTATTTTAGTATATGTGCTTGATAATTCCCAGTTTACTTATTATTATTATTATTGTTGTTGTTGTTGTTGTTGTTGTTGTTGTTGTTGTTGTTGTTGTTGCTGTTGCTGTTGTTGTTGTTGTTGTTGTTGTTGTTGTTGTTGTTGTTGTTGCTGTTGCTGTTGTTGTTGTTGTTGTTGTTGCTGTTGTTGTTGTTGTTGTTGTTGTTGTTGCTGTTGTTGTTGTTGTTGTTGTTGTTGTTGCTGTTGCTGTTGTTGTTGTTGTTGTTGTTGTTGTTGCTGTTGTTGTTGTTGTTGTTGTTGTTGTTGCTGTTGCTGTTGTTGTTGTTGTTGTTGTTGTTGTTGTTGTTGTTGTTGCTGTTGTTGCTGTTGTTGTTGTTGTTGTTGTTGTTGTTGTTGCTGTTGTTGTTGTTGTTGTTGTTGTTGTTGTTGTTGCTGTTGCTGTTGTTGTTGTTGTTGTTGTTGTTGTTGTTGTTGTTTTTTTTTTTTTTTTTTTTTTTTAGACACGTTTCTGTTTTTTATGCACTTGATCAATTCAGTTTCTATTTGTATACAGACATTTTTCCCAATAAATATTCTGGACAATTATAATATCTTTGCCGAAAAAAATCCGGTTTTCTGACCGGTTCAAATAGGTCCCTGCGCCGTACCTTATCAAAACGCTTCTTGCGTTTTCTACGATTTGTTGGTTGATTGACTTTTTTTACGGCTTATCAACGTTTTGCAGGTTTGAGGTTGGATTGACTAGATGTAAACGCAAGTTTTATAATAACAATTTCTTTTCTCGTACTTCTCGCTTGTGACACTCTCTTCCGTTTTCTTGCTTTCCAGCTAAGTTTGATCTTCAGACATTTAAATGCAATTCCAATCGTTATCTGTTGCCTTCTAGATTCGTCTTCCTTTACTGCCCTCTCTCCTAAATGGATGGCACGTGGAGTAATGGATAGCGGCTCGGATTGGGGAATCGGAGAGCCGAGTTCGAATTCCAGTGGAATCCATTATATTCACTTACGTGCCTTGTGAAAGGTATGAATCCTTTTCTTCTTCCATCAACTATAGGTAAATCGCCGGACAGACCGGCTTCTGTAGCCTTGGGTGGTAACTGGTCTGCCTCAGAAAGAAATGGCAACCTACTGCGGAAAAAATCTTATCTCGTCAGTCATTTTATCGAAAGATACATGATCGTCTAAGCGTGTATCACGCATGGCACATAACTGACTGAGTGATTAACGCATTATTATTATTATAATTATTATTGTTGTTGTTGTTGCTGTTTTCCTTGTTTTACACCCCTTTCTGTTTTTATGTACTTGATTAATTCATTTTCTGTCTGTATAAAAACATTTTCCCCAATAAATGTTCTGGACAATTATAATATCTTTCCCGAAAAAAATCCGCTTTTTTGACCGGTTCAAATATATCCTTGGTTTAGTTTAGTTTATTTTTTTTTACGGCTTATCAACCTCAATGGGTTTTATTTAATGCTGACAAGATTTTTATTGCTGGTAATAATTTTTCTAACAAATGTATTGCTGGTAATATTTTTTTTTTTCAAATTGCTGTTAATAATTTTTTCTTCAAAAATTGATTGCTGGTATTAAAACCTATTTTTACGCTTTCATAGTGTTTTGACCTCAACTTCGGGGTTAACTATTTGCCCCTAATTGAGATCCTAACAGGTGCTACCACCACGTGTCAGGGTAGATCTGGGAACCCCAGAAATTAAGAAATGGTTCCACGCTCCTCAAATCGTCCTGATCAGAGGCCTTACTGTTGAACATTCTTCATCTTCTCACCCAGGACGCGGATGTAGTTTATCGTCTTACCCAGGACGCGGATGTAGTATATCTTCATACCCAGGGAGTGATGTAGATTATCATCTTAATCAGGACGCCTTATTTGGGTGCGTGTGGGGTCTTACCCCTCTGCAGAGGTGCATTTTGCGTATTCTGAAGCCCCAGCTGACAGGGCGGATAGATTCTCGTGCCGTACCTTATCAAAATGCTTTTTTCGTTGACTACGATTTGTTTGTTGATTGATTGGGGTTTTTTTTCTGTATTTTTTACGGATTATCAACCTTTTGCAGGTTTGAGGTTGGATTGGATAGATGCAAACGTTATAATAACTTATCTCTTTTCTCGCACTTCTCGCTTGTGACACTCTCATCCGTTTTCTTGCTTTTCAGCCAAGTTTGATCTTCAAAAATTTAAATGCAATGTCAATCGTTATCTGTTGTCTTCTAGGATCATCTTTTATTGTCCTCTCTCCTTATTAGTATATTTTCTCATCTTCTCTTATATTCAGTAACTCCTTGCTTCTTAGTGGCTTTATTGCCTTAGATGGAGTGAAATGATTACAAAAAAAGGTATTGAAACCAGTCGTTCCCCTCCATTTAACCAACAGGGCTAGACCAGAGGTGTGGTCAGTAGGACGGGTTGATTGATTACATTCTTTAGAAAATCAACATCGCACTGGGGTTGGGGGCGAAAACTGGGGTTTGATGTGATAAGTACTGACACCAAAAATTAGATTCACAGCTTTAACCAATTCTTGAGAATTTAGTTTCAAAGACGGCCTGAAAAATGTCCAGAAATACCTAATAGTGCTTCTCGCTTTTGGCAGTTTTTGACCGGTTTCTTGCTTTCCAGTCAAGTTTGATCTTCAACAATTTAAATGCAATGTCAATCGTAATCTACTGTCTTCTTGAGTTCTCTTCTTTTATTGTTCTCGCTCAGTATTAGCACGTTTTTTTCTTCTTTTTCTTATTCTTTTACGCTCAATAATCCTTTGTGTCTTAGTGGCTTTATTATCTTTCTTGGAGCGAAATGATTAAAAAAGTTAAAATTCAGAAAATATTTTTCAATCAGTCTCAAGTATATATCTATAGTGATATGTTAATTTAAATATTAATAGTAGCTATAACTTAATACCCCCACTCCTACAAAGAACTGTTATTTCAGTAAGTATAATATTATAAGTATAATAATATTTATAATACTTATATATATATATATATATATATATATATAAGAGATAATAACTGATACCAAAAATGAGATTTATAGATTTTACCAATTTTTGAGAATTTAGTTTCAAAGACCGCCTGAAAAATGTACATTGTTTCTCGCTTGTGACAATCTCTTCCGGTTTCCAACCAAGTTTAATATTCAAAAATTTAAATGCAATGTCAATCGTTATACAGTATTTACATTAGTCGGACTATTGTCCTCATCTTTGTCGCCATGTTTGTCACAACGTTTCGGCCGTTGTACACTCCGGCCTTCTTCAGGTGATTAGAATTTCGAACCGAACCCTTTATTTCGACCAAACCCTTTATTTCGATCACTCGGGTAGACTGTTCTAGTTCCACGAGCCATGTTTGATGGATGTCAGTTATCAGTTATCTCCTGCTAATTTTCCCTCTGAAAGTTCTCCACTGCCTGAACCGGGTATTGAACTCACACTCTTTGGGTCTGTCACTGGATCTAACCAACGCCTTTATCCACTGTGCCATGTGTCCTTGAGGACATCTGGGTATAAATTTCTCAGTATTATAAACCTAATTTTTCAGCAACCATTTTTTACCAGTACTCATATTGCAATTTTGCTGTTATCATTACATGTTTTTACCAGATCTCATAATACAACTTTTTTGTTATCATTGCTTTTCTCTGGCACTCCTTATTACTGGTTCCCATATTGTATTTATTTCTATGCTTGACCGACTCAGGAGATTTTTGTGGCCTAGCATATGTGCTGATTCCTTAAGTTTACGAATTTTCCAATGGTGTTCCCTGTCTATGATCTCAACCTGATCCCACAGGGGACGGTGATCTCCCTTCTCTCTCCATATGTGGTCAGCCGCGCCTGATTTTTCTACTTCCCCTCGCGTTACAGCTTTCTGGTGTTCTTGAAGCCTTACCTTGCGGGGGCGGCCTGTCTCTCCTTTATATTCCTTTCCGCAGCTGCACGGGATAGCGTACACACAGTCTTTAGTCCTGTTCTCCTCTATGGGGGGTCTCACTCGAGAGAGATATCTGCGAAGTGTTGTCACGCTTTTGAAGGTTGTCCTTATGTTATATGGACTGCAGATCCTTTGTATTTTCTCTGATAACCCCTTCACATAAGGCAGGCAGACTGTTTTCTGAGTGTTGTTGTCCTCCTCCTCCTCTTGTACCCGCCTATCTCAGTTTTGGGGGGCTGCTGCTATGTACCCAGGGTAGTTGTTACGTTGTAGGGTACTACTTATACTGACCAATTCCTTATCTAACGTCTCTGGGTCGCCACTTATGACTTTTGCCCGGTGTTGTAAGCAACGGACGATCCCTTTCTTTACGCTGTATGGATGGTGGGAGTTGAAATTGAGGTACTGTACGGTGAATGTTGGTTTACGGTATACGGATGTCTTGAACCCATGCTCTGTTCGAGATATCAGTACATCCAGGAATGGGAGTGTGTTGTTACTCTCTTTCTCCATTGTGAACTGTATCGAAGGTCTTATTGATTTCACATGGTCCAGTAGAACCTGGACATCTTCCTGGTGTGGCCAGAGTATGAAGGTGTCATCTACGTACCTTAACCATATAGTTGGTTTTAGAGATATGGATTCTAATGCCATTCCTTCAAAGTAATCCATGTATATATTCGCCATTGCTGGTGATAATGGCGAGCCCATTGCTAAGCCCTCATCCTGTCGATATATGTGTGATCCCATTCCGAAGTGTGTTGTTTGTGTACAGAAAGTCAACATCTCCCTCAGATTATCTATTGGAATACTGGTCCGTTCTTCTAGGGAAGAGTCAAAAGTCAATCGTTATCTTCAAAATTTTAAATGCATTGTCAATCGTTATCTTCAAAAATTTAAATGCAATGTCAATCGTTATCTACTGCCTTCTTTGGCCCTTTTCTTTTCTCACTCCTTATTAACGTTTTTATCTCTTTTTCTTATTCTTTCACACTCAATAACCCCTTATGTTTTAGTGGCTTTATTATCTTGCGTGGGGCGAAATGATTAAAAAGAAAATTAAAGTCAGAAAATATTTTTCAATCAATCTCGAGTATATATCTATAGTGACATTGTAATTTAAATATTAATGGTAACTATAAAATAACCCCGCCCCTCACTTCTAGAAAAAGAAGTTGTCTCAGTACCTCGGTCGGTGTGAATGATTGATTGGTCTGTTTTTTTACGGTCTATCAACCATTTGCAGGTTATGTAGTGACTTTCCAAGCGTAGCTTAGATGTGGCACAAGGCCGAAAATATTGGGCATCCAGTGAGGATAGAACTCACTCTCATTTTATGAGCTGTTTCTTTTCAGGATGTAGGCGATCATGGCTCTCCACTTCCCCTTATCCCTTGTAGCTCTCAATAAGTTTCGTGTCTCTGCCAACTCCCCCAGGCCATGTTCTGTCATCCACTTGCTTAAGCCCGCTAGGTATGCCATGTGTTGGCTTCACTTGTCTTTCTTTCCCTCTATTCGACCTGTGAGTATCAGATTCTCCAGGCCCTCCTTTCTCATTACGTGTCTCAGAAATTTCATCTACCTCTACCTTATGTTAAGTATAAGCTTCCTCCTAGTTTGCTCACACGCTCGGTCCATGATATCCTCAGCATCCTTCTGTAGAACCACATCTCCGCTGCCGCGAGTCTCTCCTTTACATTTGAGGAAACCGTCCAACATTCGCTGCTGTAAAGAAGGACAGTTGTCACGTAACAGCTCAGTATTCTTTTCTTTGCTACTAAAGAAATCAACCCGTCTCGTAGTACCCTGTCCAGCTTTTGGAATGTTTCCTTGGCCATGCCAGTACGTCTACGGATCTCAGTGCCGCACTCACCGTCGTCTGTCGTATACGTCTCGCTGCCGTATAGGAGGGCAAATGTCACGTAACAGCTCAGTATTCTTTTCTTTGCTACTAAAGAAATCCACCTGTTTCGCAGTACCCTGCCCAGCTTTTGGAATGTTTCCTTGGCCATGCCAATACGTCTACGGATCCCAGTGCCGCACTTATCGTCCTCTGTCGTATACGTCTCGCTGCCGTATAGGAGAGCAAATGTCACGTAACAGCTCAGTATTCTTTTCTTTGCTACTAAAGAAATCCACCTGTTTCGCAGTACCCCGCCCAGCTTTTGGAATGTTTCCTTGGCCATACCAATACGTCTACGGATCCCAGTGCCGCACTTATCGTCCTCTGTCGTATACGTCTCGCTGCCGTATAGGAGAGCAAATGTCACGTAACAGCTCAGTATTCTTTTCTTTGCTACTAAAGAAATCCACCTGTTTCGCAGTACCCTGCCCAGCTTTTGGAATGTTTCCTTGGCCATACCAATACGTCTACGGATCCCAGTGCCGCACTTATCGTCCTCTGTCGTATACGTCTCGCTGCCGTATAGGAGAGCAAATGTCACGTAACAGCTCAGTATTCTTTTCTTTGCTACTAAAGAAATCCACCTGTTTCGCAGTACCCTGCCCAGCTTTTGGAATGTTTCCTTGGCCATACCAATACGTCTACGGATCCCAGTGCCGCACTTATCGTCCTCTGTCGTATACGTCTCGCTGCCGTATAGGAGAGCAAATGTCACGTAACAGCTCAGTATTCTTTTCTTTGCTACTAAAGAAATCCACCTGTTTCGCAGTACCCTGCCCAGCTTTTGGAATGTTTCCTTGGCCATACCAATA
>OZ038516.1:53021897-53024397 GCA_964036315.1 Acanthosepion esculentum | reverse complement strand
GATGGCGCAAGGTCAGGTGAATGAGGTGGATGGCACAAAGTCTCCTACCCAAGTTGCTGTATGGTATCCCTGACCACTCGCGCGACATGCGGCCTGGCGTTGTCATGGAGGAAAAGCACACCTTTGCGATTCACCAGTGCTGGCTCCTTCTGGCGCAATGCCTGTTGCACGCGTTTCAATTGCTGCGAGTATAGGTCTCCAGTGACCGTTTGGCCCGTTGATAGCAGTTCATAATGAACCACTTGACGACCTGTCCACCAGACACAAAGCATAATCTAGCGTGGGTGCATAGGTGGTCTTGCGGTGTGAGGGACAGCATCCTGAGGAGACAACCAATGTCTGGAACGCTTGGGAGTTTCGTACAGAACCCACTTTTCATCACTGGTAAGCACTCGATTGAATAAGGATCCGATACGGTGGCGAGAAAGCAGCGATACGTAGGCTGCCACTCGTTGTCCCTTGCGGATCTCCAACAGCGTTTGCGGAACCCACTTGCTCAGTTAGTACGTCTTACCTAGGCGGTGCAGGTGAAGTCTAACTGCTTCATCGGAAACGTTGAACTGTCTTGCAAGTTCACCACACGTTAGACTACTGTCCTCTTCAATGGCCGCCTTCAGGACTCCGTCATTCAAGACCTGTGGTCGTCCACTGCGAGGCTCATCATGGAGAGACAAAACTCCCGACTTGAATTTTCAAAACCAACGCTTTGCAGTACATTCATCCACAGCAATATCTCCAAACGCTTGACATATGCGGCGACTTGATGCAGCTGCTGATAAGCCCACTTTGTAGTCGTAAAGCAAACAGCCCCGAACGAGATCTCAAGACACTTCCATCCTTGTCACAGCTGTCCGGCTTATAACCGATGGCCGGGCACGGTGCGCGTGTTTTTTATAACGTCTGATGTTCCTACTTCCGGCTGTCCGAATTTGAAAACAATTGCTACACGCATTTCGTATATATTTCAACTTCATTCAATGACTAATCAAAAAATGGACAGAACTTTTTTGGTTATTTTGTATATATATATATATATATATATATATATATATATATATATATATATATATATATATATATATATATATGTGTGTGTGTGTGTGCGTGTGTGTGTGTGTGTGTGTGTGTGTGTGTGTGTATGAGAATCTGTGGTCAATCTGCAAGTAACGTCTTCGTGGAATGGACATACAAAATACTAACATGTCCACTGGTTTTATGTTTCTTCGAAAAAATACGCAAAATTAGTAAATAATAACGGAATTATTCGTTCTGTTTCAATTAATTTGCACAGGGTTTTATATATATATATATATATAACGATATCTATCTATCTATCTATCGATATATATATATATATATATATATATATATATATATATATATATATATATATATATATATTGAGACACGTTTCGTTACATTATTTAGATATGTTCTGTCTACTTATTTTCAACTGAATCACCTTATATTGACGGATAAAACTTTTGGTGTCTTTATTGAAAGACGAGAGAAAATCGTCTTGGTGATACATATTTCTTTTATTCCGAGTCTTTTCGACAGAGCTCAATGTCATCATCAGGGTATTGTTCATTGCAAAACACATAATGAACACTGCAATATATGGATGTATCAAAAAGTTAATTTGCACACGCTAACCGTTGTAAATGCTGTTATAAATTATAGTGTAGAAATTATTCTAACTAAATTTTTTAACAAATGAAATAAAATCGTGTAGAAATTCATTTCTTTATTCATAAAACCAATTAAAATCTTTTCTAATTAAAAGAAAATATCTTAGATTTACTGTATATTTTATATTACCACCCAGGACAGATTTTCGTGCAAATGGGGGTCTGGTTTGACCAAAGAAAATTGTAGATTTAGTGTCCGAGGACTTAACCTTATAACAAATATAAAAATTAAGCTCACTATTTACATTATTCGGACTATTGTCCTCAACTTTATCGCCATATTTATTACAACGCTTCGGCTGTTGTACAACCCGGCCTTCTTCAGGTGGTTGGAATGAACCTTTTATTTCGCTCACTGGGGTAGACTGTTCTAGTTCCACGTGCCATGTTTAATGGATGTCAATTATCAGTTATCTCCTGTTAATTTCCATCTCCGAGTTCTCCACTGCCTTAAGCGGGTATTGAACTCACACGCTTTGGATTCTGTCACTGGATCTAACCAACGCCTTTATTCACTGTGCCATGTGTCTACCCTAGTGAGCGAAATAAAGGGTTCGATTCGACATTCCAACCACCTGAAGAAGGCCGGAGTGTACAACGGTCGAAACGCTGTAATAAATATGGCGACAAAGATGAGGACAATGATCT
Organism: Acanthosepion esculentum; assembly: GCA_964036315.1. Taxonomy (NCBI): domain Eukaryota; kingdom Metazoa; phylum Mollusca; class Cephalopoda; order Sepiida; family Sepiidae; genus Acanthosepion; species Acanthosepion esculentum. The sequence goes on along the minus strand of OZ038516.1, from coordinate 53,022,058 downwards.
GAACAATGTAAATAGTGTACATAATATCTCATCTCAGAAATATAGACAGATAGAGAAATTAAGCGATACAAATCAAAGGAAATTTGTTGGAATTTCATATAGATTAAATGAGAGGGAGAGTCAGCTAAGAAATAGTGTCAAGTAAGAAATGATATAATTTC
>OZ038516.1:53011897-53019397 GCA_964036315.1 Acanthosepion esculentum | reverse complement strand
AAAACTGTGGAAAATAAGATCAATAATTCCAGTTGTAGTTGAAGCAAAAATATAAAAATTGACTAAAAGATTTTATTTCAAATAATTGAGTTCAATTCCTGGGCCAGGTAATGATAACTTGATCTCCTTGAAAGGATGTAGTTCTACAGAAGGATGCTGAGAATAGCTTATAGAAATATCATGTATATTATTTAGTTGCGTGCATTAAATAAATTTCGAGTAAAAGTCTGTGAAAATACATTTGTTATACAGTGTAACCCGGATATAAGAGAGTTTCCGGGACTGGAGAAGAAGTCTCTTATATCCGGGTTTGGTCTATTTTGTTTTATTAACACAGGCTCTAATTTGGGACCAGAGAAAATATCTCTTATATCAGGGTTTCTCTTATATCCGGGTCTCTTATATCCAGGTTACACTGTAGTTATAATATAAAGGAGTCATAGATAAAATGCCCTTTGAAGTAAAGGTCTGTTAAAACTGATTTTTTTCATAATAATAATAATAATAATAATAATAATATTGAAGTGTAAATCTAAAAACTGTGGAAAATAAGGACATCCACAATTCCGCTTGTAGTTGAAGCGAAAATATTCTTGCAAAATATATAAATTGACTAAAAGATTGTATTTCAAATAACAAAATTTTGCGCAATAATCTGTAATATTCAATGATGTGAACAATAGCCTAGTGGTTTCAAAGTAATTGAGTTCAATTCCTGGGCCAGGTAGTGAGTACTTGGTCTCGCTGAAAGGATGTAATTCTACAGAAGGATGCTGAGAATACCATGGACGGTTCGAGTAAGCAACGAGGTACTCTTCAAAAAATGGTGACTTTGAAGTAAAGGTCTGTTAAAACTGATTTTTTTCATAATAATAATAATAATAATAATAATAATAATAATAATGAAGTGTAAATATAAAAACTGTGGAAAATAAGGAGATCCACAATTCCAGTTGTAGTTGACACGAAAATATTCAACTATTTCTCAGAATCAGAAAAAGCTGAAATTTCTTAGACAAATGATGAGGAAGGAAAGCTTGGAAAAATTAACTCACATATGGCCTATTGAAGACTAAAGAGATAGGGGAAGCAAGCCACCTACCTAACGATCTTGTATGAATGGATTGCCGAAAGGTGTTGGGTAACCTTAGAAAAAAAAACTGTTAATGGCCACAATGACTAAGAAGATTTGGAGGGCCATGTCCTGAATAGGACGAGGTCCATAGAAGAAGAAATTGCTTCAATTCCGAGTGCATGTCTCTTTTGCCGGCCAGGGTTTTGGAAAACTAATATAGAAATTATATTAACGGCATTAAATGATGGGGAAACCTTTCTAAATTTACCAATAAAATCTGGAACTTTTAGAATTCTGAACGCTTCGTAGATTTTCTTCGCGGACAGACCAAAGTTTCAAACGTTCTTCGCTTTCCAACTGTCAAAAGATTCTCCAAGAACGATACGATTAAAATTCTGGATTCAGCCTCCCTTGACTAATCAAATGAGGGACATTTATAAAAATGACATTTTCAATGTCCGTTACAATATATATCCCCTCGTAACAAAATAGATGTAGTGTATGATGTTATTGATCAGTGGTTATCGGACATGATTTAATGTAACATCCACTTACGACATATTTGGGAACAGCATGGCATAAATAAAATTTACACATTTTTATTGTTACATAATCTATTTTATTTAAAAAAAAACAAACTATATGATATTTATATGAACAGATTTAAGAGCTCAGTCGGGGAAACAGGCTGGTGATATTCAATATCACAAAAACGAAACAAGAGATGTCTTATCATCACCGAATGGTCTCTGAATATTCACCTATAGCGATGAGCAGGTGCTCTATCAGGGAGGCTCCATGCCTTGAGCATTTATTGGGATTTAAACTCAACCCAGACCAATAATTCCAGTTGTAGTTGAAACAATAACATAAAAATTGACTAAAAGGTTTTATTTCAAATAATTGAGTTCAATTACTGGGCCAGGTAATGATAACTTGGTTTCCTTGAAAAGATGTCGTTCTACAGAAGGATGCTGAGAATAGCATATAGAAATATCATATATAATCTTTAGATGCGGCCATGAAATAAAGTTTGGAGTAAAAGTCTGTTAAAATACATTAGATATAGTTATAATATAAAGGAGACATAGACAAGCCTTAGATGTGTAGCAGAAATGCCCTTTGAAGTCAGGGTCTGTTAAAACTTTTTTTTTCATAATAATAATAATAATAATAATATTTTAGTGTAAATCTAAAAACTGTGGAAAATAAAATGTTATTGATCAGTGGTTATCGGACATGATTTAATGTAACATCCACATTCGACAAATTTGGGAATAGTCTGGCTTAAACAAAATTTACATGTTTTTATTGCTATCTAATATATTTTATTAAAAAACATGAATTTTATATGAACAGATTTAGTGGGGGAAACAAGTTGGTGATATTCAATGTCACAAAAACAAAACAAGAGATGTCTCATCATCACCGAATGGACTCTAAATATTTACTTATCACGATGAGCGGGTGCTCTATCAGGGAGGCTCCGTGCCTTGAGTGTTTATTGGGATTAAAATTCAACCCAGACCTCAAATGGTACCTGTACATAAAACCCATCTTTAAAGATGCTGGCAAAATGGTCTGTCCCCTATATCACACCAGTAAGTAATCGACCCCTTCTGCTACCCTCTACGTTTACGATCAGGCCGAAACTGGAGTTCTGTTGCCATATGTGGGCGGGAGCTACCCAGTCTTCACATTTCAGTCTCGACAAAGTCCAAAGTTAGGTTGCCGCGCCCTTGCCGGTGACGAATCATTTTCCACCCTACAACCCCTTTCCTCACAGTCGCAAACCCCTCGCTACACTATCGCTATTTCCATGGGAAATGTTCCGAAGAACTACGTTCCTTAGTTCCACCAATTCTAAACTCCACGGCTAAGAGCCTCCATTGAAGCGAACAACCCTGTTTTCTGTCGTATTTCATTGGTGAGATGTAAGGATACCGGCTCGGATTAAGGTATCGGATATCCGAGTTCGAATTCCAGTTAGATCCATTACATTCACTTACGCTTGGGAAAGGTATGAACCCACTTCTTCTCTCCCTCCCAGCTATGGGTAAATAGCTGGACAGACTGGGCTCTATAGCCTTGGGTGGTAACCGGTCTAGGAGAAGGAAAAACTCTGAATTCAATACCGGCCTGGATAGGGTTGGGCTTCGTCAGGCTTTCTCGCCCAAGAAACACCACTTCTATTGCACCTGCAGTACATGTGGTACTCCTGATGTGTCACGGAATTGGCGATCGAATTTATCCCAAATAATATTTTTTTTATCACTTGACCTGTAAGGTCGTAGGGACACAATGTATTCTGCGTTTTTATTGTTATATAATCTATTTTATTTAAAAAAAAGGTTGGGGGGAAACAGGTTGGTGATATTCAATGTGACAAAGACCAAACAAGAGATATCTACCCAAGGCAATTTATCCTGCTGTTTACAAAGAAGAGAATTCATACCGTTCCCAAAGGTATTAGCACGTTATTCCTACTGGAAATCGAACTCGGATCTACTATTCCTCAAACCAAGCCGCTATCCATTAGTCCACCGTGCTTCCAGAAATACTGACGACATAGGAGCAATTTTAATAGGTAACACTAAAATGATTTGTAGGACTCAGTGCAAAGAAAAAAAACACTTAACGCCGTTGTAATGAAAGGGAAACAGGCAACATTAAAGAGTTTATTTTTCTCCACGGGAAATCGAATGTAGAAATGTGCGCTAATAGAAAATCTCTAAAAAAAAAATTCAGAATCAGAAAAAGACAGCTTAAATTTCTTGCAAACCTGATAAGGAAGGAAGGCTTGGAAAACTTAACTCACATATGGCATATTGAGGGTTAAAAAGATAGGGGAAGCAAGCCATCTATCTAACGATCTTTAGGATTCCTAAATTTTCGCTCGAGGATGAAACGAGACCCGATACCTTAATTCAACTTAATTTTAATAATTATATTGAGGGGGTTCAGGCTCTCGTTTTTGAAACATGAGAAATCTTATGTAGCGAAGGAATCATATTTTTATAAAAAATATTATAATATATATATATATATATATATATATATATATATATATATATATATATATATATATATATCCACATTTCATTGAATACGGCAGACAAAGTGCTTTTATTTAGTTTTTTATACAATTTCTCATGCGATGTAATATTTTTTTTTCTTTTCGGGTGATAAGTTATATAAAAACTTTCCGAATGTTCTATTTATCCGAGCTCTTTAGGCTATACTCTTAGCCATTTTCAAGAATAAAATATTTTAACTGTTAAATTAAGAAATAGTTTGTTATATGTATGTTTTATAAAAAAAAAAACGAAAAGGAAATCGTATACTGAAGTGTGTACACAATTAGGTAAATATATATATAATAATAAAAAGAATTAAGTAATATATATATATATATATATATATATATATATATATATATATATATATATATATATATATATATATATATATGTAACTATGAACCTAAAGAGCAAGGCAAACCTACCTAGGTTTCACCTACGTGTTCCCTGACGATCCGCGTAGGCGAAACCTAGGTAGGTTTACCTGGCTCTTTAGGTTCATAGTTAGATTTATTCTACTTAGTGTATTGAGCACTTTGCTTAGTTACTTTTGCTTTACTCGTGTTGGAAGTTTTTTTCTTTGGACTCTGAGCTTGGATTCTTGACGATTGTTTTCGCCTCAATTTCATGTTCTTAGTTTTTTCTTTTTTTATCCCTTATTTTTCCTCGGGTATTGCTTTGTTCAATCACAAGCCAAAACACCTAAGGATTTTTCCAGACGAGTATAACTATTTATATTCATATTATTATCATCATATGTATATATATATATATATATATATATATATATATATATATATTCTGCATATCAATATTTTATGCATATGAGTTTGAATAATTGTTTCATATATATATATATATATATATATGTATATATACATATATATATATGTGTGTGTGTGTGTGTCTTTGTGTGTGAGTGTCTTTGTGTGCGTTTACATATATTAATAATGATATCCCTTCGTATATCAGTCAGAAATATATCACCCAAATTTATAGATTAATATATTTACACTTGAAATATCGTAGAGATGATAAATCTTCCACTAATCGATTGTCCAAGTATTCCGAACGAAAGACTTATTTTAATGGCTTCATAAATAAATCCAGACAGCATAAACTATATATATATATATATAAATATATATATATATATATATATATATATATATATGTATATGATGTTTTTGTGTGTATGTGTGTTTGCGCAGAGATTAAAAGCGAGCAATACATACCAAGATATATATTACTAAGTTCCGCGGAACGAATGAAAATAAGCCAAAATATTAGAAAGTTTTAGGGATAAGCATATAAACATATCGATGTGGTAAATATAATCAGTATATCAGAATATATTATTGTTTTATGTTCACAGATTTCGGTCAATTTTAGCGTGCTCACGCACACACACAAACAAAAAAGCAAAAACACTCACATATATATAGATACGCTCTATCTCTGATTTTGATCTCAGTAACCCATAAATATAGCATACCGTAAAATTATATTTATAGGACATTATATATATATATATATATATGATGAAAATGTGGAAAAGACAAAGCAAAATCCGAATATGTTAATTTACTGTTTTTTATTTTGTTTTTTGTTTTTTCTGTCAACGTCAGACGTTTCGGTATATATTGTCTCTTCATTTAACTTAAATTTAATATAAATATGTCTCCTTTAACCATGCCCTGAAGATGGTCTATTAGACCGAAACTTCTGACGTAGACAGAAAAAATCAAAAAACAAAATTAAAAACAGTAAACTCACATATTCGGATTTTGCATTGTCTTTTCCACATTTTCATCATACCGTCGGATCTACATCCACATATTTCCTTACATATATATATATATATATATATATATATATATATATATATATATATATATATATGTATGTATGTGTGTTTATATATATATATATATATATATATATATATATATATATATATATATTATTTAATTAATATATATATATATATATATATATATATATATATATATATATATTTATATATATATATATATATATATATATATATATATATATATATATACATACATACATATTAATATATAAGATAAGATGATTCTAAGGAGACAGGCAAACCTACCTACGTTTTGCCTAAACGGAACCTCATACGTCGAACTCGACGGGAGTGTCCATCATATATAAGAAGAAGTATGGATATGAGTTTGTGACATATATATATATATATATATATATATATATATATATATATATTCACAAGAATTCATTGTAAATTAAGTGATTTAAAATTTAACTGAATTAAAAATCAGTTAATTTATAATATTTATGCTCTGTAAATTTTCATTGAGCACTGTTTTGTAAAAATAACAATATCAATAAGAACAACGGATTACATATCTTAATGTTCTTCCATTTTTTAAATTATATATATATATATATATATATATATATATATATATATATATATATATATATGTATATTATTAGTAGTAGTTTTAAAGACCCTGTTTTACTACAGCATTCATGTAGAAATTAGATAAAGTAGAACCTAGAGGCTAGCCCATCACTACGACGTCAATCTATGTCTAAACGCTATTTGAGTGATCTTGCGAGAGTATGGGTAGCGATGGGCTCACCTGTAGGACGAACTTTATCTAATTTCTACATGAATGATGTGGAAAAGAAGGCCTTTAATAATTTCAATAAAACCCTCAATATATGCCATGTATATATTGACAGATATACATATACACACACACACACACAAAGATATATATATATATATATATATATATATATATATATATATATATATATATATATATATATATATATATATATATATTAACAATTATTAAAGGCCTTGTTTTTCACATCATTCATGTATATATATATATAGAGAGAGAGAGAGAGGGAGAGAGAAAGAGAAAGAGAGAGAGAAAGAGAGATAGAGAATGAATGTGTACGTGTGTAGACAAAACAAATGTCTATATGAAGATGTTAATATCATTTTTTCTAAAAACACTGGAGACGTTTTTATACAACAATTATATTCTTAAATTTTATCTTATTCTCAACGCATACAAATATACGTACAGACACGTACGCACTTTTATTAGTAGTATATATATATACAAATAACACTAATATATATATATATATATGTATATATATATATATATATATCAGTAGGTTAATACTTTTTTAAAAAAATATTTAACCATAGCGTTGCCACTGCACACTCCAAAAGTTTGTATCCGTTAACAATAACACATTTAAAAAGAAACATATTTCGATTCTCATTATATTTTTCATCTCGGATGCTACTTGAGTTTTACCAAAATC
>OZ038516.1:52974397-53006897 GCA_964036315.1 Acanthosepion esculentum | reverse complement strand
TGTAGGAGTTTTTCAGTCAATGTGGCATGAATCAAATTGTTCAATAAATACAGTAATGTCGCAGCTATTATCCCGAAAAGTTGCACGTTGGATCAGTTCCTTTTAAATCAAATATGTGGTATGAGTATCTGACAGCTTAGTTGATTCAGTTATGCAATTTTGTACGATAATCTTGTGGCATTTAAGACCCGCTAGTGATTTACAAAGGAGGCCATATATAGAGCAAGAGGGAGGATTGTGAGATGAGATCGCTGTTAGATTGGATGACCTTTTAGATCGCGCTCTCGCTTCTTGAAGATGATTCAAACAAGCAGATTGAAAAATGCTGACTCCACTAAAACACGTTGATCTCCATGCTACCCGCTCCTAGTCTAAGCGCTCAAGGGTGTTATATTGTATATTGACAGCTGACAAGTTGCTTTTCATCTTGTCTTTGTATCTTAGCCATGGGCGTCCTATATTACTGTGGCCCTGATCTAACTGGCTGTACATTAGGATCTTGGGTAACCTGTCATCAGGCATTCTCAAGACATGACCAGTCCATATATATATATATATATATATATATATATATATATATATATATATATATATATATATATATTAAAATAAAAAGAGATAATAGTAAGATATATATACGGTGTTCTTATTGATATTTCTATTTTTTACAAAACAGTGCTTAATGTAAATTTACAGAGCATAAATATTATAAATTAACTGATTTAAAATATGGTTTCTTCGCTACACACGAATTATCATGTTTTAAAAATAAGTTATTCCAAAATTCGCTTGAAAATGAAACAGAACTAATTCTTTTAATTTAATTATATAATTAAATTTGAAGTATTTAGCTTCGGTTTTTGATTTTATAATTTCTTTCCGGGTCCCGCCCAGGGACCTAAAATTAAAAATGGCATCATGACGTTTTCCACTGAAAAAAAAAATTACATAGAGAAAGCTCTTCGTAAGGTGTGGGCTGTATTCGTGATAACATTTTTTTTGTATTTCTTCTTCTTAGTATTATTTTTTCTTCTTCTTCTTCTTCTTCTTCTTCTTCTTCTTCTTCTTCTTCTTCTTCTTCTTCTTCTTCTTCTTCTTCTTACTATTATTATTATTATTATTTTTATTTCCTTTGATATCTGGCGTTTACACATTTCTTTCCGGGTCCTGCCCAGGGACCTAAGGTTAGAAATGGTATCATGACACTTTCCACTGAAAAAAAAAAAAAAAAAAAAAAAAAAATTACATAGATAAAGCCCTTCGTAAAATGTGGGCTCTACTTGTCAGAACAATTTTTTTGTATCTCTTTGAGGCATGGACTTCCAGGGATCCCTTCAATCAGCCTACTGGAATCTTTTCCAACCAGTCCAAGGGCTCCAACTACAACAGGAATTGTTGATGTTCCCATGTGCCACATTTTTGAGATTTCGATTTCAAGGTCCTTGTATTTTGACAGTTTTTCGAATATCTTCAAAGACACATTGCAGTCTGCAGGGACTGCCATATCAATAAGGAGGCACTTATTTTGTTTGTGGTCTTTAATAACAATGTCTGGGCGGTTGGCTTTGATTGTTCTGTCAGTGTGTATTGTGTAGTCCCATAGAATTGTAACAGGTCCTATCTCCGTAACCGGGTCAAGGTGGTGTTCGTACCAATTTCTTCCAGTTTCCTTCCCATAGGAGTTGCAAATTTTCCACTGCAGATATTGGCCCACTCTGTCCTTACTATTATTATTATTTTTATTTCCTTTGATATCTGGCTTTTACACATTTCTTTCCGGGTCCCGCCCAGGGACCTAAGGTTAGAAATGGCATCATGACACTTTCCACTGCAAAAAAAAAAAAATTACTTACTATTATTATTATTATTATTATTATTATTATTATTATTATTATTATTATTATTTCCTTGGATTTCTATTGTATACACATTTCCTTCCGGATCCCAACCAGCGACCTAAGGTCAGAAATGTTTTCATTATAGTTTCCACTGATCCTTTTTTGTAAAATAAAAATTAAGAACACATTTTAAATAGATAAATTACTTCGTAATGTGTGGACTGTACTTGTGAGTACATTTTTTGTATTTCTTTAAGGCATCTGCTAACAGGAATCTTTTCAATAAGTCTTTTAATCAATCCGACAGATCCAACTACAAGCGGAATTATTGATGTCCTCATGTGCCATCTTTTTTAGATTTCCACATCAAATGCTTGTATTTTGATAGCTTTTTCGTACATCTTCGAGGATACATTAAAATTTCATGAGCTGACAGTGATCCCTTCAATCAGTCTATCGGAATCGTTTCTAATCAAACCCAGGGCTTCAGTTAAAACTTCGGTTTATTGATGTCTTTATGTGCCAGATTATTGACACTTTCGCTTGAAGATCATTGTATTGTGATAGTTTCTGGAAGATCTTCAAAGCTATTATTATTATTATTATTATTATTATTATTATTATTATTATTATTTTAATTCCTTTGATATCTGGCGTTTACACATTTCTTTCCGGGTCCCGCCCAGGGACCTATGGTTAGAAATGGCATCATGACATTTTCCACTGGAGAAAAAAAAAAAAAAAAAAACGTAATTGGTCCATAACAGTACCCCTCTAAAAGCCCAGATCCGGATGTTATGGATAATTGTATTACTTTTAGTTTCCGTTCCGTTGAAGTTTCAGATTTTACAGTGCAGATATTGACCTCACTCTGTCATGCAGTCTTTTATATTCAGAGGGTGCCAATATCGTGCAACCTGATACAAGATCGCCAATTGTTTCTTGATATTACAGTGTAACCCGGATATAAGAGACCCGGATATAAGAGAAACCCGGATATAAAAGAGATTTTCTCTGGTCCCAAATTAGAGCCATACTTCCCTAAACAAAATAGACCAAACCCGGATATAAGAGAAACCCGGATATAAGATACTTTCTCCGGTCCCGACAACTCTCTTATATCCGGTTTACACTGTATTATTATTATTATTATTATTATTATTATTATTCGTAGTAGTATTCGAAATGTGCGTTGGCAAGCGAATGATGCCCTTAGAAATCTTTTTTTCAGAAAAAAATGATGGTATTAAATATGTGTGCGTGAGACTATCGCACAGGACAACTTCTTTAATTAAGCAAACTGTGATTGATATCTTAAGCTCTTTAAAATAATGTCAGAAATCTCATCGGTTTATCCAGACTGATCCTCTAGGCGAGCACTTGATTTTTTTCAATTAAATTTTACCTCCTTAATCGGAGCCACTACCAGATAACCTTCATCTTCTTCATCAATAGATGCTCGAATTGCGTGCTTGAGAAAATATAAATCTCGACGCCCTTTTCTGAGAGAAGCGATTAAATTTATTTTAAAATCTATGAAACTCGTTAAGATCCTCGCAATTACCGAAAGGTATTCAACACTTGATCGCTTCTATAACGAGATTTATTTTCATAGTATCTATTTATCGGATATGCAACACAGGTGCTTATAAGGAAAAAAACACGCCACTAATCGGGCAATAACTGAGGCGTTTTATTGTTTGTTTTCCTTTCATTTTGGTTGCTAAGAAAATAAAAACAAAATATGTCGAAGAGAAATATATATATATATACACACACACACGCAAGCGCACGCATATATATATATATATATATATATATAAATAAACATATATATATATATATATATATATATAAATATATATATATATATATATATATATATATATATATATATATATATATATATATATATATATATATATATATATATATACAGTCCTAACCCTGCCAACCATTCTGTCACCGTATATCAATCTAAAACTATCGCTCAAAAATAAATTATAGTCATGAAAGCATAAGGTTGTCTCTTTCTTTAATTAATATAATATTTAATTAATATATATACATAATTAATATATATACTTATATAACCCTTCTGGCAGGAAACAGACTGTCGCCTCTAAGTGTTGACATCTATGTTCCCTTTTATCACTTTATCCCCTAAATATAGCACACCCTAAGACTATATATCTCTCTCTCTCTCTCTCTCTCTCTCTCTCCATATATATATATATATATATATATATATATATATATATATATATATATATATATAATGGTGGTACTCTTTGGGAAAACCTCGGATAGCTCAACTTGCAGTAGAACAAATCGGTATACGAGGAAAAATGGAGTATAAAAAAATAAAGAACCAAGAACATTAAAACAAGGCGAAACCAATCGTCCATTGATTACGCAAAAAGTCCAAAGAATTCCCGCAGTTGCTTGCCATTTTTATTAATATTTTTTTTTGTCACGTGGTCGTGGTTATTTTTGGTTTAACAATAAATACTGTTCCATAATTTTCCTTTCAGCAGGTAGTACCCTGAAGATCCGTATATGTATATATGTGTGTATGTGTGTGTGTGTGTGTGTATGTGTATGTGTGTGTGTGTCACAAATTCATATCCATACTTCTTCTTATATATGATGGACACTCCCGTCGAGTTCGACGTATGAGGTTCCGTTTAGGTAAAACTTAGGTAGGTTTGCCTGTCTCCTTAGAATCATCTTATCTTATATATATATATATATATATATATATATATATATATATATATATATATATATATATATATATATATATATATTATTATTATTATTATTATTTAATTAATGTATATATATATATATATATATATATATATATACATTAATTAAATAATAATATAAATAATATACATATATATATATATATATATATATATATATATAATGTCCCAAAAATATAATTTTAAGGTATGCTACATTTATGGGTTACAGAGATCAAAATCAAAGATAGAGAGTATTTAAGTATATAAGTAGATATTAAATTAGAGCTTACTCATCAGTTCTGATATATATATATATATATATATATATATATATATATATATATATATATGTGTGTGTGTGTGTGTATGTGTGTGTGTGTGTGTGTGTGTGTAATGCTTCCCTATAGGGCTGCGTTTAAGCTAATATATATCTAACTGCTGCGTACTTGTTTTCCGTCTTCTAGGACGGCTAGCCAATATCCTGTTGCCGACGCCTGCTCAGGTACATTTTTGTTAGTTCAACGCCCAGCGTCACTACCTGTGGTTCATACTGTAACTATGCTCAATGGACATTAGTCACACTTTCTGTGAGAGAGAGAGAGAGAGAGATAGACTGTATTATTATCTGGATTGAACAACTGTTTGATGAAGGCCAGTACGCTCATACCCTCGGTCACGATGACTTGTGATCTCGTGCAGCAGAACCACCCACGGGATAATCAACAGTTCCGTCTAGCCAGTTTCACTTACAAGGCTTTCTTCAATGTTCTTTGTGATATTGTTCTCAGCTCTCTCTATATTTCTGAGATGAGGTATTGTGTACACTATTTACATTATTCGGACTATTGTCCTCATGTTTGTCGCCATATTTATTAGAACGTTTCGGCCTGGAATTTGGAATGTCGAACTGAACCCTTTATTTCGTTCACTGGAGTAGACTGTTCTAGTTCCACGTGCCATGTTTAATGAATGTCAGTTGTCAGTTATCGCCTGTTAATTTCCCTCTTAAAGTTCTCCACTGCTTTAACCGGGTATTGAACTCACACTCTTTGGGTCCTGTCACTGGATCTAACCAACGCCTTTTGTCCTTGAGGAGACATGACACAGTGGATAAAGCAATACGGATAAAACATCTGGAATGGATAAAACATAAGCACTGACATCCATGAGACATGGCACGTGGATCTAGGACAGTCTACCCAGTGAGCGAAATAAAGGGTTCAGTTCGACATTCCAACCACCTGAAGAAGGCCGGAGCGTACAACGGCCGAAATGTTGTAATAAATAGGGCAACAAAGATGAGGACAATAGTCCGAATAATGTAAATCGTGTTCCCAGATGATTTTCAAAAGGCAATCGCCCCCCCACCCAGGTCACACTGATTATATCGACAAGCTAACTTCCTGACAAATCGACCGTGGTGAGATCTGAACCCAAGTTTTTACGGAAAGGGGAAATTCTAACCACTCTCCCATGCGCATAATTTATGTACGCACGTACGTATGTGTGCGCATGCGCGTCTTTATGCGGATGTAAAGATCTTTGCAAAAGTGAAGGCAGTGCGAAAAGAAGGAAGAGCTTGATTGATGGCAACCGCGACAAGACGGATGGGCGTCATTCCGAACCGATTGAAATGATAATAAATAGCTGTTGCATCAGAGAATTTGGCGCGGGCGTCGGTGGCGACCGATAGGCAGTCGCCGGACAAAACAGATCGATTCCACGAGATAGATAACCAAATAAGGAAAACGTACGACTGTCAGACGCTGACCAATCCTATCGGCCGCCGTGTAGTGCTTGGATAATTGTGCGTATTAAAGAAAGAAAAAAGATTCGGGATGGGAACCAATGAAGATCCGTCTGTAGTTCACGCATCGACGCTGATGTCATCCGTGATTTATTTTCCCATCAAACATTTCGATTGCTTTTCTATTAGGTTCGTACTAAGGGGTCGAACCCTACATGTACTGCGGGTGGTGAGAGGGAAGAAATAAAATGAAATGGTGGGGAGAGACTAACTGAGCTGAGGGAAAGAAAGAAAGTAACGAGAGAAATCACATAATTATGACAAAGAAAGAAAATTATCGAAATGTGAAGAAGAAAGAGAGAAAGAAAATCATAGATATATGAAGAAGAAAGAAAGAAACAAAGAATGAATTGAATTAAGCTGAAAATCACAACAATATGAAGAAAGAAAGAAAGAAAGAACGAAAGAACGAAAGAAAGAAAGAATGTCATAGAAATATGAAGAAAAAAGAAAGAAACAAACAAACAAACAAACAAAGAACCAAAGAATGAATTAAACTAAGGGGGAAAATCACAGCAATATGAAGAAAGAAAGAAAGAAAGAAAGAAAGAAAGAAAGAAAGAAAGAAAGAAAGAAAGAAAAATCATAGAAGTGTGAACAAAAAAGGAAAAAAAGAAAGTCTGGAGGAAAATTGCAGAAATATGAAAAAGAAAGAAAGAAAGTAAAAAAGAAAGAAATAAACAAAGAAAGAAACAAAGAAACAAACAAAGAAACAAACAAAGAAACAAACAAACAAAGAACCAAAGAATGAATTTAACTAAGAGGGAAAATCACAGCAATATGAAGAAAGAAAGAAAGAAATAAATAAATAAAGAAAGAAAGAAAGAAAGAAAGAAAGAAAAATCACAGAATTATGAACAAAAAAGGAAAAAAAGAAAGTCTGGAGGAAAATTGCAGAAATATGAAAAAGAAAGAAAGAAACAAAGAAACAAACAAACAAAGAACCAAAGAATGAATTAAAATAAGGGGGGAAATCACAGCAATATGAAGAAATAAATAAATAAATAAATAAATAAAGAAAGAAAGAAAGAAAGAAATAATGTAAAATCATAGAAGTATGAACAAAAAAGAAAAAAAAGAAAGTCTTGAGGAAAATTGCAGAAATATGAAAAAGAAAGAAAGAAAGAAAGAGAGAAAGAAAGAAAATCAGGAAGAGAGAAAAATGAATAAGAAAGAAAAAGTAAAACAAAATAAAGAAAAACAGAAAAAAAGATAAATGAACTGGAAAGAAAGAAAGAAATATGAAGAAGAGAGAAAGATGGACAAGAAACAAAGAATGAAAGAAAAAAATATGAAGAAGAAAGAAAGAAAGAAAGAAAGAAAGAAAGAAAGAAAGAAAGAAAGAAAGAAAGAAAAATCACAGAATTATGAACAAAAAAGGAAAGAAAGAAAGTCTGGAGGAAAATTGCAGAAATATGAAAAAGAAAGAAAGAAAGAAAGAATGAAAGAAAGAAAGAAAGAAAGAAAGAAAGAAAGAAATATGAAAAAGAAAGAAAGAAAAAAAGAGAGAAAGAATTATGAACCAGAAAGAAAGAAAGAAAATCAGAAAGAGAGAAATATGGACAAGAAAGGAAAAGTAAAACAAAATAAAGAAAAACAGAAAAAAGAAAGAAATATGAAGAAGAAAGAAAGAAAGATGAACAAGAAACAAAGAATGAAAGAAAAAATATGAAGAAGAAAGAAAGAGAGATGAATAAGAAACAAAGAATGGAAGAAAAAATATGAAGAAGAAAGAAAGAGAGATGAACAAGAAACAAAGAATGAAAGAAAAAATATGAAGAAGAAAGAAAGAAAATAATCCTTTTGCTTAACATTCTTAACTTTTTTTTTATTTTAACAATAATTTTTACAAAGCCGAATTCGGACTAACATCTGGATCCCGCATTGCTGATATTCTTGTATGCCTATCCTTACAAATTTTAGAGTCCATTTTCCTTGAAACCCAAATAAAAAGAAATAAAATCACGAAAAATGACGGGCTTCTACCTTCGAGCCCTCACAATATATAACGCCGAATATCTTGATGAAGAAGAAAGTTATATTGACCAGAATTTTGAACTTCTTCAGTATTCCATCGTTTCATCCTTGACGTCTAAAACATCCATTAGACTGAAATTGAAACTATCAACACGGAAAGCTCATATTTCTACCGACATGTAATAGTTAGCGAGCTTGACTTGTTATATCAATATCAGTTCGCTGACTGTGTGAGTTCGATCCATTCTGGGTGCTTCATATGTTCTAAGTTACTCTTACTAAATCGTTTTAATTCTACTGCTTAAGTGTTTATAAACTGCACTAGAAAAACATCTAACTGTCCTAAACACTAAAATTATTTCATTTCAGCTACAAGATAACCAAAAAGATGGTCGGCAAAAGCACAGAATTAACACTGTATGGGAAGCTGGGAAATATATATATATATATATATATATATATATGATAGACTCTCCCGTCGAATTCGACGTATGAGGGTCAGGTAGATCAGTTCCGAGAAACTGAAAGCCCGACACCGACACATAAGATTTGATTATAGTGGTGAAGGCTTTGTGCAGGGCCGTCCACACTTTTGGGAGGGACGAATACAGGGAATGCCACAAGGTCCCCAAACGACCCTCCGCAGGTTTTGAATTCAGAGTTGTTCTTCCCCTAGACCAGTTGCCATCCAAGGCTATAGAACCCAGTCTGTCCTGCTATTTACCCATAGTTGGAGGGAGAAGAAGAGGATTCACACCTTTCCCAAGGGTATAGCACATAAGTGAATGTAACGGATTCGACTGGAATTCGAACTCGGCTCTTCGATTGCTTAATCCAAGGCGTTATCCATTACTCCAATTATATATATTTGTCATCCACAGACAGACTGTTTCGCTATTTCATAGCTCATCAGTGTGGCTAGACGTCCGGTTGCCTCTAGCTAGGATCGAAACCCGACTGAATTGGCGTCAGTTGGAACTTCTACCAGTAAGCCGTCGGCTCACACCAAGGATGAAGGTGAAATTTAGCGTGTTTATTTTCAGATTTAGATAAACACACACAAACTGACAGTGACTCAATTCTGCCGAGTACATATATATATATATATATATATATATATATATATATATATATATATATATATATATATATATATATATATATATATATATATATATATATATATATATATATATATATATATATATATATATATATATATATATATAGTGTATGCAGTTAGGTAGATAATCCGGTGTTCCTTAGTATTTAGCTTTATTTTCAAAAAGACAGTGCTCCATACAGAAGTAGAGCTTATATTATAATAATATTTTTAGTTTTTAAAAATATGATTCCTCCGCTACATAAGAGTTCTCATGTTTCAAAAGCGAGAGCCGAGACCCCTAACATAATTTCTTAAGTTATGTAGAGTTAAGGTGTCTGGACCCGCTTCCTTGTCAAGCGAGAATTTGGGAATAAGCTATCTTTTGGTTAGCTAGTGTTTATCAGTACGGTATCATTGGAACATTAGTTGTCATGGAAACGGCTAGTTTCGGCCGTTGATGTTAGGTGGTTTAAGGGGCTATGAATTAAGAATTAAATCTACAGGCCAGTCCCCTTCCAAGAATGCGTATATATATATATATATATATATATATATATATATATATACATATATATACATATATATATATATATATATATATATATATATATATATATACATATATATATATATATATATATATATATATATATATATATATATATATATAAAACTGACTGCCCGCATGGCCATAAAAATATATAAGGGAAACTTCGACATGGTGTAATGATTAGCACGCATATCTCTCTAGATCAAGAACAACAAAATATGAATAAATATTGAGTTCGATCCTCACTAGGTGCTCCATATTTTCGGCCTTGTACCACATCTAAGCTATACTTAGAAAATCACATTAAAAAATATATAAGCGAAATTTCTAGGAATCTGAATACACGCACTTATGAACCGAAAATTGAAGGAGAACCATTAAACTACTAAGCAATCTAATTAAATAAACGGAAAATTCAGTCTGTCCGTCCGTTTGACTGAAACCCATCTAACTCGGGCCACATTTACTATAAATAGACATATTATACCGTTTTGGAATCAGGATGAACCCGGGATTCAAAACCTGCCCTGCATCTTGTGCCCCGGGATGTGTTCGGGTGAGGAGGGTTAAAATTCAAATCTATCATCTTCATATATTTCAATAAACGTCAGATTCTGTGTGCCCGTCCGTGTATTTGAAAACCCCTCTAAATCTTCCACACTTGCTCTACATAGATATATTATACCTTTTTGGAATCAGGATGAGCCGCCTGGGATTGAAAATCTGCCCTTCGTCTGGTGCTTGAACATCCAGAATTGGGATTTGTGTTCGGGCGAGGAGGGAACGGTTAAAATTCAAATCTATCATCTTTATATATCTCAATGAACGTCAGATTCTGTCTGTCCGTCCGTGTATCTGAAACCCTTCTAACTCGGGCCACATTAGCTCTATATAGACATATTATACCTTTTTGGAATCAGGATGATTCCGGGATTGAAAATCTGCTCTTCATCTGTTGCTTGACCATCCAGAATTGGGATTTGCGTCCGGATGAAGACGGAACAATTAAAAATGCAAATTTTAAAATACCTGGAAAAAATTGATGTTTTTAAAAGTTTTTAATTTTATACGTGAGGATTTGAAGTTCAGCAGTGATTGTAATTTGAAGACCTCAACTCAACTGAAGTTCCATGGAAGTTTTGGATTTCAGCCTGAATTAGAATTTCGGCCCAAATCGAAGTTTCAGTCCATATCAGTCTTTTGGCCGGAATTGGACTTAAAGCTCGAATCAGAGTTAAAGTGACATTTTGAAAACCCATGAAGGGAAGTGAGGAATTCAAATTTATTTCTTCATAATTATCATTTCTGTTTTCTAAGCTGAGCCAGAGGAAACTTTATTTTTGATCCGGAGGCCAAATTACCCATCGCAGGAGCACGCTTAAATATCCCCACGGACTTTTGAGGTAACTCCAGCAAGGTTAAAAGCCGCAAAGACTGCGACTTTTAAGCTAGTATAATTTTTAACCTTATTCATTGTTTTCTTCGTGGTTCTTGAATGGACTTTGAAGATGGAAGCCAGAGTATGAATGTTGGTACCATTATTTAAGGCCTGAATGATCTTTTTCCTCTCACCATTGCTCAGTTGGAAAGACATAGTGGGGCTGACACAAAACGATTTGAACCTGTTCTCTTTCTAGCTGAATGACTCGAAGGGTTTTTCATTAATTCTTACGACAAATGATGCCAAGATGGTTAAATGTCTTATATGAAAACCAGGAAAAAAAACTTTTTTTTTGTTTTTTGTTTTTTATTTAGATATCAATCATTTTGTTGGATTGATAATTACCACATGCTGTAACAAGATTTGTATGATTTTGCTGTGACACCCGGTATATATATATATATATATATATATATATATATATATATATATATATATATATATATATATATTTTAGAATTGGACATAGTCCGACAATTTATTTAAAGGCATTTATATTATGTTTAACGTATTAAATAACATTTAATATTTAACATTTACCGGCCTGAATAACGGTTAAGGCGCATCACGTCGGAGAGCGAAAATTTTCTATGAAAATTTCTCGGACATTCAGGCCGGTAAATGTTATTTAATACTGTTTATTATAAAACAGAGCATTTGCTTAAATACTTGTATCTATAAAAAGAACGTTAAACATAATATATATAAATGTTTTTAAATAAATTGTCGGACTATGTCCAATTCTAAAATATATGACGTCATTTGTTTACATTTGATACGCTAGAGCAGATATGAATAGAAGAGATTCATGGAAGATTTAAGTTTAAAGATAGTAAAATCGACTTTGCTAACCAGACGCTCATCTGTGGCCGAACGGTTAAGGCACATCACGCGAAATTAAGGTTCCGTATAGGATACAGGTTCGATTCCTGTCGGAGAGCGAAAATTTTTCTATGAAAATTTCTCGGACATTCAGGCCGGTAAATGTTATTTAATACTGTTTATTATAAAACAGAGCATTTGCTTAAATACTTGTATCTATAAAAAGAACGTTAAACATAATATAAATGCCTTTAAATATATATATATATACGGCCTGGCGTCTAGCATGAAACATCCTGTCGAATTCTATGTTCACTTTTATATTTATATTTACATACGCTCTATCTGTGGTACTGACCAATTTATTCCATAAATATAGCATACCATAAAACTATATTTGTTCATTCATATATATATATATATATATATATGTATATTTAGGCAGCAATCCTTCTTTTATGCAAGTTTCATTAAAAACGACAGACAAAGTACTACGGTTAAGTTTTTTATTTAATTTTTCTTGTGTACGAACAAGAGCTTTCTTTGCTGGACAAAGGGTGTGTAAGAACTGTCCAAATGTTTTATTTTTCCGAGCGTTTTTGGCTATACCTTTAGCCATTATCAAGGACGATTTGATTAAGCTGAAATATCGACTCATCCTTGATAATGGCTAAAGGCATAGCCGAAAGCGCTCGGAAATATAAAACATTTGAACAGTTCTTACACACCCTTAGCTCAGCACAAGAAAGCTCTTGTTCGTACACAAGGAAAATTAAATAAAAAACTTAACCGTAGTACCTTGTCTGTCGTTTTTAATGGAACTTGCATATATATATATATATATATATATATATATATATATATATATATATTGGATAAAAATATAGATACACACACGGGATATTGCACGGATATATTTATTCCTAGGGTGTTATAAAGACAGTGCTCAATGTTATGAGACAGAGCTATAAGTATATATGAAGGAATATACATAATACCCAAAGTCGATAACATGACTCGAAGTTTCATGCGTTGCTGCAGTCTTCAGGTACAAATAAAATCTGGCCATTAATTCGCGTTCCTGTGATGATGATTCAAAATTTTCTGTTAAAACTTGTTTATTTATTTATTGTTGCCAAACATATTAGAATTAACAAATAATAAATTAAAACTGGACCAGGTGGTCGCAAGAGGAAAATTGGACCAGGTGGTCACAACAGGACGAGGGATCATCATTTCAACATAGAGCTATATACATTCTTATTGTTCGAAGTAGAGTCCAATAGTGTTATAAAATCTCGGAGAATTCCAGTAAGATATCTTTAATCATTTCTAAGATACAACGGTTCAAAGCTTAATCTAACAATTGGATAATTTTGGAGAGCCGAGTTCGAATTCCAGTCGAATCCATTACATTCATGAGTAACGTGCTAATACCCTTGGGAAGGTGTGAATCCTCTTCTTCTCCCTCCAGCTATGGGTAAATAGCAGGACAGACTGCGTTCTATAGCCTTGGATGGCAACTAGTCTAGGAGAACGAAAACTCTGAATTCAAACCTGGAGTGGAGCCCCGAAGGCGGCTGGACGGCACTTTGTGCTACCTTCCGGCAACTCCTGCAGCCGCGTTGGTACCAAACTGTATTGGTTTTTCCTCTCCTCCTTGGACTCTACTAGCAAGGCCGAGAGGGGGAACTAGACGTCTGGGCAGCCCTAGTTCTCCATATATCCTGCCCAGGCTCGTAGCGCACCGCGCTACTCCATCGTCTCTCGAGACGGACGGATGCTGACGACGAAGTTATATATATATATATATATATATATATATATATATATATATATATATATATATATATATATATATATATATATATATTCATAGGAATTTTCCAATTTATATGTCCACCTCCTTTTATGTGTACATCTGTCTTCTATCTATTTCTGCAAGTATGTAGGAATGTATGGATGGATCTATCTATCTATTTATCTATCTATCTATTTATCTACCTATCTATCTATTTGCCTCATTGATCAAATCTATCTATTTATCTGCTTATCTGTCTGTCTCATTGTTCGGATCATCTCTCTCTGCCTGTTTGTCTATCTATCTCACAGTTCAAATCTATCTATCCGTTCATATCTATCTATATCATTTTTCAGATATTTCTATCTATCTATCTGTTCATATCTATCTAGCTAGCTAGCTAGCTAGCTAGCACACACAAATAAATAGGCTCAAATGCACACCCGCCCTCACCGACAAATACACACCTATTCGCAGTGAAAAATAGAAAAAGAAATTTAAAGAGCTGAATTACGCTATAGTTTTTTTTATTTTTTCGAGTGATCGGAACATCGGTTTTTCGTGCGTCAGGTTTTTGTCCTCAGTTTCTGGTTGAGTAAATATGGAAACATTTAATTCCATCTCTTAAAACACCTTTCAATTTTAACGGAAGATGCCGGCAACAAACACCATAAAAATAGGCGCAACTAAAAATTTATCTTCATTAAATACGTTTTAATATCCATCTCCACAAAACCAACATGTATATATATATATATATATATATATATATATATATATATATATATATATATATATATATATATATGAATGGTACTACTCGTTTTGAAAAACCTCGGTTGGCTCAACTTGTAATAAAACAAATTGATGTCCGAGAAAAAATTAATAAAAAAAAGTATGAACCAAGAACATGACACTGTACGAATCCTCTCATCATATATATACATAATGGTTTTTGAAGAGGTTAAAAATCATGCATTTTCTATGACCGGTTATACTATACATGAAGTTTGATATACGAGTATATATATTCAAATATATACAGTCAGTTTACAACAGAATGACCAAAAGGGGGTCTCATATGTTATAAATAGATACGAAAATTAAATTAATTTAACGATATAAAAAAGAGTGAATGGCCTCATGTACCCGCACTGTAATTCTCAGATGAAATATTTTCTCATGTACCCCACCATAGAACTCTCAGGTGATTATAGTGATGAACAGGGAGAGAGGTTTCCCCATGATCTCAAGGTAATGGAAGAAAGATATTCAGCCAGATGGGATTTTAACATGGTGCCTGATTTCAGCCGGAGCATCACAAGAGATCAACCGTAGAGTTTCCAAGAAGAGAAGATTTATATTTTTGGATGGACAAAAATGAATGTATTTTTCATTCTTTTGTATCTATATTTGAATTCCAAAATTCATGATATATTTGCCTTCATTTTGGGTGAGATTTTTCTGAAGTGAAAATCCTGAAAATTCATTCTTTAAGCCATTGGGATACTTTTTCTTTTGTAAGTTATTCTAACCAGAAAAATGTTTAAGGTTGTTTCTACTTGGCCCTGGTATATCACTGTTAAATGGGTAGTTTGGTCTATTTTAAGCAAAATAGAAATTACCTGTACTGAGAAAACGTGATGTGATGGGGCAAACATGATTTGATTTTCATATTTAGCCTTAAAAAATAGTCCAGAAACATGTTCCTGGACGAAAAAAGATGTCGACCGGTGTTATTTTTTTTTTACGAAAAAAAAAAAAAAAAAAAAAAATATATATATATATATATATATATATATATTATTAATACATGTCTCATTAAATAATATAGATAAGCGTTGTCTATATATTTTATGTAAGTTTTTTTTCATATAGTCTGATAATCTTAATAACATTATCATTAAATAATGAAAGAAAATCACAATATTGATACATACTTTTTTTTTATTTAATCCAATCTGAGCTTTCGGCTTACATAAGCCATTATCAAAGATGACAATTACACAATATATTTATGCAATACACGAACAAGAAATTGATGATAGTATTATTTGTTTACATGGATGATTTCCAAGCAACGATAAACACGTGCATATAAAACGCTGAAAGCGAAAATCGCACGACAGCTCATGACGTCACACATGACCACGCGAGAGTGAATCCGATGAGTATTGAGTATGGAAAGCCGTTGGTATGAACCAATGACTTCTGTTACTAATTATAGGCATTTAAGGATATTTTTGGAGATTCCAATTTATATGTCCACCTCCTTTTATGTGTACATCTGTCTGTCTATATATATATATATATATATATGAATGTTACTACTCGTTTTGAAAAACCTCGGTTGGCTCAACTTGTAATAAAACAAATTGATGTCCGAGAAAAAATTAATAAAAAAAAGAAAGAACCAAGAACATAACACTATACTAATCCTCTTATCAATTGCTTGAGCTCCAAGTACAAAGAAAAAACACACAAAATGAGTAAAAGACTAAACGTAAAGTTCTCAATACATTAAGTAGGGCAAAGACTAAAATAATCCTAAGGAGCCAGGCAAACCTACCTAGGTTTCGCCTAAACGGATCTTCATGGTAAAACTGGCTAAAAAGGTAAATAATGGAACAATATTTACAGATAAAACCAAATAAAAAACAAGTAAAACCATGACCACGTGACAAACAAACAAAGAACAATAAAAATAAAAAACCTACAACATTTCAGATTTTTGGTTTAATATATTTTTGGGTTCTTTATAGGTAGCGATAGTTTTAATCTGAAGATCCGTTTAGGTGAAACCTAGATAGGTTTGCCTGGCTACTTAGTATTAATTTAGTTTATATATATATATATATATATATATATATATATATATATATATATATATATATATATATATATATATATTACATGAATCATTCATACAAAAAACAATATTGAAGTTAATGATATAAACAAATCTATTTCCATAACTGATGATGTCTGTATGCACAGATGAAAGCTTGTAAAAAAATTAAAAAAAGACCTTATGCAACTGGAATTTATAAACAGGGATCATAACATTCATCTACAGGTTCGGGGTTAATTTAATTTATTAAATTTGTTTGCGAAGATGGATTCTCGCCATTTATATGATTAACTTCCATATCTGTTTTTTGTATGAATGATTCATGTAATGTAAATTGAACTACACCACATACTTGATATATATATATATATATATATATATATATATATATATATATATATATATGAAAAAGTTGCATCAGTGACAACCTGTTGGGTGCTTAATTATTCATTTATTTGAGAATTATATTCATATATACGTATGCAAAATTGTGTACCCATATATATATATAGATAGATAGATAGATAGATAGATAGATAGATATAGATATAGATATATATATGGAGAAGGTACGAATCCTTTAAATTCACTTACGCACTAATAACCCTGGTGAGAGGTATAATTCCTCTTCACGCCTAACTATGGGTAAATCGCAGGACACCCTGGCTTCTATTGCCTTGGATAACAACTGGTCTAGAAGAAGGACAACTCTTAATTAAAAACCTGTGGAGAGTCGTTTGGGGACCTTGTGGCACGTGATGCACCAGATCTCGTCAAAAAGTGTATTTGGTTCTGCACAAAGCCTTCACCACTATAATCAAATCGTGTGCAAGTGTCTGGCTTTCGGTTCCTAGGAACTGAGTTGCTTGACATTCGTACGTCGATAAAAGACGGGAGAGTCTAATATATATATATATATATATATATATATATATATATATATATATATATATATATATATATAATGAAATGGACAAAGACCGACAATTATTTAAAGATATTTTTATGTTTAACATTTTTTTTTTTATAGATACAAGTATTTAAGTAAATTCTCTGTTTTATAATAAACAGTATTAAATAACATTTACTGGCCTGAATGTCCGAGAAATTTTCATAGAATATATCCGTCCTCCGACAGGATTCGAACCTATATCCTATACGAAACTGTGATATAGCTTGACGTGCCTTTTTAACCGATTCCGGCACAGAAGATTCTGACTGGTAAATGTTATTTAATACTGTTTATTAGAAAACAGAACATTTACTTAAATACTTGTATCTATAAATAAAAAAAATGAAAAAAAAATGATGTTAACCATAAAAATGTCTTTATATATATATATATATATGTATATATATATATATATATATATATATATATATATATATATATATATATATATATATATATATATATATATATATATATATATATATATATATATGAAGAAATATAGTCTTAAAGTGTGTTATATTTATGGGATAAAGTACTCAATATCAGAGATAGAGCGTGTGTAAATATAAAAGTGAACACAGAAGTTAACAATTAGAGGCGACAGTCTGTTTCATGCTACATGCAATCGTCAGGCCACCTATATATATATATATATATATATATATATATATATATATATATTCGAGTGTGAAGCTTATATTTTAAATCATAAAGAAACAATTTGTACAAGGAATTAAATAGCAATGTTAATGTGATTAATGGTGAAATCACTTTGCTAACAGAGCTTAATGAGACATTAACTTATTATCAATTCCATGCCTTACATTCGACTACTTGTAAGTCATATGCCAAGTACTTTAAAGAATTTCAAATTGTCATTTTCAGGGTGTAATTTTGCCAAACGTAGCCAAACACTAAGACGAAAGATGTCTAGCCCGAAAGATGATTTTTTTTTCAAATTATTGACATTTGAATATATGTTTTGGATCGTGCGATGCCGCGTCGCTAGATTTCTTGTTCAAATCGAACCCGTGAGAATTTTGTTTGAATTTTGAAAAGTTATGAATCCACGAAATTTTCTTATTATATATATTCATCTGTAAAAGTGAAATGGACTTAAGTATAATCCACTTAGTAGAGTAAAAATGTCTTAGTAGTTTTCCACAGGATTTAAGATTCTGATTATTACTCTGCTGCGTATCTGATGTCATAAATATATTAGAGTGTCTATCTCATAATTTATATCATAACGAAACAATTGTCACTGCTCGTATTTTCTATTGATGTTGTGTATGGGTGATTGCGTTTAAAAATATTAATACTTTTACGAACACACGCATACATACACACATACACATATTCAAAATTCGTTTTTGAATACTGGGCTCAGTAAATTATTGTAATTTTTCCATTTATGATAAGTAAATATAGTTTTTATTTAATATCGATATCACTTGATCGTTACGAATTAATATAGAATTTTAAAAGATTTAAATGTTTATATATAATTCTACTTAAAATTTCAAAGAATGAAAACAATTCTTTTAAAAATTCAGTATTCATTGAAATTGTTTTTCTTAAGACAATACTGTCCACAATATATTTTATTCATAAAAACAATTGAAATAATTTCTAATTAAATAATATCTTACTTTTATTTCATTTTTTATTTTATATTATGATTCAGGGAAAATTTTGTGTAACTGATCAAGTGAGAATTTTGCTTGAATTTTGAAAAGTTATAAATCCATGAAATTTTTCTTGTTATATATCGGTTAAAGTGAAATGGACTTAAGTATAATCCAATTAGTAGCGTAAAACTTTCTTAGTAGTTTCCCACAGGATTTAAGATTCTGATTATTACCGTGCTGCGTATCTGATGTCATAAATATATTAGAGTGTCCAGCTTATATTTTATATCATAAAGAAACAATTTATGCAAAGAATTAATTAGCAATGTTAATGGGATTAATGGCGAAATCACTTCGCTAACAGAACTTAATTAGACATTAACTTACTATCAATTCCTTGAATTATATGATCCTTATATTTGAGTTGTCTGATGGTAGACACGTGCCAAGTATTTTCGACAATTTCACGTTGTCATCTTGAGGTCGAAATTTTCTTATATATAGGCAAATACTAAGACGAAAGTTGTGTAGACGGGAAGATGCTTTCTTTTTAAATTATTCTATTTATTGACAGTTGAATATTTGTTTTGGAATATTTGGTGTCGAAACTGTTAAATGTAGCCCTCTCTTCTACTGCAATAGTTTCACGTCTCGCACCACTCACCTGTGAAACTCCCTCCCCTCTTCCTATTTTCCTGATAGCTATAATCTCCGACTATTCAAATGTAATGTCATTCGAAGTCTCCAGATGCCTTGATCTATCCCCTATCCTTCGCTTCATCCTTTCCTGTATCACTCCTATTTGCTCTTGCTCCAACTCTCTGTAACCCCTTTTGTGCTAGTGGCTTTCCGCCTTGCTTGGGAGGAATCGCTTACAAAAAATCCCCCCCAAAAACCCCAAACATATTAAAATAGATCAAATAATTTTAGGGTCCTTATGTATATCAAAATAATATTTTTTATCATACCATTTTATTCGGATTGGAAGCGCTGTTAACATCTTTGCCGAGTAAGCGATAGATGACTATTTCAAATCAAAAGATCAAAATGGCAAAAATAAACACATCACGCAAAGGCTACACGCAGAATCATGGTTTCAAACGTATTTTAGATTAATAAAAAATAAATGAATAAGCATAGGCTTCTGGAGCCTACGCGAAGCCATATAAACCAGACATCCACTCAACACAGCAGAAAGGCTCACAGAAGTAAACGGACACGATTGAACCTCGGCGTCCTGTCTTTCTCATCAAAGCAACAGCGGACTCTCTTTGACCTTCTCTCCCTCCCCCGCTTTCTTTTTTTTTCACTAAAAGACTATTTATATTCGTTTCCTTTTCATTCAGAGAAAAAAAAAACATTTCTAAATCGAAACTTTTATTTCGTTATAGTTACAATTAAGAAATTGTGTACGTTAAATACATATCCTTTTATTTAAACACGCGGCAACCCTTTCTCTCATTTTTTATTCAACAAACAGTGACTCATGGAATCTTTCCCCAACAAATGGTGACCTCAGATTGATATGATCACTGCATCATTCTGCCCCCAACATCTTGCTCGACGTTGGCTCTCTCGGAATACAAGGCCCTGATTTGTTGCCAAAAATGGATAGAATGCATCCCATTACGCACGCGGTATTTATCGCTTTCTTTCAGGCTAATGGTCTGAAAATACATTGTCCCTTAGAAAACTCATAAGACTACTTTTGTTGCACATGCAATACAAGAGGGCAGAGCTTTAGCAAGGTTGTAGCGCCAACATCAACCCCAGCGCAACAGACAGGACCAAATAAATGTCAATAATGAGATTTGAAATCGAACCCAAATAAACTTAAGCATTTGAAAAGATCAAAGAAAAATCACGTTATTAATTCCCCTTTTCTTTTCTTTTTTTTTTTGACTGTGTTTAGGTCAGCATTTATTGCTTCTACTAGAAGAATACCGGTAAAAAATGATAGAGAAACAGGATAGGCATTTCTGCTTGAAATCAGAGTAGCTATAAGCTCTGCCTATGATCCTATCTCATTTATCCTCATTTCTGCGGGTACATCGACGTCGTGTAATGGATAACAAGCTTGTCTCGCTCGATCAACTCCGATTGAGTATTGCGTTCGTTCTACACTGAGAGCTACACGCTTTCGACGTTCTGCTACAGCTAAGCTACGATTAGAAAACGTCCTGGGTACGACGTTAAACTGCATCCAACAGCAAGGCCTCTGATCAGGAGGTTTTGAGGAAGCACGGAACCACCTCTTAATTGCTGGTGTTCCCAGGTCCACCCTGACCCGGGGTGGTAGCACCTGTTGGGGTCCCAGCTATGGGAAAATAGTGAACTTCCAGGTATTTTCCAGCACATTGAAACAATGATGTTGCCAGCTATACGTTTTTGAAACAATGATGTTGCCAGCTATACGTTTTTGAAACAATGATGTTGCCAGCTATACGTTCTTGAAACAATGATGTTGCCAGCTATACGTTTTTGATATATTTAGTAAATACTGGATCTGGCATTAAATAACCCATAGTGGTTGATATGCCATAAAACCCCAAACAACCAACCAACCAACGATTAGAAAATCATTGAAGGCATTTCGATGCTGTGTAATGGGCACTTGACCGTTCTAGTCTGACCATAAGACCCGGGTTCGAATCTCAATATGGTTGATTTGTCAGGAGATTTCCTGATGTTATCGGACTGGAGGGATCGAACCCAGTGTGCAGCAACTTTGGAAAGTGCCTGCAAACCGCACCACGGATTGAACCAAGCCTTGTGAGAGGAATTGGGGTAGACGGAACCCTTGGGTGCCGTGGATAGCTGTGCTAGCACGAAGTCACAAGTCATCGTGGCCGAGTGCTTGAGAGTGATGGTCTTGTTCAAATTGTTGTTCACGCTAGATAACACGCTCTTTCCCAGAAACTGTAAGTAAGGTCTGCTCAGCATAGTTTCAGTATAAACCATTTTGAATAAACAGAAAATGCGCTTGATAGATGGGTATCTTCGGGTGGCCAGCTATACAATGGTTAACAAGCTTGTCTCGGTAAGACAGGGTACTGAGTTCGGTCCTTATGCCACATCTAAGCATGATTTACAAAATCAACATGGGCATTTTTTTTTTAAGCTTATCACCCCAAGCAAGGCTGGAAGCCACTAGCACGCAAGGGGTTACAGAAGGTTTGGAGGAAGAGCAGATAGGAGTGGTAAAGGAGAGGATGTGGAGAAAGATAGTGGATCGATCAAGGCAGGGGGGTTACAGAAGATTTGGAGCGAGAGCAGATAGGAATGAAAGGTGAAAGGATGTGGAGAAGGGAAGTGGATAGATCAAGGCTACTGGAGATGTCGATTGACGTTACACTTAAATAGTTGGAGATTGTATTTGTCAGGGAAACAGGAATAAGGAAGGGAGTTCCACAGGCGAGATGTGCGAGACATGAAGCTATTGGAGTAGAAGAGACGTCTACATCTAACAGTTTCAACGATAAAGGGGTGGGAACGGAATGCCAGCGAAAGCAGCTCCTCGGACCAATTACCGTGAAAGTATTTGTAAAAAAGACAGAGCGAGGCAACGTCGCGTCTGTGAGAGAGCGACTGCAGACGAGATGACAGATCTGGGCCAATTACATTGCATATCCGTCTCTGGATCTTCGACGTGGGGTAATGATTAGCAAACTTGTCTCGCTGTATCGATTACGACTGGCTAGTGACTTCGATCCTCCTTGGGTCCCTCATATGTTCGGTCTTCGGCGATAACAACGCCAAGCTTAGAAAATAACACTTTACCCACACTTCTCAGTTGGATCAAAGTGGTGTATCTGTTTACGAGTGGACAACCTAGGTTTCTCTATTTAAAATCATAGCTGTAAGCTCTGCCTATGGTCATCTTATAATCATCCAGAGTTATGAGTGGGGTCATAGTATATTATCTGTTCTTCAATTCTCTGCTGAATAGTCTTCCAATAGTTTGTGGAAAAGCTAGATACCGGCGATTCCAAACCTGTAGCACCACCTCCCTCATTGCACTAAAGTGAAAGGATTGGTGTATACCAACGTCACTGTGACAGGGGTCGCAGGGACTGGGTAATCAATTTTTGGCTTTGGTCTATAGATATTCGCATGCGTACATTCAAAACAACATTGTGTCAAATTCCTCATTTGTAAGAAGGTTGTTGAATAACTCCTTCGTTGAATACTTACCTGGCCCAGGAATTTTTCCTGGTGTGCGGTAGGTTTTATCCTCTCTCAGTTGCGTCTCTGTCTTCGAGCAGAGGGCGACTCTGTCATGGTTCCATCAGAAGACAGCGGCGTAACTGTGGAAAATAAAACTGTGTGGTGCCCAGGCCTGGGGTACGGCTGTCGTGGCTGCACTCTTTCATGGTACTAGAGAGAGGGATCGGTGCTCGCATCGTGGCCGGCGCAACCGATGGTTGTCTACAGTGGAACGACCGGGTAAACATATACCGCCTTCGGGCTGGGATCAAAGTGTAGTATCAGCCCGCGGGTGGACAAATTATATTTTATCACTCACTTAAGAGAGCGCAACTTCGGAAAGAACGCAACTCAGAGGAACAATGCTCGTACCTCCCTCATGGCACTAAACAGCGTGCATCTGTAGTAATATAGCTAGAGTAACCGACGTTTGGGCTATTTTAGGACCTGGCCCGGGAGCATGCGCTCGGTCTCCCCACATTAAACTAAACTTCGCGTAGACAGAGTAGATTTTATCTCTCAATTGTGTGTCTGTCTTCGAACAGAACACAGCAAATAAATAAGGGGTGTCTGGTTCCAGGGGATTCCAAGTCTCCGGGGGCACCTCCCTGATTGAACCAGGTGGAATATCAATGTCAGCGCCATGTAGGTTTGCGGCGAGGGGACAATTTTGTGGGTGGCTGGCTGATGTGAATCCTAGATTTAAAAACGACTTTGTGTCGCATTTTGTCATCGTGGGGAAGCTAGTAAATAACCTTGTCAAAGCTTCGGGCTAGGATCAAAGTTTAGTACCGATTTTCGTCCGTGCCTAAAAAAGATCACGGTTGTTTGATCCCGGCAGCTCTGACATTGCTCAAAAGACGGTCGGTGGATACCTGTGCCAGCGTGAGAATGTTCGGACGGTCAATATGTACGTATACGAACTTGTGGCGCATAATACCCACGTGGGACAGGGGGTAAATACAGTCTTCGCGATAGGAGGAAAATGGTGTATCTGATCTTCCTTTTTAACAGGTTTCTGTTCTTAGTTAACGGAAAAGTATGTGAAATGGATTATATATATATATATATATATACACATACACATACACACACACACACACACACACACACACACACACACACACACACCTATGACTAAAGAGCCAGAACCTATCTACCTAGGTTTCATTTGCGGGATCATCAGGATAATTCTGGCTAAAGTGGGCCCAAAGGATATTAGTATAAAAATAATTATAGCTCTAGTTGATACTACCGAGATCCATCAGTCAGTAAGTTATGTGCCATACACGCTTAGGCGATCTTTCGATACATACCTGACGAGGCAGATTCTTCCAGCAGTAGGTTGCCATTTTCCCTGTGTTAGACCAGTTGACATCCAAGGCTACAGAATCCCATTCTGTTCTGCTATAGCTGGGAGAAGAAGAGGATTCATACCTTTCTCAAGGGTATTAGAAAGTAAGCGAATATAATAGATTTGACTGGAATTCGAACTCGGTTCTACGATTTCTCAGTCTGATCCGCTATCCATTACGCCACTGTGCCCTCTTACGTTAAGTAGCATAAGAAATGGAGCAAACGTATATCCAATCCGTTTAGGTATTCTAATTTTGCTCTGCTTAGTGTAGTGAGCACTTTATTTATCAAGTTAGATAACTGTGTCGGTATTTTTTCTTTTGACAAGACATTGCGATGCTGATTGATTATTTTCAAGCAGTACGGATGTTTTTGTCTTTTCTATTTTTATTGAATTTTTTTCCCCCAGATATCAGTTTGTGTGCTTTTCACACCGCCAGCGTTATTATATATATATATATATATATATATATATATATATATATATATATATATATATATATATATATATATATATCGTGGGGAGAAACCACGAATTTGTAAACAGTGACTATTACTGCTAATAATGCATGACACTCCCAACGGATTGAGTCAATCGCGTGTTTATGAAAAATAAATTCGCAAAAATTCGTCTTTCTCTCTGCCCAGCGCCGATACCTGGGGTTAGAATCCCCGAGTGATGCCATATCAGTCAGGGTTCAGTCCCAGCTTGAAGTGATCGGATGTCTAGCCACACTGATGAGCTGTGATACAACGAAACAGTCTGCTGTGGATGACTATATATATATATATATATATATATATATATATATATATGAATGTATGTTTATCCATATATATATATATATATATTGTGCATGCATGTAACAATATATATATATATATATATATATATATATATATATATATATATATATATATATATATATATGATGACAAAATATGGAATAGACAAAGCAAAGTCCGAATATGTAAGTTTACTGTTTTAATTTTGTTTTGCTGTCGACGTCAGACGTTTCGGTCTAGTAGACCATCTTCAGGACATGGTTATTGGAGACATATTTATATTTAAGTTAACATGAAGAGACGATAGACACAAGACTAGTCAAAAACAGAAAACATCCACATATTTGCTTACATATATATATATATATATATATATATATATATATATATATAGTTGATATTTAGGCAGCAATCCTTCGTTTATACTTGCTTCATTAAAACGACCGACAAACCCATACATATATATATAAGTATAAGTTTGGTGTATACGAAATAAATTCCATTAACCAAATCATGCTACTCTTAAAAGAGTGTTCAATACACAGTAGAGCAAATATAATTGACTCGAAAATTTAACATAAATATGTTATAAAATCACAAATAAATAATTTTAATAATATATATATATATATATATATATATAGCCATTTGTTTCAACACTTCTGGTGTCTTATCTAGTGATGTGTTGAATATATATAAAGTTAAACATTGATGTCAACATCTATCGGCGACGGTCTGTTTCATGCTTAATAGCAATCGTCAGGCTGGGTGTTGAACACAATGCCCACTTTTATATTTACACACGCTCTCTCTCGCTCTCTCTCTCTCTCTCTCTCTCTCTCTCTTTCTCTTTGATATGGAGTACTTTAACTCATAAATATAGCATACCTAAAAACTATATTTATATCATATATATATATATATATATATATATACACACACACACATATATATATATATATATATATATATATATATATATATATATATATATTGATCGATTGATTTATTAATTGATTCATTAGATTTAAGCACTTTTAGTCAGTCGTTGTTATTTGATATAAAAGTAACTAATAATAAATAACGCTTGGTATTTAAATTAGAGATGTCATCGATTGCTTTATTTTTGTTCGACACGACATGAGCTGCACTCTGGCTCCCTTTTGACCCCGATTATATTTTCTTTTAGGCAAGGTCATGATCCTAAAATAGAACAAACATCGAGAAAATAAAAAAAAAATCGGGAAAAATCGATCTCGTATATTGTCTTTTTCCTATCTTCTGTTGTCGTTTGACCCTAAGTGCTGATCGAACAATACATTAAAATATAAATTTTAAATTATATATAATTCGCCCGAAGTTATCTGATTAGACAAAGTAATCCTATTTATACTGTCACTGTGATTAAATTAGTTTCTTCTCTACAATGTTACATATGCAGGTCACTCGGTAGGGACCTATCTCATTACTCAGTAGTAGTCACGCTTCGAAAGCCTTCGGGCTGGGATCAAATTATAAAAGTTGCCCTCGGGCAGGCAAACTACATTTTATCACTCAGTTATGTTTCTATCTTGGGACTAAACAATAAATGAGGGATCCCCGATACCGAAGATTTCAACCCTGCAGAAGGAACACGCTCATTAGTCCTGGGCATGACGAAACACTACATCCTGCAGCAAGGACTCTGATCAGGAGATAGGTGGTTTTGAGTAGCGTGCAATTGCTGTTTTTCTCCGTTCCACGCTAAAGCAGTGTGACAGCATCTGTTATAATCAAAGCTAAAGTCAAATATTGAATCTTACCCACACACACTAAAAACATATTAGGAAAGTATTAAAATATTTTTATAGTAAAAATACCAGCAACACACTTATAAAAATAATTTTTATAGTAAAATAATTTTTATAGAAAAATGACCAAATAGAACACTAAAAAGTATAAAAAATAAATTTTATAATACAATACAATCAAAAATACTCTATTATAAAAATGACCAACAATATATTTTATAGTAAAATTACCAATAAATATTTATAGTAAAATCACCAACAGTATATTTTATAGTAAAATTACCAATAAATTTTTATAGTAAAATGACCAACAGTATATTTTATATTAAAATGACCAATAATACATTTTTATATTAAAATGACCAATAGTACATTTTTATAGTAAAATGACCAAAAATATTTTTTTGTAGTAAAATGACCAACAATACATTTTTATAGTAAGTTGACCAACAATAAATTTTATATTAAAATGACCAACTTTTATAGTAAAATGACCAACAGTACATGTAATAGTAAAATGACCAACGATACATTTACATATTAAAATTACCAATAATACATTGTTATATTAAAGTGACCAACAATATATTTTTATAGTAAAATGAACAAGACATTTTTATATTAAAATGACCAACAATAAATTTTTATATTAAAATGACCAACAATACATTTAATAGTAAAATGACCAACAATACATTTTTATAGTAAAATGAGCAAGTGCTTCTTTCTCTTGTTAAGTATAAGTTTCCTCTTCGTTTGCATCCTTTCCACAATCTCATCGTTGTTCACATTTTCGGCCCATGATATCCTTATCATTCTTCTGTAGAAACATACTTTTGTTGCCTCGAGTCTCTTCTTCATCTTTGAGGAGACAGTCTAACATTCGCAGCCGCAAAGAAGACAGTCCAGTACTCTTTTATTTGTTGCCAACGAAACCTTCTTGTCTCTTAATACGTTGCTTAGCTTTTATATGGCGTCTTTGGCCATCCCAATACGTCTTCGGTTCTCAGCGTCGCAATTACCGTCCTCTGTCAGAATACTTCCCAGATATTTAAATTTCCACACCTGTTTGATTTTAGTGTCCTCGACCTGTAAATCGCATTTCAAGCTCGTCTTTTATACTGATGGCCATGCATTTTGTCTTCTTGTGGTGTATACTTAGTCCCTTCTTCTCGCTCTTCTTCGCTACCTTCTGTAGGAGGTGTTGTAGTCGCCTCTCCGTGTCTGCTATCAGCACAGTGTCATCTGCGTATCTTATGTTGTTAAGATTGTGGCCCACAATGATGAATCCCGGTAGGATTTCCACTTTTTTTCTTCATCTTTCCAGCATTCGCTGCCGTAAAGGGGGGTAGATATCACGTAGCGGTTCAGTGCTCTTGTCTTTGTTACCAACGAAACCCGCCTGTCTAGTAAAACTCTGCCTAGATTTTGGATTGCGTCTTTGGCCTTCCAAAATACATCTTCGGATCTCAGCATCGCACTTACCGTCCTCTCACGCAGCGCATTCAAAATAAGGTGATCAGGAGGCAAAATTAACTTCAATAATCATTTTTGCTTCAAATGGATTACAGATCAGGGTGTGGGAAAACTAGTAAAAAAAAAACAAACATGCACACATTACCAAGAGCTACAAACGATAGGACGTTGTGGAGAAACATGGCACATAAAAGGAGCATAAATGCAATTTATATTATTGTAGGCGGGTAGATAAATCTGCGGTACACAACATTAAGGAGAAATTTATAATAAATCAAGTTGGCAAGTTTATTCAATGGCCATGATAATTCTGGTGACAAAGAATTTTCACACCAGAAATGATATTTAAGAATATACGTGGGATAGTTGTTTTGCCGTTTAAACATCAAAGCTTCATGAAAATATTTAACAACCGTTACTAATAAGAGTTAATCCATTCTGTCAACTGAATATTCGAGATTATATACAAAAGATATCTCCTTTTAGATAATGCAATAACATTTAGTAAAACAAACATTAAAAAAGATTACAAATTTTGGAAGCTTTTCATATTAAGTGAAAACAAGCAGTAATCAACAGCATCACTTATGAAAGAGGAATACACAATCTAATGCCAATAGCAATGTTAGCAATTAGCTTAAAAGAAAACATTCTGCATTCACTGACTCGATATACGTTTTTCTTTACGTACTGGCCATCGGGCAGGTATCAAACTGTAGTATATGTTTTCCTCATCTCTAATGGCAATGGTCATATTAGTCGATTACGTATAAAGAAACATTCGCTATTCATTGACCGAGTAGCCAGTAATCAGAGTTAGAATATCAGCAGTGGAATGGGCCGATGGAAACCCATACTGTTTGTCGCTCAAGATATTGTCACTATTGAGAGGATTCAACAACTTTCTTGTTGATTATAGCTTCAGAAAGTTTGCTAATGACATTGAGGTGGGTGATGAGATGGATGAACTCTCACTTGAATTTATTTATTTGTATGTGCACTTTTGGGTTTCTATATATATATATGTTTTCTTAATATTATAAACCTTATTTTTAGTAAGTACACTTGTTTGAGTTTACATGCCTGTTTTTTCTTAAACAGTAAAATATCAGCCGGCTTTGATCGAAATCTTATTAAGATCTACTGAAATCCTAAGGTGAATAGTGAGTTCGATCCTCACTGGGTGCTTCCATACTTTTGGCCTTGGACCACATCTAAGCTACACTTCGTAGTCTATCATATAGGATGATTGGTGTTAGATAACAATTCAGCACTCTTTTCTTTTTTCAAACGAATTTCTCCTGTTTCTTATTATATATCTTGCTTTTTTATTTTATTTTTAAACCCAATGCAAGGCTCGAGAATCCCTTAATGTAGAGGGTTGCTAAAATGGTTATAATGAATGAGATGCGTGATATGAATGAAAGGGGAGTTGGAAGGAAGTAAATACTATGCGAATAAGGAGGACAGATAACAATTATTTCTTCATTTTGAGATATGTAAAGACTGAAGTGTTCAAGGAAGCATCCACTCGGGAGCCTAGTTCAAAAAGTACCGTTCTTCGAGAAGAGCTGAGTCTAACTTTCTTCTTTACATTTGGAATACGTTGGTAGTAATTAGGTGGAGTAATAGATAGCGGCTCGGCTTGAGAAAACCGAGTTCGAATTTCAGTCAAATCCATTACATTCACTTACGTGCTAATACCCTTGGGAAAGGTATGAATCCTCTTCTTCTCTCCCCAACTATTAGTAAATAGAAGGGCAAACAGGGTTCTATAGCCTTGGATGGCAACTTGTCTATCGCAGAAAGAAATGGCAACCTACTGCGGGAAAAAATCTGCCTTGTCTAATCGAAATATACATGATCGCTTAAGCGTGTATCACGCATGGCACATAACTGACTGAATGGTAGTAGATAGTTGAGGAATCGGAGAGCCGAGTTCGAATTCTAGTTGAATTCATTACGTTCACTTTTACGTGCTAATACCCTGGGGAAAGGTATGAATCCTCTTTTCCCAAGATATGGGT
Organism: Acanthosepion esculentum; assembly: GCA_964036315.1. Classification (NCBI taxonomy): domain Eukaryota; kingdom Metazoa; phylum Mollusca; class Cephalopoda; order Sepiida; family Sepiidae; genus Acanthosepion; species Acanthosepion esculentum. The sequence continues at coordinate 52,975,725 of OZ038516.1, read as the reverse complement.
AAATAGCAGGACAGACTGTGTTTTATAGCCTTGGATGGAAACTGGTCTACCCCAGAATGAAATGGATAAAATCTGCCTCGTCAGTCATGTATCGAAATATATATGATCACCTAAGCGTGTATCGCGCACGGCACGTAACTAACTGACTGGTAGTAGTTATCGCTGTTTGAGGAATCGGAGAGCCGAGTTCGCATTCCAGTCGAATCCATTACGTTCACTTACGTGCTAATACCCTTGCGAAAAGTATGAATCCTCTTCTTCTCCCCCTAGCTATGGGTAAATTGCAGGACAGACCGGGTTCTATAGATTCTACTGTATGGCAACCTACACCGGGAAACAATCTGCCTCGTCAGTCATGTATTGAAAGTTGTAGTTATCACCGTGTCCTACTAATATTTTTGCTTAGATTTTGGAAAACCACGAACCAATTTATTTTGATATTCCGAATGATTGGATAGTTTTTGGTCAAGTTTCTGATTTTGCGTTTCTCAACATGTTTATTTTTTGTTTTGTTTTTTAATTTAATTTTTATTTAATTTTATTTTATTTTACGGAGATTCGTAGCATGCGTGTTTCACGACAAAAGCAAAGGAAATCATAATCGTATTAGTTAAGGTGTAAACAAGTCGATAATCATCAGTGCCGTGGTATGTCTCGTTGTTAAACCACCCTGACATACGACGAACGGAGATTATCGGACAAAAGACAGATAATCTACTTTTTATTGATCGTTAATCCTTAATCAATACACGTTTATAAATTTAAGATATTTATTTGGCAAAACGCTTTACAGTGGTGAACACGCAAGACCCGCAAACCATTTCATATGAAAATTTCTCGTCACAAGACATTTCGTAATATTTCACAAAATGACTGAACATTGCAATTATTTTTCTTGTATTTACAGTTTTCTGAAAGGTTTCTTACAAGAGATAAGAAATTTTCAGAAACTGCACGTACCGTACATAGTCGTGTAACGTACGAATTCCCGTATCATGGCACCCCCAAATTTTCACTTATAAAAAAAAAAAGACTTCATCATATATCTCGTCTATCATTTTTTGAGAGACAAAATTACAATATTTCTTATATATGTATATATATATATATATATATATATATATATATATAATAAATATAAATATATATATATATAAATTTATATATACACATATATATATATATATATATATATATATATATATATATGTATATGAAAGGATTGAATCGAAAATAAGTAGACAGAACATGCCTAAATTATTCAACAAAGTATGTCGCAATGAAAACATGCTGCCAAAATATACGCATATATATAGATAGATACATAG